>QKWP01000440.1:63858-109556 GCA_003550325.1 Gigaspora rosea
TTTTTTTCTTATTTTTTTTTTATTTAAAATATTTTTAACTTTTTTTTTTTATTTAATAGTTTTTTTATATTATCGTTTGGTGATAATAATCATCAGTTACACAAGATCAGTACAGCATATAAGTTAAGTTTTTTTTTTAAAAAAATTTTTTTATTTTTTATACAATACTAATTTTTTTAATTTGATTTTCGGGTTCTTGTCATTGGATGTCATTGGAGCTGTTCTTTCGTCGTTGAAGTCATATAGTATTCTGGTGCTTGTAAAGCTAATACAGAACTATATATTCGAATATAGTGGCAAAATGAGCGTGAGCGTGGATCAGTTTTAGTAAGAAGGGAATCAAGAAGAGGGGGTGAGTGTTTTTCAGTTTACAGGGGGCTTTGGATTTTCAGGTAAGTATGCAGGGATTTGTTTCATGGGTTTTTCGTCACTAGAGCTGCCCCATTTCGGTACTTCACCGTTGAAGTTGTCCTTTCTGGTGTTTTTTCTTTGTTGGTGTTTCATTTATCGTCAGTGTCGTCCAATCGGTGTACTTCCTTTCATGGTGCTTCGTTATCGTTAGCACTTCTTTTGTTCAGTCTGTTGGGTGGAACTCTTTCTGTCATTTGTATTTCTGTTTCTTTCTTGGTATGTGTTAGGCTTTGAATATTTTGTTTTTTTTTGGTTGGTTTTTTTTGGCTTATCAGTTACTTTTTTTTTGTACAGTATCTATACGGCATTTATACGGCATCTTTACGGCGTTTGTGTAGTGTGCAGTGGTGTCTCTATGGCATTTGTGCAATGGTATCTTTATAGAGTTTATGTGGTGTGCAGTGGTATCTTTACGGCATTCATGCAATGGTGTCTTTATAGAGTTTATGTGGTATTTGTATGGTGTTTTTATAGTATTTGTATGGTGTTTCTAAGGCGTTTTTGTGGTATCTTTTGTAGTATGTTTTGTAATTTTTTTTTTAAATAAAAATATATTATTTTTTATTATTTTTGTGAAATTTATAATCAACTAATAATATGTATTTGTATAGTAAATTAAATTGTTATTAATAAAATATATGAATATTAAAATTTATTTTTTTAATATATAAAAATTAGCTAGCATTTAATATTTAGAGCATATAGTTTATTTTTTTAATATATGAAAAATTAGCTAGCATTTAATTTAGAGCATATCAGTCATAGGACATGTCCTTTCAATTGCTGTCTATAATAAAAATTATAATAAAAACATATGAATTTACTATAACATGGATTAGAAGATTCTCTTTGATCTTACTTATTAACTTAAAATTAATTTTTTTCGGAATATAGAACAAGGGAAGAAGAAAAAAATTGAGCTTAAAAATCAAATTAAAATTTTGCGAATTTTGCACAAAACAAAATGTAACTTTGCCAAAAACAAATATTTTCTAATTTTAAGATGATGAGTATATGTAAAATCATGCCCTGAACAACTTTAGTTAGTTGACTAAAGTAGGTTACCTTGTAAGAAAAATGGGTTACCTATGTACTAAAGTTAAAATTTTTAAGTTTTAAATATAAAACGTTTTTTTTGATTAGATAACCTACTTTGGGCCCTTAAGCAAAGTTGTTTGGCACATGATTCTACTTGATTTAAAGCTGCTGCGCGTTTTTTTAGACCTTTTACTAAGTGAAAAATGGGTTTTAAGTTGGAAAAAAAATTTTTTTAAAAAAAATTTTTTTTAGAAAAAAATTTTTTTTCCCAACTTAAAACCTATTTTTTACTTAGTAAAAGGTCTAAAAAAACGCGCGACAGCCTTAAATCAAGCAGAATCACGTGCCAAACAACTTTGCTTAAGGGCCCAAAGTAGGTTACCTAAGGCCATTTGAAGTTAATTTTTTGGTTAACATTATACCCCTCCCCCAATGGTCCCCCGGCTACTGGGTAAAATGAACATATAAAAAAAATAAAAATAATGAAATATTATTATTATTTAGAAATCAAATTCAATATATAAATTCGATTTTTACTTCGTGTATGATATACTAGTAGCTGACATATGTACGAATGTACTAATTAGCTCTATATATGGGAGTCGTCTAAAGCGGAGCAGAATCATGTGATACCTTACTAATCAAATTAAGAATTTGATGATCTTTGTTTATTGCCGTTTGAAGTTAAGCTTTCGGTTAACATCACTCCTCACCTTTCTTTTTGATGTCCTCAGTAAAAATTTAAAAAATAAATACTGCATATCATAACCACGAAATAATGCGATGAGTGTGGTTTCGAATTTCGGGCTAAATTAAAATTAATTCAGGCCGAAACTCGAAATAACTCTGTGCGTTATTTCACGGTTAAAATAAAATGATTTAAAAATAAAAAACGAATTAAAAAAAAATAAAAACTTAAAAAAAAAAAAATAAATAAATAAATAATAAAAAATAAAGCTAAAATTTTAATTCCTATTTGCTGTCCTCTCATATATGTTTATTTCAGTTTGCAATGAAACGATTCAACAAAAAACTGCTGAATAAAGAGTTCCAAAGTGCTTTTTGTTTAATTGTGAAGAGCTAGAAAACTAGTAAGAAATATTTGAATAAACATTTAGCTTTTATGGAATCATTCAGGACAAAATTTGCTCGACCAATAGGAATTTGGAAACCTAAAATTCAAATCTGTAATCGCTGCATACATACTTTAAAATGATGCAGATCCGATTACTAGATCACAAGAATTTGCCTGTAAAAATTGTACATATGTATGAAGTTCTTTTTATTAGATAAAATACTTTTTATAATAAATTAATTACATACCGATATTTATTTATTTTTGCTCCTTTTATTTATAAGAGGAATGTAATGTTAAAGCCATTTGAAGTTAATTTTTCGGTTAACATCACCCCCAGCTGAAGCCTCCCCCCTTCCCCGAAAAATGAACAGCCATCAAAACGCTAAATGACTCTTGCCAGTCACCTGATTTACATCAACCAATGAAATTGCTTCATTTTTATATGTTCGTTTCATATGTTTGTTTCATTTTACACCCCTCCCCCCTTCCGTGAGTCCTGGAAAAGTGATGTTAACCAAAGAATCAACTTCGAACAGCCTAATAAAAAAAAAAGGGTTATATTTAAAACTCAAAAATTTTAACTTTAGTATATAGGTAACCTATTTTTCTTACAAGGTAACCTACTTTAGTCGACTAACTAAAGTTGTTCAGGGCATGATTTTACATATACTTATTATCTTAAAATTAGAAAATATTTGTTTTTGGCAAAGTTACATTTTCGTTTTGTGCAAAATTGGCAAAATTTTAATTTGATTTTTAAGCTCAATTTTTTCTTCTTCCCTTGTTCTATATTTCCAAAAAATTTAATTTTAAGTTAATAAGTAAGATCAAAGAGTATCTTCTAATCCATGTCTATAGTAAATTCATATGTTTTTATTATAATTTTTATTATAGACAACATTTGGACCATTTTTTAAGGACATGTCCTATGACTGATATAGTAATTTATTATTATTCGCTTTTTTGTTACTTTTTACAATTTGCGCAGATTACTGAATTATTAATTGTTAAAGATCTGTGCAGAAAATTAAAAAAATTTCTTCAATGACTGCTGGCAGGGTCACAGATCTGCATTAATTTTTAATAATTGTTTTTTTTTAAAAATTTGAGCAGAGCTATACTAAAAAAACTTTCCTAATGTAGGGGACCATAAAAATTTTTATTTATAATTTCATGAAATTCTTCAACTTGCTCCGAAGTAAGTGTTCTAATGAGCATAGTACATTTTTTATTCAAGAGTTTCACATTTGGGCACTCTAGAACTTTATAATCTTTTATTTGATATCAAAAACATCTTTGCAGTAGATGTTAGGAGGAGGTTGTAATGGTTGAATAAAATTTGTATTATGATTTCTGGTTCTGGGGTGCTCTTTTTATTTCAGAGTTCCTCTATCTTTGTTTCAACTGTTTATACAGAACAGGTATTTCAAGTGATTTACACAGAATCTGCAGCTCACACAGAGCAATATTTAAACTTATATAGAGTTATACCTTATAAATCCAATATACGAATCGCATAATTACTACCAATTGTTAACCTGCGAAATATCACTTAGAAATTGAGATTAATGGAGCAACTATTGACAGGGAGTTACGTGAGTACAGAGATACAGGACTATGCTATAGTATATTATAGTTGTTAGTATTTATACAAGTGAGAGGGTTTTATATTTATAGTATGATTTGGCAATTCGAAAAAGAGTGTAATGTAATATATAGAATCAATTAGAGTGTGTTCTTTATTAATATATTAAAAGATTATAGCAAAGATGCCTACAAAATGGAGCAAATATCACCTATATATACTAAAATATCTATTAATAGAAAAGATATAGAGGTGTGTCAGTAGAAAAGGGACAAATCATTTTTAGTAAAATTTTTTAATTTTTAAACTAAAATATCTTGACAAATATTTAATCAAATTTGATAAAAATTTTTTTTATTTTAATCTTGAAATTATATAGAATTAAAATAAAAAAATAATTTATTAAATTTATTAAAATAGTTGTTAAGAAATTTAAGCTTAAAGTCAGAAAACTTTTACTTAAAAAAAATTTGTCCCTTTTCTACTGACTCACCCCATATAGCATTTTTGGCATAAATGATTGATCTATCATTTATGCCAGTTCTTCAATTTCTGCGATTTCTTGCATATTAGGCTAATATGCCATAAATGTCTGATCTGTTAGAAATAGCAGATCTGATATTTTGGGCAAGCAACCACATAATTATTGACAACCTGTAATTTCCAATACCAGGAGCCCAGATCAGTAGGGCTAACATCAGTGAAACTCCCTGAATTTCAAGAATCAGAAAAAATCAATTAATACAGTAAAATAATAGATACTAAGACTATAAGTTAATTTAAAGGATCTTAGTGATTATAGTAATATCAACTCCTATAATGATAATGATAATTCTGATATGTAAAAATAGATTTTTAATGATTATAAATAAAGGCCATGTGCCCATTGGGAATAGGAGATAATCCTCACCTTTGCTTTAATAAATCATATAAACATTCTTTTATTGTCTTTATTGAATAATACAGGTATACCTGATATATAATAAACTTATATATTCATTGTTCTACTATAAACCTGAGTATTTTGCATAAACAATTCTAATACTTTGCAAAACTTCTCAGCAAAATCTAATATACCTTTTCGACCAAAATTAATACTATGCCAGTTGTACGATCTGATTTTATGAACCATCGACAAACTAGCTGATTTTCTGACTTCTTATTTTGGTAATGACTGTGAGATCTGAAAAGGATTGAAACATTGACTACTCTGATACAAGAATTAACAAGCAAATGAATAATACCATATTTGTCTGAAAATAAACTACCCTTTTTGGGCAAAAAGTTACACAAAAAAACATAGGGTAAATTATTTTCAGATTGTTAAATTTTTCAAAAAATTGAAAAACATACAAATAAAAGTTGTCCAAATGCTATGAAATTTTTACTTTAGGTGTATTTTATTGTACTGAACAATTTTACTTAATTGAACTTTTGAAGTTATTATAGTAAAAAAAGATTTATATGTAGCGACTGTTAATGATTTCTTTAAAAATTTTCTGAAAATTTGGAGGTGGCTTCTTTTGGAGGTAGTTTATTTTCAGAAATCTATAGTAAAAAGAAATACTTATATTAGTGAAAAACTCTTAGCAAAGGCACAAGATTTAAAAGTAAGAGCCAAGAGAAAGTATGAAATAACCAGCCACAAAATGAACCAGCCTGAAGAAACCTTAGAAAATAAATATAGTGCACCTATAGTAGAAAAGAAGGATATGCTACTCATATGGGCCTGGATATAAGAAGGTTGAAGACAAAGTGTGCTGCCTTGTTCGAAATACTTACCAGGAAACAAGCTGTGAAGGTCCAAAAAATAATCAATGAAGTATTTAGTAATTCAAAAATCCACAAAGAACAAATGTTCGAAGCCCTGAAATTTTTACTAGATATATTAGAAGATATAGTTAAAGAAAAAAAGAAAACATTATATACTTATCACTATATATAAAAGTACCTATATCTCAAATTAATCGCAACTATCATAGTTCTATACAGTGCAAGAAAAACCTTGAAAAGTCCAGAGTTGTTGACTTACTGCATATTAAATCTTTCGAAATTACTCTAGAAGTAAAAAGCTGGCACAGAACTCTGAACCCTATTCAAATGGGTTTTGAAATAAGAAGATAATAATAACAGAAGTTCTTGAATCATACTAAGACCTGGGAGTACCAAGTAAATATAGTGGAGAAAGATCAACCCAAGAAAAAGAAAATCAGAAACAATAAAAAGAACTTGAAGTCAGCCCCGAGATAGCTCTAGAAGATTTGTTAATAGTTATTTCAAGGTATTGAAAACTTGAATATCTGTATTCGAAATACCTGAAGAACCCAAGCCTGAATATGCAATTAATAACCTTCCAAAGGAAAAATGCAAGGCATTCAAATGTTATAAAAAATTGGCTAATATGAAAGGCAATATTCACCCTGTAGAAAAATAAATAGCATCAATAAAATTGAAGCCAAAAAGAATGAAGACAAAGCACTCAAACTTGAAAAGTCAAATATCATAGAAGTAGAATGGAAGAAAATAGTGGATGTAAAGCCAACCCTTAAAAATTTTAGCAATTTCAATTCGACGATAGAAAAGATAAGGAAGCTAAAAACAATGGTGGTGCGATAGAGGACTTAGGAAGAAGGAAGAAAAACTGGTGTTAAAAAGAATGAAGTATATAACCTAAATCTGAATAGTGCTAAGAATAATGAAACTAGAGATAATAAGACATTGGTTGGTGAAGATAATGAGAGTGGTGAAAGAGTAAACTGCAACCTACTGAGAAGATATTTGGAAAAAGAAGCCCTATGCGTGAGTGTAAAAAATGGATTAGAAGAGTCAACGAATTTTGAAAGACCAATAGTGTGACAAAAGAACTGTTAGATTAAACCTTGCTAAAGCCCAAGATACTTCGGATGTTGGTAACTATTATTAGGATAAAATTGGAATAAAGTAGATGAATTTGACGAGGCATGCAGAAGATAACAATTCAACTGGCCAATTGGACTCTGGTGGATTATGCTATTTACATGGAATCAGTTTTGGAAGGCCTACGAAAATTGGAAAGAGAGAGTTATCAAATTTTTAAGGCAAGTCGACTAAAATTTGGCCAAAAATAAATATAGAAATCATAGCTAAAAAGGTTCTAAAGTTTGATGCTGCTACTAGTCATGTCTTAAAGGGTCTGTGACAATAGAAGCAGAACCAAAAGATGAGTCTTCAAAGTTAGATGTCATGAATATTAAAATTCTGAAAAGCCCATGTGATATATATAAAAAGATGACGCTGTAAGCCAAAATCAAAATAGGATAAAGAACTTAAAAAGAAGCTGCCCTACCCTTACCCATATGGAATAGAACTAGAATCTTCAGTTCAGCTCACCTCACCAATAGGGTTCCGAAGTTTGATCTGGTTTTGATTTGAGTTTGATCAAACCCCAAATCAAACCAAACTCAAACTATAAATTTTATAAAGTTTGAGATCAAACCCAAATTCAAATAAAAAATAATCAAATTCAAACCAAACCCAAATACTATACAAAGTTTGATTTGAGTTAGATTTGAAGTTTGCAAACAAGTTTGAGTTTGAATAACATTATATATTTTTATATTTTAAACAAGTTACTTAATTGATAATCCACCTGTCAACTGGAGAGTGATCATAAGCGAATGTGGTGTGCCTCCATTTAAAACTTTTTTTCTTACTAAGTTAATGGTACTTGTCGACTAATTGAAAGTTGTAGAGCTTGTCAAAACACACCTAACGGTGGTTAGATCATCCAAATCGGTCCAGTGGATGGCGAGATATCGTTGAAAAACGATTGGTCGACTATATAAAATCTCATGTAAGAGATTTATAAGAAAATCACTATAGGCGAAATGTGGCGTGCTTCCATATAAAACTTTTTTACTTACTAAGTTAACGATATATGCCCACTAATTGAAAGTTGTAGAGCTCGTCGAGGCGCATCTAACGGTGGTTAGATCATCCAAACCGGCCCAGTGGATGGCGAGATATCGTTGAAAAACGATTGGTCGACTATATAAAATCTCATGTAAACAATGTTTATATAGAGATTTTATATAGTCGGCCAATCGTTTTTCGGCGATATCTCGCCATCCATTGGACCGATTTGGATGATCTAACCACCGTTAGATGCGACTCAACGAGCTCTACAACCTACAATTAGTGGGCATGTATCATTAACTTAGTAAGAAAAAAAGTTTTATATGGAAGCACGCCACATTTCGCCTATAGTGATTTTCATATGTAATCTCCGTCACGAATTTTTATATAGTCGCCCAATTGTTTTTGACGATATCTTGCCATCCACTGGGCCGATTTGGATGATCTAACCACCATTAGATGTGTCTCGACGAGCTCTACAACTTTCAATTAGTAGACATGTATCGTTAACTTAGTAAAAAAATTGTAGATGGAGGCACGCCACATTTCGCCTATAGGATCACTCTCCAGTTGACAGGCGGATTATCAATTAAAATATAAAAATATATTTATATTATTCAAACTCAAACTAGTTTGCAAACTTCAAACTCAAATTCAAACCAAACTCAAATTTAACTAAAAAGTTTGCTTCAAATCAAACTCAAATATTTTTTTAATCATAGTTTGAGTTTGAGTTTGATTTCAAATCAAATCAAACCCAAATATGACCTAAAGTTTGATTTGATCTGGGTTTGTAGGAACCCTACTCACCAATGCTTGTTTTATAGTTATAACATTTCACCAATAACAATTCTCCAACATGTTATTTTGCCGATATTTATTTTCTATTTCACTGACAGTTTATTTCACTGAAACTCATTTTACTGATAAAATAATTCTGGTCATTGTCGTTAGGGTTAGGCTAGAATTAGAGTTAAGGTTAGTAGAATTTTATAGTCTATGAAATAAGCTTTGGTGAAATAAATTGTCAGTGAAATAAACTTGTCAGTGAAATAATTGTCAGTGAAATAAACATGTCAGTGAATTTTTGTTAGTGAAATGTTATATCTATGAAATGAGCGTTAGTAAAGTAATACGTATCTAGAATCTTTAATCCTAGAAGAAGGCTCCTGTTAAAGGTGAAAAAAGAAAGAGCTGAAGAAAGAATCTGAATATTTATGCCTACCCCATGAACTGACCTGACCTCCGAATCATACACCATCCGAATTTTTATACCTGGGAGGTATATCAGAAACTATTCATGCAAATTGATGGATGTATACCAGGAATATAGTCATGCAAATTGACGGAGTGTATGGTTACTTGCCATCTAGAATGACATTCGCAAAATCTGCATTTGATTGGACATTAAAAATCTATAATTTTACATGTCAATGTGCTGTGCTAGTGTAATATACTTCTACTGTTCGTGTATGAGCATACTAGTGTTTTACCGTATTTACTCGAAATATGCACATAGGTGTTATTTCAAAAATTGCATTTTTTTAAAATAGCATGTTGGTTTCGAAAAATTGCCCATGTGCATCACAATATATGCACACTCCAAATGCTGAATTAATAATCAACTGAAATTACGAATTCAAATATCAAGCATAAATAAGAATTTTTTAAGTCAAAAAAAATCTGACTTAGATTGGAAAGGCTATATATAAAATTAAGAAATACAGGTTTTTTATGCATCAAACATATATAATGCACAATTATTTAGAAATTAGACCTTTACCCCAAAATAATGCCCATACGCGTACTCGAAATAATGCACATCCCCTCAAAATAATGCACAGGTGTGCATTATTTCGTATAAATACGGTATGCACAACTTTCTATTTTTAGTTAGTATTGTAATTTTATCGTTATTTATTTCTTATTTTGGCATATTTTGTGGCATAGTCGGGTGATTGAATCTATGGGTGATCAAATCTCCAAACTGGTAATCAAATCTCCAGACGGGTGATCAATTACTCGTTTGGAGATTTGATCACCCGTTTGGAGATTTGAATCCCCAAACGAGTGATTAAAGCTCCCATACGAATAAAAAATATATAAGGGTTTGGTTTTAAGCTATGAGAGATAGTATTTCTGTAATAATCCAATGTATTGATTTACATTAATAAAGAGGACCATTATACCTGTAATTATGTGTGTTAGTTATCGTTTTAAACCATTTAACCTTAATCACAATTTGTTCACGATCGAACTAAACAGGCCCCAATTTCATCAAGCTCTCCCAACCAATCGAAACACCAGATTTGGCATTTGTGTTATTCTGAGAACGCAGTAATATGCATCATATGGTGGAACGAAATTAGGTAAAATATTCTCTATTACTATCAGACTGCCTTAAGATTCAAATTGTATTTATTGTGATCTATTTCGATTTTATTGAGTTTTTACTTAATATTCTATTCAGTAGCATCAATTCACCAAAAATTACTTCACAGACAACTTAGTTCGCAGAGAATTTAATTACAGGTAAGATAAATTTAAAAAAAAATTATTCACAAACAAGTTTGATTTATTGGCAGTTATTTCAATGACATCAGATTTCACAGACAAATTAATTCTAGTTATTGTCGTTTAAATTTACTGTAAATTCTCGAAATAGCGGGCATGGATGTTGTTTCGAGAATTTATAGTAAAGCTGGTGCAATTTATGAAGAAATTGTTGGCTAAATATATTGTCAACAAAATGATTTTGTCTGTGAATTAACCATAACCGTCTGTAGAATAATCTTGTCTGTAAATTAATTGTCTATGAACTAAATTGTCTATAAAGTAGGGTTCGGAATGGGCCAGCCCGTTAGGCCCGTTGGGCTTTTTTGAAAATTAATTTGGGCCACGTCTCATAGTGCTAGTCACATGATAATTTATCATGTGACTGGCACTTTTACAACGTGGCCCAAATTAACTTTTTAAAAAAGCCCAACGGGCTAACGGGCCGGCCCATTCCGAACCCTACTATAAAGTGATTGTTAATAATTTAATACGAAATGTATAAAAAGCAAAAAGTGCAAAGATAAAATAAAATAAATTCGAACGGCTTATTTGGTAATATAGTCGACCAGAATTATGGCAAGTATTATAATGTTAAGCAACGGTATTGTGATCATTGATCACCGTAACAAAGACGATTTTATTAGTAGAATTTAAGAGTTTATTTTATTACAATGAAAAAGTAAAAATAGAGAATTATAAGTGTTATACAATATATGTAATCGCAGAATTAATATAAATAGAAAGAGCAAAAGTAATCTTTTGACTGTAACGAATAAAGAGAAGAGAAGCGTATAGTAAAGATACTTTAAGCCTGAAAGTTTTTTCAGTGTGGGTCTTGTTCCAAGTGAGTCGTTTATAAATTGATAGCCAGTTGAGCAAGATAACAGTTTCATCACGTTCCTGGTTTTAGCACGACTGCATCGCGCAGCTACTCTAATTAATTTATAAGTATTATACAGCATATAGATAGATATATTTATATTTATATTTTTTGTTTCATAATGCCACATTTATTATATCGTCCGACAAGAAAAGCACGAAGAAAAGCTAATATTGCATTGCAAAAATGAAGAAGGGTAGGTAAGTGGCCCAATTTATAATTAAGCTTCGATCTATATAATTAGTATTCGCATATAATATTACCTTTGAAAAACAATATTAACACAACTTACTAAAATTACTAATCACTATAATAGCTATTATAACCCTATAAGAAAAGTGGTTCGGGTATGGTACGGGAAATCAGTGTATATGCCGGGATGGTACGGTCGTGTGGCACGTATAGGCACGTTTTACGGAATGGCACGTATTCGGTGGCACGCATATGCACGTTGTACGTGATGGCACGTCAAATTATACGGTGTTAGAAATGACACGTGCTGGCTCGTTTCACAGACCCTATAAGAAAAATGTACCGTATAGGCACGGGATGGAATCGGATAGGCACGGGTCAAGGTCCGGATTTGTATGGGTATGGCCCGAGTTGGTTCGGATTTAGTGGACCGTGAGGGACCGTGTGCCCGTGCCAATTGGACGTAAATGGCACGGGTTTTGCAGCAGTTTACTAGTCGAATCGGCACAGGATTTGGCACGGGTAATGAACGTAAATTCACTAGCCACCGCGATAACGATATGGATTAACTATTAAAACATAAATTTATATAAGTAATCAACATAAGATGAACAAGCTAACTGCATATGAAGCAAAATTTTTTAAGGAATTTTTTTTGTTAAGACACACAGGGAGGCTTCATTAGTGAAATCATGTATCGCTCTGTTTTTTAAAAATCCTTTAATGATCTTTCGCTCTCCACGAAACGAGCCAACACGTATCACGAGCCAACACGTATCACGAGCCAACACGCATGTAACGTACACATACGTGTCATCTGAACGTGCCATTTCATATGACGTGATATTACGTGCCACCCTTTGCCGCAATGTTCGTGCCATTTTTA
This sequence comes from Gigaspora rosea, assembly GCA_003550325.1. NCBI lineage: Eukaryota > Fungi > Glomeromycota > Glomeromycetes > Diversisporales > Gigasporaceae > Gigaspora > Gigaspora rosea. The sequence continues at coordinate 76,379 of QKWP01000440.1, forward strand.
CCGTGCCATTCCATAAAACGTTCCTGCACGTGCCACAAGATCCGTGCCATTTCGAGCATTCCCGACACCAACCCGTACCACCACCCGTACCACTTTTCTTATAGGGAGAGTACTACAAGAACGAAGGATCACAATCGAATTTTTTTTAAAAAAAAGTTGCAATATCTCAAAAACTCGCAAGTAAGCCTGCTCTGGTATCTTAAGGAAAAGATTCCTTGCAAGATTTTACACATTTCAGTTGCTTTAGCTTCCAGATTTGTACATACTTCAACTATTATCCGGTCCTCTTCTAATAAAATGTCTATTGGAAAGTGGACCATAAATTTATATTTACTTACCCGTTCCACTCACGTGCCATCGCACGTGTCAATTGGCTTAGTAAACTGCTACAAAAGGCACGGACGATTTACGTGATTTCACGTTAAATTGGCACGTGTATACGGATCAACACGGTCCGCCGATTCCCGTGCCTACTCGAACCATGCACGTGCAAACCCGACCCATAGCACGTGCCACTCGACCACGTGCCTATACACTGTTTTTCCGTGCGATCCCGGACCACTTTTCTTATAGGGTAACTATAAAGCCATTATTTACTATACAAAATGATAATATTATTTAACTTAATTTATAAATTATACTTTAATTAATAAATATTTTTGTTAAAGCACGTCCGTAAGGACGTGCCAAAATACTAGTGTATATATAAATATGAAAAAAATAAAAATAGATATCGAGCACAGCCCAAATTCAACTTGTGCTAGGTCGAATTTGCCCGTCACAACGTACGAACGTGAGTGGAATCTTAGTGTGACATTATTATTTAGATTAAAGTAGTCGATAATTAACTCTATTTATATTGACTCTTTCTATGATTGATTATCCCACCTCCTATAAACATACCAATTATTAATAATCCAATTGCGCCAGCAATTACTGCACCAAGATCAATATTTTGATGATGAGCTTGGTGAAGCTGGTACTGGTTGAATTGCATTGATAGGATCATAAGTTATTACCCACTATAGCTGTCTTTATGACTTACATCGAGAAGAAAAATATCAGATGAGGTTAATGGACCATCGTCAGTTAATAAAATCCTAAACATGAATATTGAAAAAATAAATAATTTTTATATGCATATATTATGATTTTTATACTTTGTAACAATTTATTCATACTTACCAAATTCAATAAGAACATATGCTCCAATCAACGTAATGGTATGACCAATTAAACTTCTCAGATGGCCGCCAATGTTTAAAATCACAGGTGTTGTCAAGTAAATGTTAAGGTATCAAAAGAATTAATTGTAGCTCGTAAGCTCCATAAAATAATAAAATTCGATTATGTTGAGCTAATTTAATTTACAAAAATAAGCATAAATTATTAAAAATGTCTATAAAAAAATTTGGTTAATTCTAATACATACGAATGTAGACCGATGCATGATTGCATTTTTTAGTGGGAATTTGGCCAGTTGCAGTCTAAGTTTATTGTAACAATAAAATTAAACTAGATTGCAGTCTACTGATAATACAAATATATATAATTAAAATTGAATTGATAACAATAAAATTAAACTAGATTGCAGTCTTACTGATAATACAAATATATATAATTAAAATTGAAATAATTATTAAGACTTGCAACTACTCTCCAAGTATTATCCTTTGTATTATAAATTGAAACTGGCCGCTAAATTTATATGGCAAAATATATGATTACATATTAAAATTAAAAAAAATTATAATAATGTTTAGCAAGTAGTATTCTAGAACGATTAAACTCATTAATTTGAAGACTTGAACACAATGTTTAATTAAATTATACAATCAAATATAGTCATCCACTGATACATCATACACGTTCTTGCCATTTTCCTAAAATTGTCGCCTGCAACTTATCAAACTCATTATTAACCTTATCAAACTCATTATTAACTAAGTATATTTATTAATTAAAGCTTGGAAATTTAAAAAACTTGGCAAAACATTAGAGTAGTAGCTAACTGTCAAACCTCTCTAAGTTCGTTCTCTCTAAATGCACAACTTCTTTAGATGCAATCACAAATTCTAGCCAAAATATATAATTGACCTCTCTCAAAATGCACGTATTAAATTTTGAACCTTTTAGAGAGGTCTAACTGTATAAAAATTATGCAATTTAAGATCATACCTCTTGATTTGAATTGGTTTGACAACCATTAAGTGTACTATCAAATAACGAAAGAATGGACCAATTGTACCAGATGCTCCTCCAATGTATAGAATTGAATCATTTAGTAATGTAGCACTGTAAAATTGTGTTCCACTATACATTAGTGACGATGTAAATGTAGACCAGCGTAACTATGAAGAGTCTAATATATTCATTTTATGAGCAGTAAATCCACCATAAATATGTATTTTATGTCCTAAATTTACACATTGAACAATTTCATCTCTTCCAAAAGAAGAGGTAGGTATCGATCCTGAAGTAGTAGGTTCACTCCATTGCAGGGGTATCGTATCAAATTTACTAACAAGACCTCCACAATGAGATCGCCAATATAATAAATTGTAGTCTCATCAGCACAAGCTGTTGCACTAGCTTACAAGTTACACATGAGATTGAAGAGAGATCAATCCAAGATATTAAAGATATTTCGTGTGTAGTAAATGATTTGAGACATCAAAGTAAAATACTGATCACAGAACAAGAATGTAAAAAACACAAAATAATTGGTTTGAGCATATCCTTCTCCCTATCTAGATCCACCATAAAAGTAAAGCCTTTTATCAACAAGAACTGCATTATGTTCTCCCCTCCCAGAAGGAACAAATGCGAATATGCTCTTGCGAAAGTTAATTAGGCAAATAATATGATACAATTGATAGAAGAGTTTTCATTTTTATTAAAATTCGTTAGTATATTCGCTAAAAAAAAGTTTACCTTTTGAATGTCTTTTTAAATACGATAACGTACGTAAGTATGTAAAATACAAAAATTATCGGATATAATTGAAATTAATTGTGTTTGCTTTAGGAAATTATTACAGTGATAGGCAATTTATTACCGTATTGCCGAAATAACGCCTACTTAAGATTACTTTAGATATATTACTGTAAAATCGTGCGGATAACGTGATAGAACGACCGACTTTTTTATGATGATTATCCATATTTTTTGAACATGCAACCTTGGAGTATTAGTTAAATATGTCGGAAACAAATTTTACATAAATCAAATAACAAACAACTTATTTCTATACGCCCTATTACTAACATCCTAACCTATTATTGACGCTCTAAACACGACTATGTTTATACAAAAGTTTTAATAAAAAAAATGTATAAATAAATTGAAATAAGGCCGTTTGAAGTTGATTCTTCGGTTAACATCACTTTCCCAGGACTCTCGGGAGAGGGGGAGGGGGTAAAATGAAACGAACATATGAAACGACCATATAAAAATGAACATTGATATAAATCAGGTGACTGGCGAGAGTCATCCAGCGTTTTGATTGGCTGCTCGTTTTCGGGGGAGGTGGGGGAGACTTCAGCTGGGGGGGGTGGTGTTAACCGAAAAATTAACTTCAAACAGCCTAATGAGACTATCAAATTATTTTGGATTGTAGTCTATATTATAGTATACCTGATGTTAATTTTTTTATAACTAAGCTAAATTCTAAATAATGTAGCCCAGTCAGTAAATTATTAATAAAGTACGCCTACATGGCGTCCTCTTCGGAGGTTTGTTAAAAAAAAAATATAATAATGTAGCCTTATTTATTCGTACTGTAAATATATTTTTATTTGGCTTACGGTTAATGGGTAATGTTAATTTTATAGAGAATAACTTTTTAGAACATACAAGATAGTTTGTGCACCGTCAGCATAAGCGACGGGTACATACTTGTATTCTTAAATACTGAAGCAACGCCTTATGTACGTACATGCGTACCAAATATCAGATTTTAACCAAGTTACGGAAATCAATGTAGCATTTGTATATAAATGTTATTTTAAAATTTGTACAATTCTGTATAATAGATTAGCATGCCATAGTTTTTTGAATATGTACAAGTAGAGATGGAATCAATGATAATTAGTCGATCATCGACCAAAATTTCGAGCACCGAAATAACTAAGTTTTTAATCTGTTTATCATCGAGCATCGGTTAATATTAAAATTTAACTATTAATTTTGATAATGATAGATTTTTGTTTATAAAAAAAAAAATTAAATTATAAAAATGATAGATTTAATTTATTTTAAAAGCAATAAATTCGGTGTGCATAAAAAGTTCTAAGAATTTAAATAATCTACTCAAGTTCATGTGATTTTAAAATTAGCAATTCGAATTTATGAATATTTAATTTTAATTTGCCTTTATTCAAATAAATTTAAGTGAGTATCTCTTAATTTAAACAATGATTTAAGTTTACGAATATATATACTATATAATTTCTTATATCGTACTATATTAATTTTGTAAAAATGTGAAGAAAAATACATGCTGTTTAATTTACATTTATGCTAATCTAATGATTGAATATTGATGACTAAAACATTTAGAATATGGGCCAGCCTGTATCGTTATGAGGCTTCGGGCACAATTTCTTAAATTGAGAAATCGATGTTTAATGGTTTAAAATCAATTCGTCATATGGCGTAATGTGGCGCATGACGTATATCTAACTTATAACATATAAGTAAGCCATTTCAAGATATATTTCTCGATGTGTGTAATGCTATGCAAGAATTAAAAGTCAGATTTTGAATTGAATTTGAATGATACTCCGCTTCGAAGGGTATATTCTGATAAAAAATTAATTCTTGCATAACGTGATGCACGTAGCCAAATATACCTTTTTTGATGATATAAAAATATAAAAAATAATTATAAAATCAAATTTACATTTATTAGCACTAGTATCTCAACTAGCTCTACATGATAATAGAACTACTTTTTCAATATTTATTAAAATCATTCAATTATTTACATAAAATTGATTATTAATTATTTTACAGAATCTTTAAAAAAATTTATTTAAAAAATAGCTCTATTACCATGTAGAGATAATTGAGAGCTTCGATTTTTTTTTTTTTTTAAAAAAAAAAAAATTATATATACATTCGTCAGATACTTGTGATAAAAAATGTAAATTTGGTTTAATATTTAAATATAAGACCTATAAAAAATCGAAATTAATAATTATCTTCATATATTACCCTAACTAATGTTGATTTAATTAGTTTAGTCCGCACCCTAACGTCCTATGAAACACCTCCTTAAATGCAAGTCTTCTCTTGGGCCCAATTAATATTATATCTATAAATTTTTACTTCCCTAAATGCAATACCTCTCGAAGTGCACGTTTGACTAAATTTTACATATGGTCCTGTCGCATTGCATTTAGGAATGTCTGGGATATTTTAGTAAAGTTAAAATAGATTTACAATGAAAAAATTGTACTATTCATGTATATTCGCATATATTTTTGTTCAGTCTTATTAAATTTTATTATCTACTATATAATTTTCTTTATTACAATATAATATTATCCTGACTTGTCTCAAAACTATTTAAATCTTGATTATTAGATTCGTTATCGGAAATACAATATACTTAACAATTTGCTTTTTGTTTTCGATCCTAATGCGAAATATTTTTTTTGAACATTTTCTCCAAGCTGTTCTAGAAGAGTTTCTATTTTAAGCAAAATTTTAACTTTCGTCATGTTTTCTTCATTACGAACATGTGCATTAAAAAAAAATTTGGAATTAAAAAATTTAATAATTATCGATTCATCTGAGCGGTAATAAATCCGAAATAAAAAATTAAAAAAAAAATAAAAAGTTACGAAACTATGTCTCAGAATTTGTACTAATCATTTTTGTTAAAAACTTAGCACTGAATGTATTAAGACTCGCTAAGCAGCTTCGTCTCTGCTCAGCTCTGCAAGAGCAAAGAGCTTGAGGTAGCATATAAAACGCGATCAATTTTGTATTACTTTTTTGACAATTTTTTTGCTATAAATGGATTATGGAAACCGTTAAACCGAAATAACATGCAAATTCAGCAATTTTTTTCTCAAGATTTTTTATTGTTAAACTGCTTTAAACATCATTTAATAGTTGTTCTTTATTTTTATTTATTGAATTAAATGAATAGATAATATATTTCATATAATTTAAATAAAATAAATTATAAAAAAATAACGATCTCAATATGTCCTTGAGCATTATTAAAATGATAAATTTAATTTGCTATTTTATGTTTCATTTTTTTATTTTTTTATTTATTTTATTCATTAATCTAAAAATCAATATAGTAGAAAATTGGTTTAGTTTGCTTAATTGTAAGTAGGCCTAATATGATATTTACTTACTTCGATAACATCGACAGGTATGCTCACTAAAATAATTTAAAATTTTATTTTAGTGAAAAAATAAACACAGAAATATGGTAGATATTTAAAGTATATACCTTTAGTTGCACTCAAAATTTTTTGTATGTTTTGTGTATTAATCATTTTGCTAGTGTACATAGAACCTGGATGTAAATTAATTTGCAAAGTTTCGACTTCTTTTTTATCAGCATCTAAGAATTGCTTTTTAATTTCGTTATCAACTGAATCTTCTATGCATTTAATCCACTCTTGAAGCTTATCATAAACTTGCTCAGCATTTGGTCGTTCTTTTAAATCAAAATCCATACATTTTTTAGCCAATTCAATATAGCAACTAGGAGTTCCGGAGGCAAATTCTGGCCTCAATCCATTGCAAATCTTAAATGCGAGACTTTTAACGAATGGATAACCATTAAAAGGTCTTTGCCCAGTTGACATCTCTGACATAATAACTCCAAACCCGTATATATCAGCAGCAGAAGTAAGCTGTTGCCCACTTAAAACTTCTGGAGCAACATAGGGCATAACACCAAAAATGACTTTTGAATTATCATCTTTCTTTCTGGATAATCCAAGGTCTGCTATATATGATTTAATTTTTCCACTAAGTGTTTGGTTCCACTAAGTGTTTGGTCTAGCAAAATATTACCACTGTGAAAGTCACCATGTGTGTACCCTTTTCAGATGAATTCGATTTAAATCATGTGATATATCTTTAAGTTGCTCTAATTTTTCTTTCCATGTAAAATTACTATCACGAAAATTTTGTTGCAAAAATTCGTGAAGATTTCCTCTAATGGCATATTGTAATACCATCAAATAGTCTTTATTTTCATTTTGAGTCAGTCCATATATTTCAAGTTCGCTACCTCCTAATCTACATTGCATGTGATTTTGGAACTTGAAAAGCATGAATAAAATTTCGTTAGATTATATAGCAAACTTGTAATAAAACAAATGATTTAGTTTACCTCAGTTAAAAAATTAGAACTAGTTTGAGGACTAGACAATGTTTTAAGAGCGACTTTACAGCGTTTGCGTGATCGTGCATAACCCACATCATTATTACCTTCGATTATTCGTTTTCCATCTAACCAAACTGCTGAATATACTGTACCGAATCCTCCTTTGCCGATGGTCTCAATATTTTCCAACATATTAAATGGAATCCATTCGATCACTTTTTCGTATGTTGTAGATTTAAGTTGAAATTCCTTAATACATTTATCAATGTCTTTATCACCACTTGTTTCTTGGGTTATTATTGAATGATCACATAATTGACACCAAGCTGGGTTAGTGTTATCTCGTTCGCAATGTATGCATATTCCATTGATAGGTTTTCTTTCGTCATTAAAAAAATCGATTGCTATCATGTATTGGTTTTCTGTATTTTGAGTCAGTCCGTGTATTTTGTATTTCTCTATGTAATTTTTAAACTTAAAAGAAAATATATACATTGGTTAACTAAGCAGCATTGTAACTAGTTTAATAAAATAATTTTAACTTACTTTTTCAAGGTTCAAATCGCTTATTTGTGTACAATGTAATTTCATGAGCTCAACAGTAGATATTTTGCGTGATCGTGTATATTTTTCCGATACACCTTCAATCTTTCGTATACCACTTGACCAGGTTGCCATAAACACTAAATCAGATATCTTGAATTCTTGATCAGATTCTTTAATTTCTGCATCAGATTCTTTATTAATTTCTAAATCAAATTCTTTAAATTTTCGTAGATTTATCAGTTTATCGAATGGAATCCATTCAATAACCTTCTCATATTTCTCAGCTTTGATTTGAAAGTATTTGATGAAATTATCAATCATTTCGTTTCCACTTGTCCATTCTTGAGTTATTTTCAATGGATCACAGGATTGGCACCAAGCGGGAGAAGTGTTACATTTTTTACAGTGCTCGCATTCCCCATTTGAAGCGTTTCTTCTAGAACTAAATTCATCTGGTATTACCATTATATATTCCTTTGTTTTCTCATCTTGGCTAATTCCATATAAAATATTTCCTTCAACTTTCATATAATTTGTAAGCTTAATGTTTAAAAGGAATTAATAATGTTACAATATGTGATAAGATATGTAAATAATAATTTAACTTACTTTTTCTATGAAAAATTCGCTTTTTTGAGAATTATGCAATATTTTAAGGTTAACTCCACACGATTCAATACGTGACTGTATATATTTCGTGAGTTCATTTTTAATTATTCTGATACCATCTAGCGAAGTAGCCATAGATATTGTACCTGATTCCTCTTCTTTATCCATTGGAAAATTATTGAGTATATCGTATGGAATCCATACAATAGCCTTCTTAGCTTTCATTTGAAAGTCCTTGATTAAATCATTAATTACTGAGTTTCCACTTGTCCATTTTTGGGTTGTTTCCAATAGATCACAATATTGACACCAAGAAGGTAAAGCATTGCTTTGTCCACATTGCGTGCATTTTTCATATGGAGCTTTTTTATCTGGTATTACTATTATATATTCCTTTGTTTCCGTATTTTGGCTAATTCCATATACAACATCTCCTTCAAGTTGCATATAATATATAAGCTTTAAGTTTAAATGTATTAATAATCTTACAATGTTATGTATGATAAACTACGTAAAAAATAATTACTTACTTTTTTTTTAAATAAATCGTTTTCTATTGTTTCTAAGATTCTTTTGCCGTCTAGCCAGGTTGCCATAAATACTGCTTCTGATTCCTCTTCTCTAATCTTTTGCCAATTAACCAATCTATTGAATGGAATCCACTCGATCATAGTTTCATATTCTGTGACATTAATTTGAAACTGTTAAATATAATTATCAATATCTTTATTCTCGCTCGTCCGCTTTTGAGTTACTTTCAAGGGATCACATGATTTGCACCATTCTGGAGAAGTGTAATACCGTTTACATTTTGTGCATTTTCCGTAAAAATTATGCCTTTATATATTATGAAATAAAATTTATTAAACTTTTAATAATTCGTTTACAATATTTGAATTAGACCTATAAAACAAAATAGTAATTAATATTAGTTACATACTAACCTTTTCATTTAATTAATTAGCGATGGATGTCATAATTTAATGGTGAATGATTATAGAATGATGAGTTTGTAAATGGACTTTTCTACTTACTTACTATTTAACATGATTAAAAAAAAATAATATTTAAATGATGAACGCTTATTGAGACGTTTATTTTATAACAAAATTCGTTTATACTCACAAGCTGATAATTCAATTGTCATATTCATGAATTGATTGAGAAATTTTAGTAGACTTCTGATTAAATTCTGGTTATATAAATAAACCTTGATACTTACTCCCTTTAACATTGGGGTGTGCGGCGCACTATGTAAAACAAAATTATGTATGATATCATATAAAAATCTATTATCAAAGATTTTTTTAAGTTATTGTGCAACCATGATGATCACCTATTAATTTATTAATTACAATGCCGCTACAACTAATGCTACGCTAATACAGTTAAAAATAATTAATTAATATTGATGTAAATAATTAATTAATATTGATGTAAAAATGGCATTTTAATTTAATAAATTATTGAAAATATTTGAGGCGACTTCAGGCCCAAATTGCTGTAAATTTAGTTCTTGAAGTGGTGTTTTTTGCCGATTCGCTTGCATTTTTTTTTGATGTTTTTTAAAACGTGCATTTTTTAAGTGAAATCGCTGTTTATTTGACCTATATATACCCATGTTTCTGGATTTAATTAGATGCACAGCTTTAACGGCACATAATTCCAATATGAAATTTTGAGAAAATTAATAGCAAGTTTTAAAGAACTGAACAATAGAACGAAATTTGCATTTTAATAAAGGAAAAATTTACCAATTCATTTAAAAATTCGCTCAGCAAACCAAATAAAGTATAAAATTAAAATCGGTTTGAGAAAAAAAAATTTTCCCATAAATATTTTTTAAAAAAAGATTCTATTACTTTATAGTCGTAATAAGAAAGAGTCGATTTATATTGAAATTTCCGGCAGAAAAGAAAAATTGCAGTCGGTGCATCTAAAAAAGTGTGACCTAGCTTTATATATAAGTTTTATATATAAAAATACTTATCGATCATTACGTATTTTAGTTTATAGTTTATCAATCGACAATCACTTAAAAATCTGTCATAATAGACTTCACTATGATACCATACATAATTTTGATTTACATAGTGCGCCGCACACCCCACTTTAACATGTATTAATAATAAACATAATTGGTGAAGTAATTAAAACATATGATGGCAAATTACAAAACTCATGATGATAAAATTTTATACTAACCTCCTAATTAATTTATTTATTTGATCGGAATAACGTTTAGTTATTAAAAATAAAAAATATAATCTTCTGTAATATCCTACGCTTTTTTTTTATTCTTATTGGCGCAGGATTGTACGTCAGATCCATAAAATAACTATATCAATAACTATATTATACTCACCGAATAATGATCAAAGTTACTGTTTTACACACATGATTAAGTATGGTCATGAAAATCTTAAGACAAGACGTGATAAGTAAAAGGAGTGGAACTATTTCATATATCAAAATGGATTTGTAATAAATGATCTATTTAAATAATATTACGAAATATGAAATTTGAACAGAAAAATTAATAATTAAATTTATACAAATACAAGAATGGATAGACGTTTCTAACGTTCTTGTTTCATTTAGATCTTTTTCTTTAATCGGAAATTACTAGTGACAGCGGAGTATTCTGTAGGATAATACTATATAATAACGATAAATACACTTACTTGAATAATGATCTGTGGAATATTCCTAAAAAAAATATCAAGGAATGCTCCCCACGTGATCGCAGCTCCAGATATATGCATAAATAAATTAAAGATATTGATCTGTTCGTATTTCTTCATAAACATTGGTACATCTTTTAAAATCGTCAAATATCCGTAATCAGTTACCGCTAAAATAATTAGTATAGCCACTAAACTTTGATGTTTCTTATCCCATTCTTTAAAGTTATTTACAATAACGGGATTTTTAATTCCCTTATAAATAGCATTGATGGCTATACAGAAATTTACGAGCAACGAAACACTCAGGAAAAGTACACTTTAAATCATTTTTTTTTGCATGAATTAAAAAATAGAAGGTGGAAATAATTTAGCATGAATTTAATACCAATAGAAACAATTGATCAGAAATATAATACCTTGGCAGGTAAAGCTCCGGTGCATCGTTAGAATTGTGAGCAACAAAGAGAGCCGAAAGAATAAAATTAGGGATAATTAATACAAGTCTAAACATTGCAGAACTTATCGCCTCAAATTTTTTCGATTTTAACTTTAAATAAAAATTTTATTAATTTTCATGATAAAGAGTTCTTAATAAAAAGAATATTTGATAAAAACTTTACCTTATAACTAAATATATGAGATAATAGGCGTAATATTATATAAGTTACGATCACGGCAACTATTTAGTCCTGTAATTATCCCATGGGCCACCAGCTATGATACAAAAGTTAGTGCCATAATTTAACTAAACAACATTTAGAACAAAACCACTAACTTACGAAGATCTTTAATGCCAAAATCTTGGTCTAAATCATTTGATACACCGGAAGAGAAGGTGGTAATACTCTTGTATTTAATCATAGTGTCTAAATCTGATTTTGTATTTCTACCTATACGGAGTTGAATGATAATTCTTTCATTGGCTAGCTCGAATTTCGGACCTAAAATTAAATTAGATTTCTTGACTGGCACTTTATTAATCAATTCTTGTTTTAGAGCGTCAAAGTAATTTAATCGTTCAGGTTCAGAAAAATTTGAGAATTTTTTGGTGGCACTTTGAGTGAGTTGGATTAAGCCTGTCACGTCCTCATCTACAGGAAATTTGTGAAAATCATTGAGGAATTTTTTTAAATGCGCATATTTTTTTTTAATGCACAAATATAATGAGCATTACCTGAGTGCTTAACCCTAGAATCTAAATGATATATACACGTATTAGATTATATTAAATTTTAATATCGATAATAAAAGACATTAAATGTTACTTGATTTAAGGAACCAACCTCCATTTTCAATTCCTCTTAAAGGTTCATTATAAAGTTTAGTTTTGGCAAAATGATTATCCATCTTCACATAATATTTTTCGCCATACTCATTAAATGTGCTACTAATGACACTTATATTGATAATCGTCTCATCCGCAGTAAGTTTACAGAATTCAGAGGTCGCTGAAACAATTTGTCTAATGCTGTTATCAGAGGCTTTGAAGATGGTGATGTTGCCAATTGACAAATCGACATTCGAATTGAAATGGATGCTTATATTGGTCGTTGATGAATCGACACTAGCATCATTGGACGGGATAACATTTTTAATTATCATATTACCGTAAACATAATAGCTCCTATCTAAATAAATATAAATAATGAATGGTAAATAAATAAATAAGTTTTGTGATCAAGATTTTAATTCACAATTAATATAAATCATCTTTACTCACCCCCTAAATTAATGCGAATGAAATAATGTGTGGTAAATAAGTATTTATGAATAATATGAATAAGTATTTGTGAACATGATTTTAATTCCACCGATTAATAAATAAATCATCATTAATAAATCATCATTAATAAACATCTTTATACTCACAGGCTAAATTAATGCGAATGAAATAATGAGTGGCAAATAAGTATTTATGAATAATATGAATAAGTTATTTGTGAACATGATTTTAATTCCACCGATTAATAAATTATCATTAATAAATCATCTTTAATAAATCATCTTTATACTCACTGACTAAATTAATGCGAATGAAATAATGAGTGGCAAATGAATAATATGAATAAGTAATAATATGAATAAGTAATAATATGAATAAGTATTTGTGAACATGATTTTAATTCCACCGATTAATAAATAAATCATCATTAATAAATCATCATTAATAAACATCTTTATACTCACAGGCTAAATTAATGCGAATGAAATAATGAGTGGCAAATAAGTATTTATGAATAATATGAATAAGTTATTTGTGAACATGATTTTAATTCCACCGATTAATAAATTATCATTAATAAATCATCTTTAATAAATCATCTTTATACTCACTGACTAAATTAATGCGAATGAAATAATGAGTGGCAAATGAATAATATGAATAAGTAATAATATGAATAAGTAATAATATGAATAAGTATTTGTGAACATGATTTTAATTCCACCGATTAATAAATAAATCATCATTAATAAATCATCATTAATAAACATCTTTATACTCACAGGCTAAATTAATGCGAATGAAATAATGAGTGGCAAATAAGTATTTATGAATAATATGAATAAGTTATTTGTGAACATGATTTTAATTCCACCGATTAATAAATTATCATTAATAAATCATCTTTAATAAATCATCTTTATACTCACTGACTAAATTAATGCGAATGAAATAATGAGTGGCAAATGAATAATATGAATAAGTAATAATATGAATAAGTAATAATATGAATAAGTATTTGTGAACATGATTTTAATTCCACCGATTAATAAATAAATCATCATTAATAAATCATCATTAATAAACATCTTTATACTCACAGGCTAAATTAATGCGAATGAAATAATGAGTGGCAAATAAGTATTTATGAATAATATGAATAAGTTATTTGTGAACATGATTTTAATTCCACCGATTAATAAATTATCATTAATAAATCATCTTTAATAAATCATCTTTATACTCACTGACTAAATTAATGCGAATGAAATAATGAGTGGCAAATGAATAATATGAATAAGTAATAATATGAATAAGTAATAATATGAATAAGTATTTGTGAACATGATTTTAATTCCACCGATTAATAAATAAATCATCATTAATAAATCATCATTAATAAACATCTTTATACTCACAGTCTAAATTAATGCGAATGAAATAATGAGTGGTAAATAAGTATTTATGAATAATATGAATAAGTAATAATATGAATAAGTATTTGTGAACATGATTTTAATTCCACCGATTAATAAATTATCATTAATAAATCATCATTAATAAATCATCATTAATAAATCATCATTAATAAATTATCATTAATAAATCATCATTAATAAATCATCTTTATACTCACCGCCTAAATTAATGCGAATGAAATAATGAGTGGTAAATAAGTATTTATGAATAATATTGAATAAGTATTTGTGAACATGATTTTAATTCCACCGATTAATAAATTATCATTAATAAATCATCATTAATAAATCATCTTTATACTCACCGTCTAAATTAATGCGAATGAAATGATGAGTGGTAAATAAGTATTTATGAATAATATGAATAAGTTATTTGTGAACATGATTTTAATTCCATCGATTAATAAATTATCATTAATAAATCATCATTAATAAATCATCTTTATACTCACAGGCTAAATTAATGCGAATGAAATAATGAGTGGTAAATAAGTATTTACGAACAATATGAATAAGTTATTGTGAGCATGATTTTAATTCCACCGATTAATAAATTATCTTTATACTCACACTCTAAATAAATGCGAATGAAATAATGAATGGCAAATAAGTATTTATGAATAATATGAATAAGTAATAATATGAATAAGTATTTGTGAACATGATTTTAATTCCGCCGATTAATAAATTATCATTAATAAATCATCATTAATAAATCATCTTTATACTCACTGACTAAATTAATGCGAATGAAATAATGAGTGGTAAATAAGTATTTATGAATAATATGAATAAGTAATAATATGAATAAGTATTTGTGAACATGATTTTAATTCCACCGATTAATAAATTATCATTAATAAATCATCATTAATAAATCATCTTTATACTCACCGTCTAAATTAATGCGAATGAAATGATGAGTGGTAAATAAGTATTTATGAACAATATGAATAAGTTATTTGTGAACATGATTTTAATTCCATCGATTAATAAATTATCATTAATAAATCATCATTAATAAATCATCTTTATACTCACAGGCTAAATTAATGCGAATGAAATAATGAGTGGTAAATAAGTATTTACGAACAATATGAATAAGTTATTGTGAGCATGATTTTAATTCCACCGATTAATAAATTATCTTTATACTCACACTCTAAATAAATGCGAATGAAATAATGAATGGCAAATAAGTATTTATGAATAATATGAATAAGTAATAATATGAATAAGTATTTGTGAACATGATTTTAATTCCGCCGATTAATAAATTATCATTAATAAATCATCATTAATAAATCATCTTTATACTCACTGAATAAATTAATGCGAATGAAACAATGAGTGGTAAAAAGTATTTATGAATAATATGAATAAGTAATAATATGAATAAATATTTGTGAACATAATTTTAATTCCACCGATTAATAAATTATCATTAATAAATCATCATTAATAAATCATCTTTATACTCACAGGCTAAATTAATGAGAATTAAGTAATGAGTGGTAAATAAGTATTTATGAATAATATGAATAAGTAATAACATGAATGAGTATTTGTGAACATGATTTTAATTCCACCGATTAATTAACTATCATTAATAAATCATCTTTATACTCACGCACTAAATTAATGAGTATGAAAAATAACATATCATTAAATTTCAGTTGAAGTAAGAATCGAATTTACAAAATAATTTACTTTAAAGATGCTTACTATCTGGAATATCAGGTAATGGAACAGCAAGCAAAGACCAAGAAGTATTTTTACTATTTGTATCTCGTAAAGAAAATAACAAAGTATTATTTTTCATGATGCCATATGCACCAATACCACTTGTATTAAAATACGTCAAATTAACTTTCGAATAATTAGAATAATGATCAATGTCATAAATATGAATAAAAAAAAGTGGCATTGACATTATCCACAGCAGAAAATATGTATCCACCGATAGGTGTTGACGACACACTCCAGGGCACACCAATTTCGTTGGGAGTTTGGTTTAATTGAACGGAACCTATAAATGTTTCGGAACAAAATCCAATTTCTTCATAGTACATTGTATTGTTGTAAATTATGGAAGCGATACAATAGTGACAAAATCCAAAATATGTATCACAATAAACTGCTTTAATTCTCATTTCAGGTTTAGTTATTTGAAAGAGAGTAATAGGATTGTTCCTGGAAACTTTGTTGTAAGTTATAAAGCTGGCATACAATCCGCCATATGGTTACATGAAATCGGTTTCATTGCTTGAATATTTGGCGTACAATATGAAATAACCTTCATCAGCGGTTGCCAATGACGTAAGAATGGTAACATTAATGATTGGATAATAATCAATAATGTCAGTTATCAATAATGATAAATTTCCATTAACATCACTATAATTATAATAATAATGATTTGATATTAATTATCTCAAATATATGAACAAATAATGATTATTATTAGAGATTAATTAGAGATTAAATTACACTGAATATTGCGTGCAGATCATGACGTTTATCGAGGGGACCAACCTAAGAAATCCCAGTTCCTTGTTTATGTTTATTTGAATTAAACTTTTCGGAGACCAAGTATTGTTAGAGTCGTAATAAGATTGTCCAAAAGATATTGAACTGATTTGATATGCAAATAATAAATAATCATGTTAACAGTTAGTTTATAGCTACTAATATTTAAATATAGAGGTAGTATTTGCAACATAAATGATCATCTACCTTAATTTTTTGCCGTTCCAATCAAAAACAGTCCCCCAATCTTTATAGTTTGAAGAATTTGTAGCATTAACATAACTCATTAATATAAATGATCGTCCTAAGGGACGTATTGAAATAGGATTCATCATTTTGCCAGCAGCTGTATCGTTAATTAGGCAATAATTCACAGAATCAAGATTTATATCTGGGTTAATTTCAGTGACGGATCCGCTTAGATGGATAATTCGTATACGTAATATGGGTTCAAAACAATGCCGAATACTGTTTGAGTTTATTGGATCATCTCTAACAAGGTGGATAAGAGTTGTTCCGTCATCGTAAAATTGAATGTCAATTGCGTAAGGTTGCGATTGGGAGAGCGTAGTATTTTGTGTACTCTCCGTATAGGTAAAGTTTGTATAAATAATATTTGGTGGTGAAATGAGTAAGTTCGATTCCGTTGATAAAATGAGAAAGCTAAACAATATAAAGAATAGGCACGTTATGACAAGATTACAAGATGTTTTCATGATTAATCACTTAATAGAAAGCAGGAAGAACGTACGGTGTTGGAAATCTAAAAACCACAAGCACTTTATATAAAATAGTTATTGTATGGATATGTGTGTGTAAGTTAGTTACACACATATCCATATGATAACTATAAAGTATTTTTTGGCATATTATCCTTATGCAAAGAGAGTTTAGATCATTTATTTAGATCGATAATTTAAGAAATTTATTTTCAATAGTCATAGTTTATGTATTAGGGGGTTTCAAAGTTAAAATCAGAGAATCTTATTCGACATAGTAAAAATGCTATTGAAAAATCCTATTTATTTTCGAAATTAGTGAATTGACTCGACAAAAAAATCGTTGATCGATGATTGATTAAAAAAAAATTTCAATGATCGATCAAAAATCGATTATACATATTTAATCGAGTATAATCGATCAAGCATATGATTTATAAGCTCGAGCATATATAATCGATCAATCATTGGGTCAATCATTGATCGATTATATTATATTTATCAATAGGTATCTATGTAACGTAGGTGCTCTCAATAGGGATGTTATCCTGCTCCAACCAGTTAGTTTGTGCACTAATACATTACCCATTCGTATTACCCGTATAATTCACTTTAAGTCCACTTGAACCACTCAAATCTATGTCAATAAACGGCGATTTGTCTTTAATACCCCATGAGTCGGCAAAATAATATCACTGAATCTCCCATTGCTGTAGGTTAAAATCAATTAGACCTTTCGTTAATGAACAAAAGTAATTTACAGAAATATTAACGAACACAATAGTTGTGTGCTCAACGCGAGGTTTCATATCACGATGAAGATGCCTCTCCTGAAAATGATGCCAAAGTTTTTGATGAATTATTATAGATCTTTCATCTTGTGCAAGCATTCGACTAGTGTACGTTAAGTCGTATAGGTACTGCACGTGATTCCTTTGCCATATTAATAGCAATTTATTTTTCTACCTGTGCGTTATTTAGCTCACGCTTTCTTACAACTTTAATTGTAACTTTTTCACCAGTCACACGTTAACTGCCTTGTAGACATTACTAAATGCACCGCTATAAAAATAGGTATACAAGGAGCATGTTAAAAGAAAGTACGAATGTAATCCCAAAGCAAATGTTTCTTAAGAAAACAAGATGCTATTGCAGTTGTCAACACGCATAGTAAGGTATCGACAAATGAATAAACAACATTCACTTTTCTTTTTTTTTGAGTAATATATGAAGGAAATAGATTCCCAAAACTATAATCTGAAACTCAAAAATATAATATTGAAGCCTTTAAATTTTATTATAAAGTTTACTCATTTAATGAAATAGAATCAAAATGTAAAATTATTTTTGAATAAATTATAACAATATATAGGTAATTTTTTTAATTATGATTTTGGCATTTTTTTTCACTGCCTCAGTTTATTCGGTTTTTTTAAAGCTGGTCAACTTTATTTTTAATATCATACTGGTATTACAACTGATTTCAAAATTCTAGAACGATAGAAAAAATTGCCAATGAATAATCGATAAGATTTGATAATTGTTGATACCGACAATTTATTTAATTCAGTGGTAACTTATCAATTCGATCATGACATACTATTACTTATTATCACTTGATATTGTATCCAGTTTTTACGTAGTAAGTAAAAAAAACCTTTATCATCAGAATATTATACTTTCAATCGTTTGATTAACTATCTAATCATTTAGTCTGCTAAATAATTGCTCAATCACTTTCCAATATCGAATAATCAAAAAATGCACTAGAATTTTGGACAATCATCCACGCAACCATTTAATATCACTCAATTCTCGATAATCTTGAATGTTATTTGCCGTATAAGTCTAATTAATGAAAAAAAATTATATTATTGTATCAATGAAGTTATCATATCTTCAATATCAAATCAATAATACACAATAAAAAAAATTCATTTACTGTTTAATATCCATCTTATCCTTAGTTCAGTATAAAACGTTCGCCATAGAAAGCCTGGTCGTATTATTTTTTTTTCGTATACGTACAAAATTGAATTATATTTGATTCATGTAACTCGCTATTTGCAGTAATTTTTTTGCAAAATTTATCACCTTATACTGCTTACAGCACTTATACGGCTTAACATTACTTATACGGCTTACGGCATATTTATTTATATGGCAAATGTGTCGTATTGTCATTATTTTTTTGCTGAGGTAGTTACCTTCATATTTTTAAGTGTCTGTATCTCTATTTATAATCCATTAAAACAAGAAAAACGGTTAAGTCCTATCATAGGTTCTTAAACTATAAATGGAATCATATTAAAAATTTTTGATCGATCAAATATATACTTATTTAATCGATCAGTATTATTGATCATTGATTGATCTATTGTTGCTCGAGCCCATTAATTGGTGCTCGATCATTGATCTAAGTCGATCAATGATCGAGTATCATATAATCGAGTCAATTCACTATTCGAAATGCGTCACTTATTTTTGAAACCCATCATTATCTCTATATAGAGTTACACAAAATCTTTTCTAAGTGATTATTGGACCACATATTATTTTGATTTACATAGTGCATTAAAACCTGCATCCACTTATTTGCGCGGGTAATGCGGGTAATACAAGCTCCTAGAGAGGAAATAGCCAACCGGAGAGTGCAGATTCTGAATCAGCCCGACGAAGAATTCGAACACGCGTAAAGAAGAAAAAAGTGAAAATACGCAAAAACTAATGTTTAAATCGATCTTGGTGCACTAATTAAAAATGACGGGAATGAAATTTTATAGCATTTCTAACCCTATAGCCTCTAACGTTAAGGCCCTAACCCTAAATTTTTATCTCATGTACTTCGTTTATTTACAAAATCGGATTTCCTTTTTTGGTTTGTGTTACCAGCACAAATAAGTAAAGCACACATTTCTTATAAACTAAAACGGAAAAAGATTTTCGTCAAAAAATTGACGATCTTAATTTCGTAACACACGGACTTTTAGGGTGTGAAATAGCATAACAAATACAAACATAGTGAAGATCACATAATAATTTTTACTAATCAAGATTTTTCCGATAATCTGCATGATCTGCAACCGGAGACCCAATCAATCGTTACGATCATTATTATTATCAATATAAAATTTAAACTGAAATAACTTTTGAACTATTAAAGATATACGAGTAAAAATACCTTTATTAGATTCCACTTAATGTTCTCTTTAAGGCAATAGAGCTCTTTTTTTTATTGTCATAAAATTAATCGTGTTTTAGTAATCAGTTTTCACTTTAACTTATATGAACAATAAAAGAAGGGCTCTATTGCTTTAAAGAGAATGTTAAAAGGAATCTAATAAATATAATTTCGCATGCATCTCATGAATAGTTCAGGAGTTATTTCAATTTAAAATTTTATATGTTTTTGTTATTAAACAGAATGATCAACAAAAATCTTTATTAGTAAAATTTGATATATGGGCCCTCAAAAGTAGAAACCACCGAATTTGACTTATTAAAAAATTTTGGTTGCTTAACTTTCAAGGTCTATATCTCAATGAATTTTAAAGCTATTTCAATAATTTAAATTTTAAAAGAAATATTAAATCTTAAAGTTTATTTTAAAATTTAAATTATTGAAATAGCTTTGAAATTTATTGAGATATAGGTCTTGAAAGTTAAGCAACCAAATTTTTTTAAAAAGTCAAATTCGGTGGTTTCTACTTTTGAGGGCCCATATGATCTTCACTATGTTTGTAGATCATATGATATTTCACACCCTAACGGACTTTCTATCCTATGACTGCCACTTTGATTAGATCATATATTTACATAAAAAAGGATATTTGATATGTTGCATAGTTAAGAGCATTGTATATATATCTTCTCTTGCTCTTGCATATGCTCTTGCCGGTGCTTTTGCTCTTGCTCTTAGTGCTCCTAGGTTCGGTTCGGGTCCAGTCCGGTTCGAGTTCGGTCTGGGATCGAACCGAACTCGAACTCTAGATTTTACCAATTTCAAACTTCGAACCGGACTCAAACTCAATTATAAGTTCGGTCCGGGTTCGGTCCGAAGTTTGCAAACTAGTTTGAGTCTGAATATGCTCCTATTGAACCGGACCGAATCAAACTTCAAACTTTCTAGTCCGAAGTTTGAAAAGGTCCGAAAGGTTTTTTTGTGGCTTAACCCCTGACAATTGACAAAACCTATGAAAAATTGACGAAACCTATGACGAATTGAAGAACCTATGATGAATTGACGAAACATATGACGAAACAAAAAAAATAATTTTATACAAGATAGAGTTAATTACCGCGTTTATAAAAATTTAAAGTGTTTTAATAACCTGTAAAAGGGTCTAATATAGTATCACCAACAAAAGAATATAACCTAATTAACATTTTAGGCAATTCCATAGGAAAGTCGCGGTCAATAACGATAAGAGCTAAAAAACGATATTTTCACAGAACAGGCGATAATGCATAATTCATAGCAGCGATAGAGAATCAATATAGGTTGAATAACAATATATATATATATTAATATATTCATTACATTCTCGTTATCCATCGTTATTTACGAATAACAAATCAAAAAAGGAAATTAAATTTTGTAAATAAACAAAGCGCGTAAAGATAGAAGTTTAGGGTTAAGGTGTTGTTGTTGGAGACTAGAGCTATAGATTAGTGCTCATTATATGTAACATTTCGTTCCAGTCATTTTTAATTAGTGCACCAAGGTCAATTTAAACATTGGTTTCAAGTATTTTCGCTTCTCTTCCTTCTTTCGCACATGTTCAGAATATATGTCAGATTTATTCGGAATCGACGAAAATAAACGCGTGCACAATTTTGACTATTCCGGATCAACCCGACATAAAATTTACACGTAACATGCGAAAGAAGAAAAAGAAAAAAGCCAATGAAACCTTATAATGAAATAACATTCTTTTAAAACAATTTAAGGTTTAGTGTATTCAAGATCATTATGCTAAGGGTTCCTGAATCGATTTATCAAGGTTTATCAATTGTTAAAGGTTTGTCAAGGTTTCGTCAATTCGTCATATGTTTCGTCAATTCGTTATAGATTTCGTCAATTTGTCATAGATTTCGTCAATTCGTCATAGGTTTCGTCAATCGTCGGGGGTTTTGTCAATCGTCGGGGGTTTCATCAATCGTCAAGGTTTCGTCATGACGAAACCATGACGAAACCATTTCGTTATTGCAAAAAACATTTCGTCAGGCATCTTTAATATACTATTTGGACTCCGAACTAGTTTGCAAACTTCGGACCGAACCCGGACCGAACTCAAACTTGACTAAAAAGTTTGAAACAAAAAGTTTGAGTCCAGTTCAAAAATCGAACCAGACTCAAACTTGACATAAGTTCGGTTCGGTCCAGTTCGGTAGGAGCCCTACTTGCTCTTGATGCTTCTTTAAAAAACAATGCGATTTTAATGATTTTTTACCATGTGATTTTATTTTAGCATGTGATTTTATTTTTAGCGTATCATTGTATTCTTTTTCCTTATTTGTATAACGCATTAAAATATAAGTAGCTAATACATTACTCCAGTATGTTGACTTGAGTAAAATTCATATAAGCCACTAAGAATATAATAATACCTAATACTAGAAAGTTAAAATTAACATAGCTATAGCGATACAATTATAGAAGGTATGTGGCAATTTAATGAATTAGACAAATATGGAAGTGGAAGACAAGAAAAAAAATTATTTGTTAAAGTATTACAAATCCCAATTTTGTAAATAAACTAAGTACGCAAGTTAAAAATTTAGGGTTAGGCCTTAACATTAGTGTTTATAGGGTTAGAATAATGTTTTCTATATATAAAATTTCATTTCCGTCATTTTTAACTAGTGTACCAAGATTGATTTAAACATTGGTCTTTGTATATTTTGCTTTTTTCTTCTTTTAAACATGTTTGAATTCTTTGTCAGGCTGTACTCTCTGACTGCCTATATTCTTTCCAGGAGTTTGAATTACCCGCGCAAATAATTGGATATGGTAAATTGGTATGGGTTAACATTTAGTAATACACAACAAATAAAGTTTGTGCTTGCATATCAATAAGAGGTACTTGGATCATTTTTAAATAAAAACACATTAAAATTTTTTGACAATTAAATATATGCTTATTAAATAGAAACACAATAAAATTTTTTGATCAATTAAATATATACTTATTTAATTGATCAGTATTATCGATCATTGATTAACTATATTAGCAGATTAGTGTAATTTTCGATAAACTGTTACACAAAAATTTGTTCCTAAGTGACATTAAAAAAACTAACAAATGAAGCACTAACAAAAGGGCTTTTTTGATGTCTAGACAAGTTAAAAAACCAAAAAAAAACTCAATAAAATAGCTATGCTAAGCTGTAAAAAAAGTACTTTACTGTTTGTTAAAATGCTCATGCGGTTTAGAATAGGTTGGACATTGTTAGATGGGTTGGTAACTATCAAGGGTAAATTTGGAAGCTAATTTTCAAAAAAATGGCCTTTTAACAAACTTTTGGCTTATAATTAAATACATGAATTTCATAATATTTTATGCATTTAATTATAAATGAAAGCTAGCTAAAAAGGCCATTTTTGTGAAAATTCGCCCTATAATAAATTTTTGTATAAAATTTTTGATAATCCTCAATCATGATTGGTCAATTTACCCAATTATGCTAATCCGCTAATATGCTATTGTTGTTCGAGCCTATTAATTGATATTTGATTATTGATCTAAATTAAGTTAATCAATGATTGAGTGTCATAATCAAGTCAATTTACTAGTACTAACTAGGAGTCTTAGCTGGGTCGGGTCTGACCCAACCCGGGTCAGGTTGGGTCAAATCAAACCTGGGTCGGGTCAGAACCAGGTCAGAAAAAACCCGGGTCGGGTCAGAACCGGGTCCCAGATCGGGTCAGAACCGGGTCCCAGGTCGGGTCAGACCCGGGTTAATGTAGTGATCAGAACTGCTTCATTTTAAAGTATGTATGCAGTGATCACGGATCAGAATTTTGGGTTTCCCAAGTTCTTTTTGGTCGAGCAAATTTTGTCACTCATTGAATGCTGTAAAAAAGTGTCAATTCGATTGAGTAATTATTATAACATTCGAGTAATTATTATACCATTTTTTAATGCTCTTATTAATGCCCTTAAACAACACAAAATTGTAAAATGTGAATTTTTCAAATTTACTTTTGTTGCTGAATTGCCTAATATTTGCAACCTATTTTGGGCTAAAAAGTTCACAAATTTGAAACCGTTTTGTATAATGTCTCAAATTCAAGAATAAGTACAAGTGCAAGAACAAGTGCAAGAACACGACAAATGCTCCGCTATAGATAAAACATAAAAAATAGTGAAGATATTAGTGAATATCAAAAAAAATTACATTCAACCAAATATTTAGATGATTGATTTCTAGGATTTTTGGTCAGTATTTTTTGCCGCCCAGATTATCTGATAATCAACTAATTTTCTCAATGACTCGTAGTTTATGGTGATCTACCAACCAATAAAATTACGGTTATGTTCAAAAGGTGATCAGTGTGTTAAAACTAATATAGCAATATAAGGTTTTCTCTTTGCAACACTTATTTTAATGGATTGTATTTACCCATACTAAATTTAGTACATTGTACTAAATTATGATGGTAGATAACCCAGAATTTTTGCCAATTAAAAAAAAAGATAGCAGGTTCAAAATTTAAATCCTACTTACTTATGTTAAGGGGCTCCTATGATGAACATTATTGGCTTGTCGAAGTTGTACATGAGTTAGAATCATGTGCCGATGATGACGTTATAATGTCAGGTGATAGAACATTAAATAATCGATCGATCGATCTAAAAAAGTCTATTGTCACCCAAAAAAAGTAAGTGGACGTTACATATCGATTTGTAATAAAAATTAGATCGTTGGAGTAATCGAATACAGAATAATGTACTGTACTTTGTAATAATGTCTGGTTTATACAATATGTAGTATAAAAAAAGCAAAATGAAAGCTGGTTAGTTTCCGGTACCCAAGAACTATGGGAGAAAAAATACTTTGTTTTCTCACGAAATTATGTTTTTTTTTGCTTGTTCCCTGTTTTTTTCGTCAAATTACAGAATTGTTTTTTCTCTCTTTTAACCTTGAAAATGTGAAGAATTTCAAATAAAATTAAAGAAGGTGCCAAGGTCTCGATTTTGGCTCAGTTATTGTTGAAGACCTCGTTTACTTTTGGGAGACTTGTGGAAAAAAAAGGCTTCTTGCAACAATTCTACGTGTAGCTCCAGGTAATAATCGCTAGGTAATTAATCTTGATTTACAACCAGAAAAGGAAATAGTGATTTCAGCAGGTTGTATTAAGTTTGTATCTGCTAATACAGGTGCTTATCCTATCCAAAATAATGAAAACGATGAACAAGAAGAAGCAAAGCAAATAGTAGTGAAACGGACATTTCAAGCGATAGTGATAGTGATCAAAATGAAGATGAAATAGATGTTAATAATGCAAATAATATGCTGTGGACTGATGAGATTGTTACCATTGATACTCGTCAAGTACACCAGCCATTCATATTTCTGATATTGCTAATCCAACTCCTAGACTGTTCTTTGAGCGTTTTATGCCCATTAATTTTATTATGTCAACAGTAATTCCATCCACAAATAAAGTTGCACGTGAATGTGAACAAGCATGACCTAACTTGGATGGAGTTTATGCGATTTATCGGCATCTTAACAATTATGACGTATATTAAATGTGCTAACATTTGTGATTATCAGTTATTGGTCTGTAAAATCTGATACACCTCGATCACCGTAACAAAGACAATTTTATTAGTAGAATTTAAGAGTTTATTTTATTACAATGAAAAAGTAAAATTAGAGAATTATAAGTGTTACACAATATATGCAATCGCAGAATTAATATAAATAGAAAAAGCAAAAGTTAGTCTTTTGACTGTAACGAATAAAGAGAAGAGAAGCGTATAGTAAAGATATTTTACACCTGAAAGTTGTTTCAGTGCGTGTTTTGTTCCAAGTGAAACGTTTATAAATTGATAGCCAGTTGAGAAGATAACAGTTACATCATGTTCATGCTTTAGACGACCCCCAAAATCGTTGCGTCACTCATAGTAATATGTGGCATACTATACGCAAAATTTTTGCAGATCACTTGTTCCAGCCAATCAGATGCCAGAAAAGGACTATACGTACAGTACGTACTGTACGATCTGTACATACTGTACGCTAAAATTTTTCAGGTATCATATAAATGGTACATCACTAGTCACCCATCATTAACCTGGGTCAACCCGGGTTGGGTTGGGTTGGGTTGGGTCAGACCTGGGTCGGGTTTGACATGAGGCAGGTCAGACCTGGGTCAGGTTTTGACCCAAGTGGGTCTGACCCAGATCAGGCCCAAACCCGACCCAACCCGACCCATTAAGACCCCTAGTACTAACTATTCATCGTTATCCTTTAAATATACTAATTATTTCATCCTTCACAAGCACTGACTATGTTGTTACACTTATGCCTCTATATATTTGATATCTAATTATCATACTTACTTCTGCTGTTTTATTATCTTCTTATCTCCCTCTATTCTCTCTATATTATCCACATACTCTTTATTTAGCAACAACTTTCAAAATTTGCAATTTTTTTCATCCTGAAAAAATTTTTTTTTCATTCACTTCCACACTTTTTTATTGCCCCTGTATTAACGTAACACTTTAACTTGTTATACTATAGTGCTATATGCATGATATGAGCTATATAAAGCTATATATGCTATAAGCACTATATAGTACTATATAGAGCTGTATATGCATGCTCCAAAAATTTTTATTGTATTTAGGTTGCATTTATAATTTTTTTTGTTGTGTAGCATGTCATATAAATTAACTACTTATTATATCTGTAAATATAATAACAATCATTATTTTGTATCTTGTTTATAAATATTTTGTTAAAGTAAATATTCCTTTTCTACAAACTTCTTTGAATTGTATATAATAGCAGTGTATCTTATATATATAAATTCTTTCTCAAATATGAATTTGACATTTTTATGAGCTGACTGCTATTTGTTTTTTTTGATTAATATAAAATTAAAACAAACAAAATAATTGGTCAATTTGGAGGTAGCTATCAGTGTTGACTAAACTACTGATATACCAAAAATTTGCTGTTCAATAGTCAAAGTGCCTTTGGTCGAACTGGTCTTGTCAAATTAATCAAATAGTCTAATTATTAATTAATTAAGGGTAGAGAGAACGCTGAACAATCTATATAAGATCATATGTGAAAAATTGCTAATAGAGGCCCTTTTTTTAAAAGATTATATTTGAAAAGTAGGTATTGGATAAAAGGATATATTTAAAAACAGCTAATAGGCAAAAAAAGATATATTAAAAGAATGCCAATAGGGGTAATTTTTATAAATCTTATATTTGAAATGTGCTAATAAAAATCCGGGTCAAATATTAACCCGTGCTATAACCTGGGTCAGATAATAGTAACCTAGCAGATAATAAATTCAAAAATTGAAAAATACAAATATTAAAAAATTGCAAAAATTGCAATAAAATAGTATAAAACAGAAGAGTTTTTTTTTAAGTTTTTATATATTTATAATGTATGGAAGATTATGCATCAAATAGGCTTAATAAATTTTTTTTTTAGAAAGATTCTGTTTTTTAATGAATATAATTTGTTTTTTTTAGTAAATATAATTTATTTTAGAGAACTAATTTTTTTTTTTTTTAGATAATGATATATTTCAAAAAAAAATCAAAATTGGGTAAAAATTTTATTTGATATTTAAATTTGGGTATATATAAATGCTTTTTAGCTAATCAAAATGCATTATATACTAATTCTAATTGGATAAAAAAAAATATAAAAAAAAATTTTAAAATTTTTTTATATTAAACACCAAAATTTTGAAAGCATAATAGCTTTAAACACTTATAACTTTATTTTATAAACTTTTTTAAATATTCTAACCAATAATTTGGAAAATACTAATGAAAAACAATAGTTTTTATCGGTTACATTTTAAAAAATATTTAAAACTTAAGATTTTATAGATTTATTAAAATATATGTAATTTTTGATGAGAAGTGACTTGGCGCACTATAGTAATCATTTTGCAAATTATAAAATTATATAATATCATATGATTTATAGATTCTAACTAATCAAAATTAATTATTTCTGTAGATCTTCTTATAAATATTAACAACTCCTTGCAAATTTTATTGTATTAAAGTTAAAAATATATTAAAACATTCTTGCTTATATATGGGGCACAGTCAATTAAAATATGGCTTATAGCTTTTTTTCCATTTTGAAAAAACACATTTGAAATTTAGTATAATAACAATAATGATGATCTATTATTAATAGAACCTGTTTGATCTATATGAATTAGCCAATTATACAAGCTCTTTTCTATGACTATTAGCAAGGATCAACAAGCTAATTTCTAAAATCTATTGTTAGTAATAATGCTGCCCGAAACTCTTTTGGCCAAATAACTGAAACCAAAACTTGTTTTAAATAGCTAAAACTAATTTCTAAAATTCTGAAACTATGTAAAAAACCTGAAACTATGTAAAAACTCTGAAACTATACTAGTATTATTTAAAACTTTTTTGAAAGTGCTATATATTCCCGAAAATAAGCAGAGTAACAATGTGAAAATAAAAAAAAAATTACTAGTTATTTCTATAGTTGGGAATAACCAGAATTTTATTTTTTATTCCCACTATTGCATATATGTGCATACCCATAAAACTTACTCTAAAACTAAAAAAATATTTATCCGCCCTAACCTGCCATCTGTAAAAAATCTATCTGGCCCATATTCTATTTGTAAAAAATACATTTTCCCACCTATCTACTCATTGTTTACCAACTAACTACCCAGTGGGTTCCTAATATTAAATCAACCACTTTGGTATGAACTCCGTAATAATTTCCATTATGCTCTAAAAACTGACTCTTCTTCAATTTGGCTTGAAAGGTTTTTTTTGCTAATAAAATAAGCTTTTTTCTTTCGCAAAGTGGGTGAGTGATAATAGAAACTAATTTAACGATATTAGGATCCTGGGCTAAAGAAAAAACAATGAAAAAAAATAAATAAAAATAAATAAATAAATAAATAAAAAGAATGAATATAAAAAAAACATAATTTAAATAGTATAAAAAAATAAAATAAACTTAAAATAAAAAAAACAAATAAAATAAAAAAACAAAAAAAATAAATAAAAAATAAATAAAATAAACAAAAAATTAAAATAAAACAAAAAAAGAAATAAAAAAAATATATAAAGTGAAAAAATAAAATTAAAATAAAAAAATAATATAAAAGTAAAAAAAATAATAAATAAATAAAATGAAATTAAAAAAAATAAAAAAAAATTAAAAATTAAATAAAATAAATATAAAAAAATAAAAAAATAAAAAAATTTAAATAAAATTAAAATAAATAAAATAAAATTAAAATAAATAAAACAAAATTAAAAAAATAAAAATTAAATAAAAAAATATAAAAAAATAAAAGTTAAAAAAAAAGCAAAAAAAAGTCAAAGTTAAAAAAAATATAAATATCAAAATATACGTAATGAGGGGAATAAATCAAGATATACATAATGAGGGTGAATAAATCTTATAATATTTTATGGGTAAATGAGACAATAATAATAACAATGCTACAAGAAAAAAATAGAATCAGCATGCATATGTACACTTAGAGCTCAAGTGCCATTTTAGGGTTAGGAGTCTTAAGTTTTGTATATTTGCACTTTTTTCTTCTTTTACGCTTGTTCAGATTTTTCAAAATAGTCTTCAGGAGTTTGTATTAACTGCACAAATAAGTTAAAACTTGCAGAATTCTAGTGCAAAGCCTGTTTTTAATTGCATTAATCGGGTATATATAAAAATTTTTTAATGACACTCATTAAGCATATATACAATATGCTACTGTAGAAATTTATTAGCAGCCAGTTTTGGAGTTTTAGTAGTTTCAGAGTATTGGTCTAGTTTTGGGTTTTTAGACAAGCTTCAGCCAAGAAGGTCATGTCTGAAACTGGTAATACCAGTTTCAGTTTCAGTCAATCTGAAATTATATAGTTTTGGGAAGCATCATTAATTGTTAGATCATTTCTATTCACATATGGCATTTAGAAAAATAGGCATTGACAAAATTTTATTATATAAATTGATGCTTTAAATGATAAATTCTATAGTCAAATACATGCTTTAATTGATAGTATTGTTAACTTATTTTTGCAAAAAATACCATAAGCTATGTTTTAATTGACTGTTCCCTATATATATTTTTTTTAATCTGTTGTAATCAGTCTAATCTTTATTAGAAGAATTATATAAAACTTACATAATGTATATTTTAACTATAATGTATATCACAAACCCAGCTACTTTAAATGAGTGACCAAGTTTGGTTACTATACTGATTTTTGTAAACACTAAATATGATCGGGCCTTTCTAATACATCAGATAGTGTATAACTGGTATCTAGCTACCTACTTCATAGTTTAGTTTATCTTCTAAAAAAACTTCCTCTCTGAGCTACTCATAATGAAGAATAAAAAAGAAAGAATAAATGAGGACTAAACAAAAAACACTAAGTGAAAAACCAAAACAACCAATAAAACAACTAGAAAACACAATAAAAAAACAAACTACAAAGAAAAAGCAAAAAAATAGAAAAGAAGGTGCTACTATATCTGTACGAGACAATAAAAATTATATAATACTATTTAGATTAAATTTATTAAAGTGTTATATGTACAGCAAAAATAAGAAAATGCTAATAAGACTAAATCTAAAAAAAAAATAAGAAATTTTTTATATGCCTTCCAGATCCAACTACGTCATTCATTGTTTATTTGTATGTAGCAACCAAATTCACTTGTGATGGCACCAGTTCTAATTTGGGGCATATTTCTAATTTGAAAAGAATAAATACTACCATTCTTTTAAAGAGGCAAACTAGAATTTTCACTTTTTGGCAAAAATTTTAAAAAATCCAAAGAGGCAAGAGGGGAGAGTAAAAAAGGCACCAATCTAAAGAGAACTTGTAAGAGTTATGCTGCACATAATAACATATCTCAAAACTAAACTCCTAGTGTTTAAACCTGCTACTTCTTCGTTCGATAGTACTAAAGTCACAAACTGGGAAAACTATTTATCAAATCTATCTAAAGACATCAAGGTTCCTTTTTCCTGCGCTGTTTCAGTTCTTCAAAAGATAGTCTCAAGTTCTAGTTACTATTTTGTAAAGTCAATTTACTATTTTATATGTTAAATATGCAGTTTTTATAGGTTGACCTTTTGGAAAAGAAAAAAAAAAAAGAAAAAAAAGAGCAAATTAAAATTTATGCACTTAATCATTTTTTTCTTTTTTTATTTTATTTATATTTTTTTATTAATTTTATTTTATTTACAATAATAATAGAATAATTTTCTTTTTTTTGCATAAAATTTATTTGTTCATATTTCTTTTAATTATCTTTTTTTTATTTAAATTTTACAATTTTTTATTATTATTATTATTAGGAGTTTGCTATTTATCACTACTGGTAATTATTACTAGTGATCAATTTACCAATTAAAATTCAGAATCAGCTATATCAATTTTTGTATAACAAAAACAAAGAATTTTTTAAAAAATTGCTAAAATTGCTACTAACCTAAAATTTTGTCTATGAAACTACTTTTTTTTATTCAAAAACAAATTTCTTGCCAAATTTTACTATATACAAAGCCATATTCTAATCTCTAACCTTTACTCTTACCCCAATATTAGAGAGATTTAATTTTTATTTAATACAAACTATTTGTTTTGTTTATTTTGTTTTATGCATTGTAGATCACTAGTAATGATCATTAGTGGTGATTCATAGTAATTTTCTTATTATTATTATTATTATTATTATTATTTTATAAATTTTTTAATAAATTTTACAATTATTTTTATTTAACTTAATGATTTTTTTATTTTTTCAATTTTTTTTAATTTATTTTTTTGGTTCTTTTATTTTTTAATTTATTTTTTAATTTTTTTTAATAATTTAATTTTTTTCAGTTTTTATTTTAAATTTTTTTTTATTATATTTTTTTATTTAAATTTTTTTTATTATTTAAATTTTTTTTATTATTTAAATTTTTTTTATTATTTAAATTTTTTTTATTATTTAAATTTTTTTATTGTTTTTTATTGCAAAAATACTGTTCCTGATGGATCGTCGGTACCTTTCCTCTGATGGGATAAAAAAAATCACCGATTTACATACTGTTCCTGATGTCATATGATAGATACGTTTTAAATTTTTGACAAAACTTTGATCAAAGATATCTCTGCAACCACTTAATCAAATTCGATAAAAATTGTTTTATTTGAATTATATGAATCCATATAATTTAAATAAAAAAATTTTCATTGAATTTGATTAGGTGGTTGCAGAGATATCTTTGATCAAAGTTT
>QKWP01000440.1:118793-216908 GCA_003550325.1 Gigaspora rosea
CTAATCATCTCCTCTTGATTTTCTCCAAAAATTAGGTTTGTTAGCTTCTGTTTGGATAATCGTTTTCGAATGTCTTTTGACAGGTTGTTCCAAGCAAATTCTGCTGCTACCGATTGAATATTCCACCATGAAACTTCATAGCCTTCACATTCCGCCAAATGGTTATGTGTTTCCTTGGATTCTGAATTGCAGCTCAGACAAATTGAAGATTCATATAAGTCCGGTCTTCTCTTATTTAATAGGTCGAGGAGAGGTAGATTTTCTGAAAGGCACTTGATAATAAAACAGGCTTTTTTACTTCTTCTAGTTGTTGAACCTCGTATACCGCTTACTTCCTTGAGCTTCTTCCAAAAAATCGACCAGCTTTTGTCATTGTACACATTGTTTTGTACTGTACTACACAGACTTTGTGAAAGACGCCACTCAGCACTTATATACATATTGTTGAGTGTTTTGATAAAAACTCGAGGCGGTATCTCTACTAGCCGATTTTTCCAATATAAAACACTTTGGAATCTTGAACTTTCTCCTAATTCTACTTGAATTGTTTCTGATACTTCACAACCTTTCTTTGCTAGTTTGTCCGCCAAATCGTTCCATTTGTTGTTGCTGTGCACTTTCACCTTGTTGAGCTCAAGGGTAATGTTCTTAGTTCTTATTAGATCTATGATTTTTTCTGTCAGAAGAAAATTAGATCGCTTTAGCGCCCTTCTTGCTGGTTCAAGAGAGAATCCTGATTCCAACACGCAGATTGCTGCCAGACTATCTGTGTAAACTATAACTTCTGCTTCACTTGGGATTGTTAAGAGCATGGTCCATATTGCTAAGAGTTCTGCCTTGGTTGATGATGGCCATTGGAATGCTTTAATTGACATTGTATCCAAAATTTTTTCCTCTGTGTCGTTTAATTGAACCCACCCAGCTCCCATCATGCAACTGAAATTAATGTTATTCAAACTCTCTACTAGAGAACCGTCTGTGTAAAAAATGAACTGTTCACATTTCCTATCTAAGTTTTTCCTAAAACTATTTACTAAAAGATACTCTGTTTCACTCTCTAGCTTCTCCTTCAAAATTAATTCTATTTCCAAACAATTGACTATGCTAATATTACTGAAAATTTGTTCTTTTGAACCTATACTACTTATTCTTTTCTTTTTTCTTGCCCCAGAAACCATATCCACATTTATTGGGAATTTACGTTTATCTCCTTCTCTATATGGCCTTGGGAGCACCCCTACGACATTTTCTTTCTTGATCCAGCTTGCACAGACACCTTTACTACTTTCTTCTCCAAATTGACAGCCTTCGCATTTGACAATGCAGACATTTGCTGACTTTTGAGATAAACTATCAAGCCAATGTTCGACACATACATCTTTTTTACCCTTCTGTGTTATTCTACCATATTCTTGTTTACTTAGATCACTATTATATATGACCCAATCCTTTACCCGTCGGTCCTCTGAAATGAGGGTCTTTTTGATCTCCAGGGCTAGCGAATTCAGTTCTGGCATATTAAGACTTGCTGCAATTTCTCTTGTGTCTGTTTCTATAATTACTTCTCTTTCTAGTTCAGCGAACCAAAAAGCTTTCTTTCCCTGACTTGAAAGGCCTAAGACTTTTTTTAATTGTTGCCAAGTAATCATGTTTCTTCCTTCAAAGTTGATTAATTGCCCAAAATATGTCAGACTAAATTTATTTAAGTGCTTGTATGAACGATAAAAGCTTTTTGGTGATAGTAAGCTCTTTATTTTGACCAAAGCGATTTCTGGAGTGATAGTGTCTTCAGTCAGTGTTATTTCGAGGTCTCTCTCTTTTGCTTTGAGGCAGATTGAGCAGTCCAAATTGCCTTTCCATAGTTTCTCTAGAGTTACTATGTCTGACTCTTTAGGAGATCTTTCGCTTAGTGCTGCTAAAAACCAACCTTGTGTAATGCGTTTCTTTGCGACGTTTGCCTCGATTCCTGTACTATTTAACCTATATATCAGGCCTGTTATTTGCTTTGTGAAGACTTCATCGCTAAGTTTCTTACAGTTGCCTAAATTTTGGTGAGTTACTAGGCAATTACTTGTTGAACGTGCGAATTCTATTTTGTTTTTCACCATTCTTAGAAAAGGTTGCTGAATTTCGTCTAAGTTCTTTCGTGAAAAATTGGTTGTTTGTAAAATGTAGCTCAGTTTGGGAAGAATACACATGTTATTGATGTATGAGAGTTGGCTAAGCGTCAATTTTTTGTGATATAATGTTTCACAAAATTGTTGCAAAATCCATTTCGCTTTTGCTTTTATAAGCTTCTCATTCTTCCTCTGGTTCAACCAAACACCTAGAAATCGCACTAGGGTATCTTTCCCTTCTGCTATGATTTTGTTTTGTGATAGAAGGATCGACTTTTCCTCTCTTGTATTAAGTGCTACTAACTTAGACTTCTTGGGGTTGATCTTTATATCGTTTATCTTGTAAAACTCCTCCGCAATCTTTAAGGTCGCTTCTAGCTGTTGCTTGTTGCTGGCTACCCACGTTGTATCGTCAGCATAAGCAATTGCAGCACATCGGGTTGAATAGTTTGTAGGATATGCCTCATGTTTACCCAAACTCAGATCGTAGCCCAAGTTGGTTTCATTTTGTACATAACACAAAAGCGGATCATAAAAAACCCTCCAGACCAAGGGTGATACTACTTCCCCCTGGTCTATTCCATCTATGGCTTTAAAGCCGTTGCTAAGTCCGAAGGCCGTAATAATTTTAAGCTGACGTTCACCAAAGAGATCTAGAATGAAATTAATTGCAGTAGACGGAAGCTTTAATCGTAAAAGAGCTTTTTCCAACATTTCTAATGACACCGAATCGAAAGCTTTTTGCATGTCTTGCAAGAGTATCCAAAGCTCTTTTCCTTTTTCCAATGCTTCTCCTATAATCGAATTTATGATATGTATAGGAGCTTCCGTTGAGCAGCCCGGAAGTCCAGCGAAATTGAAACCCCTTAGCACTGCATTTTCTTTAAAAATTCTTGAGAGACGCATTGTGAAGATTTTTGTGACACATTTCCTAAACGTTTCTAGGAGTGCAATGGGCCTTATATTATTGAGATTGTACCCCCAATCTTCGTTTTTAGGAATTGCATACAGTTGAGCCACTTTCCACTTATTTGGGATCAAACCGGTTTGTATACATGCTAGTGCAAAATTTCTAAAAATAGCATGTGTTTTGCTATCCGCTTTCTTTATCAGAATGTAACTTATTCCCGAAATACCTGGTGCCGATTTTAAACTTAAGCTACTTAGCATTTGGTCCCATTCTTCTTCAGATATTTCTTGTAAAAGGTCCTCATACCAGTTCTCTTGTATGAAACTTAAAGGTTTATACGTTTCTTTCCATGCTTGGGACATGCGGTTTGGATTTGCGTTTCTTTTCTTGTACTGAGTTTGAAAGTGTTTTTCTGTATGCTGCATAACGTCTTCAGGTTCTGTAATGAGTTCTCGACTGTGATCTTGATTTTCTATAATTATTTTATTAAGCACAATTTTATTGTATGGCTTATTTAGCAAACTATTCAGCATTTGACCCTGGTTGTTATCTATCATCTCGCACCGTCTTTCAATCTTTTCCTGAATTTCCTTGTTTCTACTACTTATATTTTCTAATAAGCATTTTTTTTCCAAGATCTTTTTCCATCCTCTTAAGTCCTGCTCTCCTTCGTCTAGATTTTGGGCTTGAATCATATCTATTTCTAAATCTAGGGTTCTATTTATGTTCAAAATAGTATTGTTTGCTGAATCTATTATGCTAAAATTTGGTTGAGAAGTTTTATTGTCACGGATATTTCTAATAACCTTGCCCAAGTCCAGTATGCTTTTTTCTAGATCCGTTTTTGTTTTGGATTTTTTCCTACTACAGTCTGTGTTTAATACTTTTTTCCTTGGTAAGGTTTGGTTGGCTGCTTTTATTATTGCGTTGTGAATGATGTCCCACGTTTGATCAAGTTCTTTCTTTCCTATAGCGGTTCCTGGTTGTACTATACTTATTCTCTTTATGGCCTGGTTATCTATTAAAGAACTTTGAAGAACTGTCGCATAGTTTTCCCAATCTTCTGCGCTTGTCTTGTCGTAAAGATAGATTGTTCTTTTTTGTCCACGTTGCTTTATTGTGGAGAGGTTCTTTTTCTCGATCAGGTGCCCAAGGTGAATCTTTACTACGGCTGCATTGTGGTCACTGTTTGTCCAAGTACTCATCTCCTCTATTTTAGCTTCCACCATTCCTAGGCCAAGCTCCTTTGATGTCCAAATTTGATCTATTCTTGAGCTTTGATCCTGTCTTGACCATGTAAATTCCTTGCTACCTGGGTTGATTACTCGATACGAATCTACGAACTCTTGCTTATACAACCATTTATACAAAGGAAATTTTTTGTGCTGCGACCTTGGGCATTTCCTGTCCAGATTTTGATCAGGGACATAGTTAAAATCCCCCATGATAATATATTGGCTTCTTCGGGATCCTTGGGCTACTTTTTTGACGATACTTTGTTGAACTGCCCTTGTGATTTCTTTATTGTTTGG
This sequence comes from Gigaspora rosea, assembly GCA_003550325.1. Taxonomy (NCBI): domain Eukaryota; kingdom Fungi; phylum Glomeromycota; class Glomeromycetes; order Diversisporales; family Gigasporaceae; genus Gigaspora; species Gigaspora rosea. The sequence goes on from QKWP01000440.1 coordinate 123,353, forward strand.
TGGTATGTATACCATAATGATTATTAACTCTAGTTGTTTAAAGAGAAATGTCGCTTCTAAATAGTATGGTGAATCCTTTTTAACTTGACCTAGGTGTCTCTCCCACTTTTTGTGAATCAGAAGTCCTACACCAGATCCTTTTTTCTTTTCTTTCTCCGTATTTGACCAAAAACCAACAAAATTCTCTCTATTAAAGTCCAAAAAAACCCCTTCTTTACTACTAATATTTGTTTCCGCAATACCAATAATATCTAGATTTTTTTCCAATGCCCATTCTGATATTATAACACTTTTGAAACTATTACTCTTAAGCCCATTAATGTTGTGGCATCCTACTTTGAAAAAATGATTATTTTGTAGGAGTGGGCTTATTGTATTATTGAGAGATGAGGATGCCTCCTGTATGTGCAAGCCTGAGGGCTTGCATACTTTTATTGGGACGCCCTTGGCGAATATTAGGAGCGATAGGGAACATAAGTTCCCTGTTTTTCTTTAATATTACGAAGCCTTCTAAGAATTTCTTTGAGTACATTGTCATGGTTTGATGTCTTTTGGTCTGCCTCGACATATGATAGCGCCTTTCGAGATATACTGCGAGATCTTGAAATGCTAGAGTCTCTACTTGTATTTTTAGCAAATTCCTTTTTTTTCCCTTGTGATCTTCCCAGAGGTGAGTTATTATGACTTGTCTTTTTATAAGGCTTGAAATTCTCTTTCTCCAATCTTTCTGTATATCTAGTATTTCTCTTTGCTTTTTCTTGATTTTGTGTAATCTCTGACAGACTCCTCTTGTTAGACGTACTCCATTTAAGTTTCGTATTATAGTACCAAGCTACATTTTCTATTGCTGTGTTTAGGTCTTCGCTATTTTTGAAATAAATGAATGCGGCACTTCTTTGATTACCGTTGCTATTTTTAGGGATGAAAACCATTTTGGCTTTCATTCTTCCTAACTGTCGTAAAAGGGCTGCTTCCAAAGCTATATGGGGGAGCCCTCTAAGAATTGCTCTATGTTCTTTCCTTTTTTTCAAAAGTTCTGCATCAAATTTGCCTAGTGTTAGTCTGCATAATCTTCCTTCTTCGTAGTGTAGAGACCATAGACTTTGTAGGTTTTCCTTTTTTTCCTTATTTCTGCATTGTATATGAATGAAAACTGCTCTTGTTTTGTTGAAGTCCTTCCATTCCGTAGAAATGACTCTGCCAAAATGATTAAAGCATAATCTAATCTTTGCGAATATTGAGTCTGCAGGGAGATCCCACAATGTTAAGCTAGTTTGTAACTCTAATTTTGTGTTGTTGACACTTCTATATATATCCATATCGCTTTTGTTTCCTCTGTTTATAGCTGTATTAGTTATACTCGTTTCCGTTACTATTGTTTCTGTGCTTTCTTTTGCTTTATTTTTGAAAAAATTTTCTTTTGCATTAAAAATACTAATCATTTCCTTGGTGTCCTCTGTTCCATAATCTAGACATCCACATTCTGCATAAAGTAGTGTTGCCTTCACTTCTGCCTCTTCTGATTTGTCTTCTACTAGAATCTCTATCTCACTTTTATTTAAATTCATTTCTGCAACTCTGATTCTGTTATCAGTTTTCTTTTTGTTGCTTGAACTGTCGAGGTTTTCCAGACTTTTTTTCTTAATTGCTACATCGCGCCCTTCTTTTGTGGTACTTTCCATAGTCATTAGTTCTCTTTTTTCTGGTTTCTCTTCTATAAGTACTTGTTCTTCATGTGTTAGTTGTTCCTTACGTGTTTTCTTTTGTTGAATCCATTTATAAAGCTCAATTGTGCGCCGAATAGTCGCTATAAAATTGGGATCATTTATACCAATATATTCGGCTATGTGTTTGTCTATTTTAAGAGTTAAAGATTTTTGTTCATCGTGAAACCTGTTTACTTCTTCATGTGGTTTGGTGTACAAATTTTTAATAATTTCTAATTTCATTGTTTCCTTAAAAAGTACTATACTATTTCTAGATTTTTCAAGAATTGTTGCTGTTGGTTAAATATCTATCTTTCTAGAATTATCTATCTGAAAAACTCTACTTTTCATGTGTATTCTTTGTTTATCTGTTTGTCTTACTATTGTTTACTTATTTGGTTGTTATTAATACCGAAATAGAACGTGTCTTCTTTGTTTGTTTGTTTGTTGTGCTGAATGATCTACTTTACAGGGTCAAACTGGTATGCCCACTTTTTGCGAAAATTTTATGGCGTTTGCAAAATTTTTTAGTTTTCTTCCTATTCTGCTAGTAAACAAGGCTGATACCTCTAGTAAACCTAATATGCTTTTGTTTGCTCTTGCTTCTTTCTTAAGAGAAACAATTAAATTCATGATAAAGTAATTATTTTTGAGTAAATTATTGGTTTTTTGTTTAGTTTCTTTTTTGGTACAGAGGATCAGCGGGAAGAGTCTAATTTTTTGACGAATAAAATTTTATAAAATCTTATGATTTATAAAATTTTACTAATTAATTCTAATTTAATGCACTAAGTAAACTTGTTTAGCACCTAAAAATACATTAAATTAGCTGTGTTGTTTTTATTTTACTTGAAATTTAAGAAAAGATCAAAATCCAAAATGATGCAACTGTTCTCCAAATTCAAGTAAAATAAAAACAATATAGCCGATTTGGTGTATTTTTAGGTGCTAAACAAGTTTACTTAGTGCATTAAATTAGAATTAATTAGTAAAATTTTATGAATAATAAGATTTTAGAATTTTATGAATAAAATTTTATAAAATCTTATGATTTATAAAATTTTACTAATTAATTCTAATTTAATGCACTAAGTAAACTTGTTCAGCACCTAAAAATACATTAAATTGCTGTGTTGTTTTTATTTTATTTGAAATTTGAAGAAAAGATGCTTAAATATGATTTTTTGATCAAAAATCCAAAATTATGCATATATTCTCCAAATTTCAAGTAAAATAAAAACAACATAGCCGATTTGGTATATTTTTAGGCGTTAAACAAGTTTACTTAGTGCATTAAATTAGAATTAATTAATAAGAATTTGTGAATTTTAAGAATTTGAGAATTTTATTAATAAAATTCTATATAGACCCGGCTGGACCTAGGACCCTGGTCTATAAATTAATTGAATAAAAAGATTATACAAATTATGCACTACAAATTTGTGTCACTAAATAGTTTTGAGACAAATTTTATTGGTCATGCGACCTTGTTTTGTAGCTTGAATCACATGATTTAGATCAGAAGTGGTCCAGAAAGGCCAGAAGTAGTCCAAAAATGAACCAGATTTCGGGATAGGGGTGGCATTAACAAAGTGGAGGTGGCAATAACAAGTCTCTAAAATATCAATGATGATAATAATAAAAATATTAACGATGATAATAATAAAAATATCAATGATGATAATGATAATGATAGTATTGATACCAGTAATGATAATAACAATATAAATATAGAACATGAACAAATTCTATTTAAGGTTCTAGTTTAACATCATGTGCTGTTATCAATATCATTAGTGGTAAGATAAAATGCTGTATTAATGACACAAAACTATAGTAATGACAGGAACCTAGGAAATAGATACTGAAGCAGCTAATAGTAATAATCTTCAACTTCTTGAAATATGCTTTTCTTATATGATCTTAGATCAAAACCAACTATATTAGTAGTGCAAAACAACAAAGTCCAATTAAAGAAAGTGTCATTTTTGTATTTTTTTGCAAACCATTTTTCTTTAGTCATAAAGGTTGCTATAAAGGAAAATTAATAGAATTGATTTTTTTCTAATTTTACTATATATAGGAATAGCTAAAATCATATACAATAAGCAACAAAAGTAATGCCTGATCTGCAGATCAAAGCACGTGAGTAAAAACATGACTATGCTTACCTCTTTTTACGTTTTCCTAATGCAAATTTTTTTTTACTTTCTTTATTGACTTCTAAATAAGTGCCAGGATAAAAAAAATTCATAAATCCATCTAAAAGTGTTGCACATCTAATAGCCTGCAAAAAGTAAGAAAAACCTTTATTTTATACCAAAAAATACCCATATAGTAAACTACGCAAGAAATGCATCACGCTTACATATTAATTTAATAGTTTTTTAAACAATACAAAAGAACTAAAAAAATAAACTTTTTTTATTGTTTAGACGTTTCTCGCTCCTCAAAAAGCAAAAAAAACCACACTATAAAAAAAGCAAAGAAGGAATGACACATGCCATTGCACAACTCCAACCACAATCTGGGCTTGTACAGTTTGTTGTTTGTAGTTAAGGTCCTGTATTGCTTCATAATTAAGTTTTTTATGGTAATAAAAAGCTCATATTCTATAAATTATAATCTAACTATACTTTAAATTTTTATTAAAAAAAAAAGATAGGAATATATATGAGTAAAGACATGGCATTTTTTGATGAACAAAAGAAAAAGCGAACAAACAAACCTGGAATATTAGAGTATATTATTAGACAATAAAAAAAATGAAAATAGTCAGTTGGTATTGAGTTTTAGAGATAGATAGAGCTTGGTAATAGTTTAAGGATGGTTCGTGGGTATAATAAAAAGTTTGTTAATATTTAATTCGAATTTAAATAAAATTTTTATATTATGGTTCTTAAAGACTATATTTTTCTGTTTTGTGGTTTATTTGTTCATTAGTCAAAGCAAATATAATTCTTTGATATGATAATTGTCATTTTTGTATTACAGTATTAGAAAAGCTACAAAATCAATCAAAATCGAAAAAAATTAAATTATGATGTAAATAAAGGAAGACCCCTGATCTAAACTTATTAAAAACAATTCGAAAGCATTAAAGAATAATATCTGAAAGTTTATAAGCCTTTAAAAAAGTGTAAACGATCTTAAAGCCATTTTAAAAAAAGGATACAAAAACTTTAATACATTCATTCTTCGGGTGGTTTTGGGCCCAATATTGTGAAGAATCGAATAATATTAAATGCACACGTGCATTCAATAATATATTAGTTAATAAAAAAAAATTGATGTATATGTGGCCAAAATTATATTAATAAAAAATTTCCATTTTGAGTGAAAATTAGGCATTACCTTTGTTGCCTACTGTACCTATATAATTTTTTGAAATTTTAGTTAATATTAAAGTTAGAGCCTTTTTAGTATTAGGATTATAGTTAGAGTTAAAACAAACATATAGGTAAAATTGCTTTTTCAAAATTTTTTATTATTGGCCCAAGATAGGTTTAGACTGCTGATTTTATGTTCTTGCATTTTTTTTGTTTTTTTTTCTTTGAGCTAATCCATGTAAACAAAATTTTGTGACTCTGGTTGGTTGATTTATACAATGGGTACATTGCTTTAGACAACAAAAACTTTGAATAATCTATATGAACTTATATTTGACTATTATAGTAAATTTTTTTGTTAGCACTTTTATATTGGTATATATAATTTATAATTTAAAAATTATATATAACTTTTAGTCTTTATTATTTTTTTGAAATATAAGTTTACTTTTAAAAAAATTTACTTTATAACTCTAAAAAAAAAATTAAAAAAAAATAAAAGAACATGCTTTTTTAAAAAAAATAAAAAAATAAAAAAATTGTAACTCATTTCTTTAAAAAAAAAACACAATTCACTTCTTTAAAAAAAAAAACTCCCTTTTATAAAAAAAAAAAAATCCTTACTTTATTAGCATATTTCAAATATAAGATTTATAAAAATTATCCCATTAGATATACTCTAATTAGTAATTAGCTGTCTTCAAATATAACCTTTTTACCCAATACCTACTTTTCAAATATAACCTTTTTAAAAAAACAAGCCTGCATTAGCAATTTTTCAAATATAACATCATATAGATTGTTCAGGGTCCTAGATGACCCTATATGTAGTAATATATGCAGCCCCTGTTTGGTATGCAGATCATGAATTAATTAAAATTTTATTAAATTTTATAGCTAAAGCTCAAAAAAATGTTGTTAAATGTACTTTTAGATAAGCAAGCATGTATTTATTAATTTAAATTGGGATTATTGACCTTTCATAGTATTTATTTTTCATTAATAGTTAATTACAAAATTTTCATAATCTATATATTTTTAATTGTTTAATTCTACATCTAATTCTACATCTAACCTATATCTAATTCTACATCTAATAAGAAACCATTGCAACTTTAATACATATTATTTATAAACATATAAAAGCACCTACAATAAAATTATTAATAAATTAATATTAATTATATACTTTCAATTTTAAAGGATATCTATGCAAAACGTAAAATATAAAAAAATATACAAACTAATTTCTTCCCCCTACATTAACGTTATTAAGACTTTTTTTACGTTTTTTTATTGTTCAACACAAAGATTTTGTCTTATAACTTCGATCAGTGAGGTGTAATATGAAAGTTATTGGATTCGAATATGTTGTAGGGCAAAGTGAGAACTTCACGTTTGTCCAAGTTTAACTGATGAGATAATCTACCCGAGCAAACGTATAAAAAAAAATTCCGAATCAAATTGTGTAATGATCGGGCACTCGACTCGGGACGTTCCTACCTATCTACCTATCTAATCAGCTATCACGTTAATTAGATCTGATCTAGGGACCCTAGTTTTATGCGATGCGATGCGATGCGCATAATGAGCCAATTTTTAGCATCGCATATGCGAAGCATAATTTGGCCCAAATCGCATAATAGTAAATAGTGCCTGTGATTGATCATTTTTAATATAAAAAATTTTGAGCGCAATTTTTTTTATATATGTTGTCGATCCTTGCATCAGATGATACCCGGCCTAAATTAGATTAGTGTTGGGGTAAAATTACGACAAATTTAGCAGTTAGTTTAGGCCAGTTGTTGCCGATCATTTAATGCTGGTCAATTGATAGTCATTTGATTCAATCTGACGCAAGTTTTAATCTGAGGAACAACATATATATACATTCAAAATTCTGAAAGAAATTGACCAATCCAGATTGAGTATATTTATCACGTGGTTAATAGTAAAAAAAATCGCATAATTTAACATAATTTTACGATCGTTTCGCATAATTCTGAACGTAAAGCATTAGCCGCATAATTTGAACCAATCGCATCGCATAATTTGCATTTTATTTCGCATCGCACTAGGGACCCTAATCTGATCTTAAAAATTTTTTGATTAGTCAAATTATAAAATTCCCACGATTGTTTTTATTTTTATTTATTTCTGTATTTTTTACGTATTTACGCGCAGTCTTCATACCTTTGTATAAGAAAAAAAACTTTACTTACGCGTATTACACCTTTTTATACGAAAAAAACTTTACTTACGCGTACTCTCTACTCTCTACATCTTGTATAAGAAAAAAACTTTACACTCTATATCTTGTATACGAAACAAAAAAATGGACTTTCAACGTTTACAATTTTTAGCAACTACCGAACACGGTGACCCTTCTACTTTATACCTTATACTTGGAGCTCTTCTTGAAGCTGGTGTAAATGTTCCAAAAGATGATAAGAAAGCGTTTGAATGTTATATGAAATCTGCTCAAAGTGGAAATCCTATCGGTCAAGCTCTTGTTGGTGCATGTTATGAAGAAGGTACAGGAATTTCTAAAGATGAAAAAGAAGCTTTTGAATGGTATTTAAAATCATCTGAAAAAGGTGATTCTCATGGTCAATACAAACTTGGAACTTGTTATCGTGAAGGTAAAGGTATTCCTATAGATGAAAAGAAAGCTTTTGAATGGTTTAAACGATCTGCTGAGGGTGGTTCTTATTATGGAAAATTTAATGTTGGAATTTGTTATATGAAAGGTAATGGTGTTACTAAAGATGAGAATAAAGGATTTAAATGGTTTTTAAAATCTGCTAAAGATGGTTATCCTAGTGGATTATGCGTTGTTGGAAAATGTTATATAAGTGGTAACGGCGTTTTAAAAGATGAAAAAAAAGCATTTGAATACTTTACAAAGGCTGCAGAAAAAGGTTATTCTCAAGGATTATTAGCTGTTGGTCTTTGTTATAAAGATGGTAAAGGAGTTTCCAAAGATGAAAAGAAGGCATTTGAGAATTTTTTAAAATCTACCGAAAGTGAAGATTCTAATGGACAATTTCTTGTTGGAATTTGTTATCATAATGGTATGGGCGTCACTAAAGATGAGAAGAAAGCATTCGAATGGTATTTGAAAGCCGCCGAAAATGAAGATTCTCACGGACAACTTTTTGTTGGAAATTGTTATCAAAAAGGCTTGGGCGTCACTAAAGATGACAAGAAGGCATTCGAATGGTATTTGAAGTCTGCTAATGGCGGAAATCAGAAAGGACAAATTATGGCTGGATATTACTATAGTGAAGGCGTATATGTTTGTAAAAATGAGAAGAAGGCATTTGAAATGTTTTTGAAATCAGCAAAAAGTGGTGATTCAGAAGGTCAATTTCTTGTTGGTGCTTACTATCATGACGGTATAGGCGTTTCTAAAGATGAAAAGAAATCATTTGAATGGTACTTAAAATCTGCAGAAAACGGAAATTCTAAAGGACAATTAATCGTTGGAATCTACTATGTAAATGGTGTAACCGTTTCAAGAGACGAAAAGAAGGCATTTGAATGGTTTCTAAAATCTGCAGAGGGTGGAAATACAGAAGCACAATTTATAGTTGGATTAAGTTATCGAGATGGTATGGGAACACCTCAAAATCAGGAAAAAGCTATTGAATGGATTCAAAAATCGAAAAATAATTTCGAACATGATGACTCCTAAAAAATGGTTTGCACAATGATAAATATTGCATTATTACATATCCGAAATTTATTGGTATATGAAGATATGATATTTTTCTGATAAAATGTCTTGTAATGCTCTTTGTTAATATATGAAAATAAATAAAATATGATGCCAATACGTATTTGCTTCAATTAAATAATTAACGAGATTCACTTATAATTTGTGATGCAAAGAGATAATTTCAAATTATACATTAACGTTTTTTAATTATTCTTTATTTTAGAAATATTTATAAGCAATGCAGTACAAATTTATAATCTTTATTATTTGTCTGTTGTTTTTTTGATTTGCATTTTCTATTTTCGTTAGTATTTTGTCGGTTAATATTCTTCAGGGATATTTATAAAAAAAAAAAAAAAAGTGATTGGCTTAAAAAATTAGCTTCAGATGATGAAAACGAAATCAAAAAATGCAGATAAATCCCCTGATCGTATTTACACCGGCAAAATTATTCACATACTAAAATATCGAATGCAATTAAAAGTATTAGGGATTTTAATTTCCTGATTCGGAATTTTTTAAACAGAAAATATGATATTTAAAATTTCTACTTATTTTCGAAAATGGAGTTAATTCTGAGTTAGCAATTTTTAGTATACTAATCTAATTCGTTATAGTTATTGTATGGGTTGTTGTAGAAATAACTAAATTTGCCGGGTTAATCTGCTGAAGGTCATGTGACACGGTTAGTCCGCACAAATTTTACAATCCAATACAATAACTAATATATTATTGTACGGGTCTGATAACAACCCGTGCGTCACAATAAAAAGCCGATTTTAATATTATTGCCATGAAATATTAAATACGCATTAGATAACAGAGTAAATAAAAAAGAATCTATCTATGATTTAAATTATAAAATCTTTCGTGCAAAATATCGAACAATTAAATCAAAATTCAAGCAGAAATCTAATAATTAAAATCTCATTCATAAGAATTTTTTTTTTAAAAAAATGAAGAAATAAATCTAATATGAAAAACAAAAAATAATTACGTATAACATTATACAAAAGTTTTAAGATAAATAAAATTTAATAAACATAGCCTCGTTCATTGAAAATTATATAAAGAAAGTAAAACAAAATAATATATAATCCGATATAATTAGAATTTAAGAAAGCAAAAACTTAGTAACGTGCAATCCGTCAAAAAAGAATTTTAATAATAAATACGAATTTGTCTAATAAAGAATTTAAAGAATCGAGGTTTAAAGGCGAAGGAAGATCTAATAATGTAGGACTTGTCCAATAAAAATTTAGAAAAAAAGGCAAAAATCCAATAAATAAAGATTTAAAGAAAGAGAAGATCTAATAATGTATGAATTGCCTAATAAAAATTTAAAATAATATGCGACTCTCTAATAAGAATTTAAAGAGATGAAGTCCTAATAATGCCTAATTGATCTATCCAAGACAATTTTAAAAAAAAGCGAAAACAAATTAATGCCGACACTGTCTAAATTCAATGAACAATTAGACATATTAGACATATAAGAAATATTCATGCACAAAACAAGAATTGAATAACGTCAGTATTATTTGATCGCGGATCCTAACGTTCACTTCCCAAATCTCGACAAGTTAGCCGCATTAGATGAGATTAGGATTAGTTCTGGCCAATTTTTGTCTGGATTTTATTTTTCGTAATTTTGTTTTCGGGAAAATGATAAACCCACTTAATTGATATATCTTGATGAAAATGATATTCCTTTCTTACGCACAAATATTAATCTTTTAAATAGACTTTTGAATATTTAACGCTAACAGCTAACGCTATTTAGTGCTATTAAATTTTGCCCAAACAATTTTACGATACGTAGTGTACAGTGTAATAATTCCTTTGCCATTTGTAATTATGTTAAATTAGTTATTTATACTGTTATTTAAAATTCGCATAAATGATTCAAATAATTTATCATATAAAGATACCAATCAAAAATGATAACAAAAAAAAAAAACCATAATTATATTGAGCATATAAACTTTATTATACTTAATTACAATAATTCACCGAGTAATTTTCCCATTTCTCCGATTTGATAATTTATTTGCATGAAAAGAAATAATAAATGAAAAATAATAAACATTAGAGGAAAGACTGATTATTTTCAATAAACTTGTTACAATATTTAATTAACAAGTCAGCATTATAATTGCTCGCGTGATCAAGAACTTCATCAACATTACAAAGTTTAACGTATTCAAAAAGTTTCTTTTCAGTTTCATTTTTTAAATTGATTATATTATAATAATCTGATGCTTCTAAAAGATCCATCAAAATGTTAAATTGTCTTTCATTTTCTTGTTCTTGAGACCAATCTTCATCAATATTCTTATAACTATATTTATTTCCATTTTGATTTTTTATAGGAGCAATAGCCGTATCAAGTGAAATCCCATATAAATAATTCAATAGAACTCTAAATGAATCAGGTTCAATATCATATCCAGGAATAGTGACCGTTTCTAATGGATTACCATCTCTGTACTTGCTTGAGAAAGAATGTTTAAAGTGATCAGTAGCAGATGCAAGTACAAGTCTATTTGCAGCAATTTTTTGATCTTTTACAATAAATATCACATCATTTAAAGGTTCAGATAATCCAGTTTTTAATGATTGTTGAAGCGCCTTTAAAAGTAATTCACCTTGTTGATTTACTTTTACATCTTGATCATCTTGAGACGAATCATCATCCGAATCCTCACCAGATTTAAGAGTTCCAGATCCTGCAACTTCCAATAATTTTTTATATTTTGCTAAACTTGGTTTTACAAATCCATCTTCAGATAAACTAACACCAACAATCAGTTCATTGGCTGCTTTCCAATTTGATTCATCAAAAGCATCTTCATTTGGGTATATATTTAAGAAAATTTTTTCACCGCTTATAAAAGATGGACCATCAAGAATAGAATCTTCATCTTCACATTCTTCATTAAGCGCATTATAAATTTCATCAAGCATCTTTTTAAAAAGATATTCTTCATTTTTCCATTTTTTAGATTTTAACAATTTGAAAGCCACTACACGTAAATGTTCTAAAATTTGGTTTCCATTTGGTTTTCCAAATTTCTTATATTTTGCTAATATTGGCGACGACGGTTTAGGAATTACAGCACTGTGAAACAATGCCACTTGTGTAAAAGCTTTATAAAAAAAAAATAAATTCAAAATTTTAATAAATATAACAGCAGACATTACAAATCGTAATAAAATTATAAAAAGAATTATAAAAATAATAGTTACCAATATGTTTATACTTGGGTAAACATAATAAATTAAGGCATTCAAATTCATTAGGTTTAACAGATTTTTCAGTATAAGGAGTTTCGATAGATAATTCAGCAGGAATAAAAGATATACGTGCCAACTCCTCATATTCAGCATCAGAATAATTTAAATCATCAATATTATCATATAAATAATGAACTACAGTTGTTGCACGATAAATTAAATCATTTGCATGTTGATATTTTTGTTCCAGAGATTGTTTTTGAATAGCTCTTGCACATTCAAAAAATGTTTGTCTATTAACTTGATACTTAAATCCCATTCCTTTAATAATAGTTAAATAAGTTGAATTATTTTGAAATTCATCATGAAGAAAACGATCAGTTCCTTCAAAAGTAATTCTAAATAAATAAGTTTTATGATCATAAAGATCTCTTGCAGTTTTAAGTTTCTTATTTGATCTATTTGGAATAACAGGTTTACTTTCAATCCAATCTTTAATTTCATTAAAATTATTTGAAGTTAAAATACTTTTAATAAAATTAAAATAATTATCATCATATTCTTTTGGAAATGTATAATGATTTTTTAAATAGTTAACAAGATCTACGTAAGGAATATTTAATGCTTCTAATATCTTTTGATAATCATCATTTTTTACCTTTAGAAATTGTTTATCAGGATAACATTTTGATTTTGGTGATAATATTTCAATCTTTTTAGGTGGTAGTAATCCATCACTTGGACTCTTGAATTTCTCACCATTTGCAGCTGTAGGCCAAACTGGTAATTTACGTAGAGCATTATTAAATTCAGATTTAACTAAAAGATATTATTAAAAATATGTAAATATTTAAATATTTTAAATAATTATAAACGTTATAAACGTTATAAGCGTTATAAATATAATATATATATGTAGTTATATTATTATTTACTTCAAAAATTTCTTCATTTATAAATAAATAATAATTACCTTTAGTCCCATTATTTGAAGAAAAATCATTCCAATTTTCAATGATAAAATGTCTTATAGTTTTAATTTCATCCTTTGTTAATTTTGTAAATGGTCTAATATTTCTATGTAATTCATCTCCTAATGATTTTAAAACAGTTTCTGGAGTCCATTTTAGAATATAATCACTTAATTTTATATCCCAAGAACGATCAGTAAATCTAATACCTAAATTTTGAAGAATGTTTACTAATTTTTCAACATGTGACATATCACTTTTTGGTAATTCAAGTAAAGGATTTTTTGAATCTAAAAGTATTAATTCACTTTTTGGACGTACAACTTCTAAAAGTGAGTATTTTGAAAATAATTCCAAACTTGTACTTGATTCTAAAATAATTTTCCAAATTTCATTTAACCAATTTTTATTTGGAATTGTTGTTGATTCTGGATCCCAATTTATTATTTTTTGTTCTGGAACAAGTTCATATTCTAAAAGGTATGCAAGTGATGTAGCATTAAATTTCTTTATATTTGTTTTTTCATGAAATTTTTCATGTTCAAAAATTATTTTTAACTTTGAATGTTCAATATATTTATCATAAACAAAATTTGATGAATCTATATGTGGTACTAAATTTTGTTGTTGACGAGTTGCTAAATAATATTTTTGTTTAAATTCTTTATCAAATTTACCCCATTGATTATTATATAATGGAATTAAATAAATATCATCTAAATCTTCATAATCTTCATCTTCTAAAATAAATACCAACAATTTAATTAATTGGTTATATTTATATTTAGTTGAAAGATTATTTATACCCCTAAGATTTTGTCTAATCATTCCTGCAGGAACTGGGGCTAATTCAACACCTGCTGATTTTAATTCATTTATCATATCAAGTGGTAATTGTACACTTTTAACTTTACTATATTCTGCAAGAATTTCAATAATAAATTTATCATTTTCAAAGAATCCTTCTCGTAATGAAACATAAGAACCATCTTCAGTTGCTGACCAAAATAAGGGCTTATCAGTAGGAAGATTTTTAAGAACTTTTTGTCCAAATTCTGTTATATAACTAATATTTTTCTCTTCATTTCTTGGTAAAGGCCAAAAATATTCAACAATTTGTTTATAACCTATAATTTCATTTTTATTTGCAAAATCTACAATTTCTTCTAAAAGTTTAACATAAAGTTGAGGTAAAATATTTAATAATAAGTGTCGATTCCATGTCAATTTAGATTTATCCATATCTGCTAATGAATCATTGTTTAAAAGAACAGTAGATCTATCCGATGATAATGCCCAATTACCATTAAGATGTACTGGAAGGTAAGTTAATTGAGGTAAAGGTAAGTAACAATATAATCGACCTTCCTCTCTATTTTTTTCAGATTCGTTATTTAAAGGTAATAAAGCAGCAACACCTCCTCTTGGCAACATTCTATGACGTTCCGCGAATTTAGCTAATTCTTCAGGTTCAACATATTTTTGACCACCAATACATACTTGCCATAAATTAGAAAAATTTTGGATACCATCATTAAATTCTACATTTAAACGAAATGAAGTAAATTGTTCATCGGTGTAACGTCTTTTAATTTGAATTTCTCTAGTAATATTGGATAAATTAACTTTCCACTTTGAAACAATTTGATGAGGAGAAGATTTAGCAGCAATATGCATAACTTCAAAAGATTCAATATTTCTGAAAAAGAGTAATTCTGAAGTAGCAAAAGATTTCAATTTTTCTAAAAAGTTTAAAATTTTAGTTGTATTAAAAATCTCATCACAAATTTCACTTGGATGAATACGAAGAGGTAATCTAAACAAAGTTCCTTCAAATTTTTGATCAAATCTGCAACCTTCAACTCCAATGTATGGAGTCAATTGATCTTTAAATAAATGTCTAAATTTTTCATTTTCAAGAAAATTAATTTGAAGACCACGTTGTTTACCAAGAAATTTTTCATGTGGATCTAAAAATTGAATATATTTGCCGCTAACAAAACTAGGAACATCAGTAAAATGAAAACATGAATTAAATCCAATTCCAAATTTTCCAATTTTTGTAGGATCAGCTCGTTTTCCTCCTTCATGAAGATTGAGTAGAGCATTGAAATCATGTTCATTAAACATAGCATCATTATAAATCCAGATTGCTGGACCTTGCCAATCTTTCATTCCTTTAGATATTAAAGATTCATTTTGATTTATTGAACGTTCGTCAACAGTGATACTATTTAAAAAATTGAATTATTTTAAATGTCACTTATATGTTATATGTTATATGTAATTATATGTTATTATATAATATGCTAGTAAAAAATCATGACTTGTTACCGAAAAGTTCGAGCCCCCGCATCATCAGCATTTTGCAAGAACTCGCCTATTCAAAATAATAGAATCAATTCTTTTGTACAATAGTTTATCATTTAAAGTAATCAAAAAAAAAGCTATTTCATTAATTACGAAATACGGATTCATGAGGATAGTCCTATAAAATTATTTAGTAATAATTAATGAATAAATATTAATTAAAATTGAAATAGAACTTTTAAGTAATTCTCGACAACAAAATAATTTTAATATACGCACCTTGATAATGTTCTTTATCAAGTTAATCAACTTGGAATCTTGACCATACTGTCTTGCATGTTCGGATTGCAAAAATAGAATTCTTTCCTCAGACATTTTTTAATATTCTTGATACGTATACTGTATATGCGTATATATGTGTGTAAATTATAGTATTAAAAGTCTTTTTGAGTTTTTTTGAGTATCGAGACGAACAAAAATTCGGAATATTTAAATTCAGAAATGATGACAAAGTATTTAGATTGCCAAAAAAAATATATTTATGTGATGTATAATAATTCTTTATATATAAAAAATCATTAATACTGTAATACTACGTATGCGTCACTTCTATGGCAATATATATTTCCTCGATACATTGTCCGGCTTTATGAGGTATTTTGCGTAACATAGGTTATATATTGAAGCTCCGATTGGTTGTTTTATGTTGACAATATTTATGCACAAAGTAAAAAAAAAGGATAATCGGTGGCTATTATCTTACCAAATGTAGTCTAATTTTAACTACGCATTATAGATTAATTTGTCAGATGACATAACAATTGCCTAATCAATTCATTCTAGTCGGAGTAAAAAGTTCTTGAATTCGGATTTTCGAACGGACCGATTTGGTAATCAAACAAAATATTCATAAAAGAAAATAATTGTTTATTATTTGAACTTTTTAGTGCTTATTTTCTTGAACAAAATTCTTTCTTTGGGGGTAATTATTTTTTTATTACAGATTTTTGTAGTCTCGGATTTGAGGTTTTCCGTAAATCATTCTGATTTGATCATGTGAAAAGTTCGTTTTTGTTTCCAAATTTGTCAATCAAATTCTCAAAGGGTATAAAATTCATATTTTTTTAAACAGAAAATTCCCATAGTTTTATTATCAATTAATTGTAGCTAAAAATTGTAAGTTTAATTTAACATTGGATGATTTTATTACGTAAATTGTTTCAGAATATTGTATAATTATGTTAATTATGTTAACTTATTGGATGATCTTTTATTTTCGTAGACTGTAATCATCATGAATGAATCTTCGCCATTTGTTTCTTTTCATCCTGATGAAAATTACACGACTCGTATTAAAAATATTTTAACAGAGTACCCTGATGGATCCCAAATCCTTAGAGAAATTTTACAAAATTCTGATGACGCAAAAAGCACTATTCAAACTTTTATTTTGGATCATAATACTTATCCTACTGAAAAATTATGTGATCCAAGACTTGATAGATATCAAGGACCTGCTCTTTTAGCTGTTAATGATACTATTTTTCAACCTGATGATTTTAAATCTTTATTGAATTTGGCTAATAGTGAGAAAAGAAATAAATTTGATAAAATTGGAGGTAAAATCTTACTCTTCACATAAGCTAGATTATTAATTTCGAAAAAAAATCCAATTTTAATTAATTAATCTTAAATCTTATCTCAGTAATGGGCATTGGTTTCAATTCAATTTTTCATATTACTGATGTTAGCTCCATTATTTCTGGGTCCTCTTATGTTCTTATTGATCCTCATGCTCGTGGTTATTGTAATTTACCACCCGGTCAAAGAGGTTTCGAAAGTGATTTTGTAGAATACGATTTAGTAAAAAAGGTAAAATTGCATTATCTATTCTATTTTACTTCTACTATTAGCATATATATTGTATAATTGTTACTGATTCTTTATATTCTTTAATATATATATTCATTAATATATATTTTTTTTATTCATAAAGTACCCAGATCAGTTTATGCCATTTTCAGTAGCTTTAAATAACAATCTTAATGAATTTTATAATGGAACGATATTTCGATATTCTCTTCGAACAAAAAAAGATGCTGAAGAATCTGAAATTTCCGATAAAATATATCAAATTGATCAAATAAAAGAAATGTTTGAGACTTTTTTTAATGTTGATAACATTACTTGTCTCATGTTCTTAAAATATATTGAAAGAATATCATTTTATGAAATTAAAAAAGGTGAAACTATTCCTACACTTTTATATCAAATCGAAGTTACTAATGCTAAAGAAATATCTGATAAGAGGAAATTATTGGCTAATAACATAATGTCTATGATAAAATCTCCAAAAAATTCGAAATCTTTTGAAACTATTTACAAAATGGAATTTTGTCAAAGTTCTTCTCAATGTAGTATCAAAAGTGAATGGTTAATTATCAATTATATTGCTGATGTTAATGATGAAAATTATACTAAATTTAAGAATTATACTCGTGATTGCAAATTCGTACCAAATGTTGGATTGGCTGCAAGAATAGATGATGTTTCAAAGAATAAAGGAAAGCTTTTTTGCTTTTTACCATTGCCTGGATATAAGGATGATTTTTCTGTTTCTGTAAATGGTTGCTTCGCTGTCAGTAAAAATAGGAGAAACCTGGAAAATTCTATGGACGATGATATGGTAATTATTATTCGTTATTGATAACTGATAAGATCGTTAAATTTTATCATTACTGCATTAATATTAATTCATGTGCATAATATTTTGATAATAGACATCAGGTGATTTGTTGCGTCTTAAAAGTACATGGAATAGATATTTATTTGAAAAGGTTATCCCTGTAGCATGGAAAAAACTTTTATCACATGTCAAAGATTATGTATCATTTGGACAAATTTACAAACTTTGGCCAATACCTGCGGATGGATCCTTTCGAGAATTAGATGAAAAAGATTGTTTATGGTTTAACCTTTTACAGAATGTTATCAATCAACTTGATCATAACCTTCGTGTTTTTCATGGTCCATCAAAATATTTATCAATTAATGATGGATATTTAAATGACAAGAAATTCGGCAAATCTTCAGCCCTTTCAGAAATATTGGTCAAATTGGATTTTCCAATTTTTGTAAATATTCCGGATTCAATAGTTGATAAGTTAGAACAAGACACTTCGAAACATAAAAAACATTTGAATTATATTACTCCGGAAAAAATCTGTAAATACATTATTGCAAATTTGAACAGATTAAATAATCTTGGTCATCAAGAAAAATTAGTTTTATTGGAATATGTTTTAAAGGTTAATGATGTATCCAAACTTTACGGTCTTCCTCTACTCCCGCTTGAAAATCAAACATTTACTACTTTTGAATCAAAATCACAGAATAAATTCCACATTGCTAGTAAAGATGAACATATTCTTATTAGTAAAGATTACTTAGGATTAATCGTTGATACCACAATCGGAAAAGATCTTTTATCAATATTACAAAGCTATGCAATAAATAAAAAGAATATCAATATTCAAATTCTTTCAGATATTGATTTTGCAGAATTTCTTAAAAAATCTTTACAAAAGTTCAAGATATATTCGGAAAATTCTCAAGAAATGCAAATAGAAAAGAGTCAAATGCAATGGATATATAAAATTTGGGATCATTTTAAACAGACCAATAGGAATTTACAAAATTTTTCAGATATTCATCTTTTACCAATTGAAAATAATAATGATGTTATTACATTGAAAAAATTAAGAGAAATTCCAAAATGTTTATGTCGTCTATCACGTATTTCAACTTCATTGCTTCAAAAACTAGTTAATCCATTAAAATTGTTGGGTTCAACCTTTGTAGATATTAATTTTGAAAAACAAGTAATTTCGAAATATGAAGGGTAAGTATTCTTATTTAAAAACTTTATATTATATATAATGTTACAAAAACGTTATACTAAATAAATAAAAATATATATTGTACTTATTGTAGACTCAGAGATTATGTAATTGAAATCGATAATATTACAGCTGTCTTTTCATCGCTTAGAGAAAATCCTTCTTTCCCTTTAAACATTACTCAACCTGCCCTTTCAAATTATCATAAAGAAGATTTAATATCCTATATTGGTGCTTATTTGCGGCGTGAATCTTCTTTTGATCAAAAAGTTGTAGATGTAATTAAACTACTTCCGATATTTAATGAAGTAAACAAGAATGATGCTATAAGCATCAATTCATTAGACGCATCAGAAAGGAAATATTACCTCCTTCCTAAACAAGATGAGCTAACATGTGGACTCATTATTTCGCCTTGTGCTTTCTTGGATGCTCATACTTCTGATGACACTTGTTTTATTCTTGAAAACGTGATTAAAGTAAAACGATTGAATCAAAATGAATATTGGAAAGATCACGTTATTTCATACCTAGGCCTTCAATCACTTCATATTATGAATCAAGTGATTGTAAAACTTTTCGAAAAATGGACAATTATCAAACCTTTTCATAGTCACCTTTCTAATATACCATTCGTTAAAACTTCTTCAGGTTTGAAAAAACCAATTGAGATTTTCGATCCAGAAAAGGTTAAAATAAAAGAATTATTCTTTTCAGATGAACCATTCTTTCCTGTTAAAAAATATCCAACAAATGATTATCTTTTTAAATTGAGAGAATTAGGAATGAAAAAATTGATTACTTGCGAGGATGCTATTAATCGAATAGAAGAATATAAATTAAGAATGAGTCATGATCAGATTGATGAAGTACATGCTAAATCACTTTTATTATTAAATTATATTGATAATAATTATGCTATTTTCAAATACAACATCTCATTTCAACAAAAGATTCTATCAGAAAATTGGATTCCAACCTTTAATTCAGACAAACAACTTTTATTTTCAAAACCTTCAGATTGTCGAGATCGATTACATGCATTCTTAGTATCTTATACAATGCCGATAGTTTACGATGGAATAATGAATGATGACTTTCGCAAAGTTCTTGGATGGGATACTATTCCTTCAACAGAGATTGTAATAAATCAATTATTACGTTCATTAGAAATATTTAAAAGAACAAGAAATTATAATACAAATGATTTTAATATTAGAGATCAAATTAATGCAATTTACAAACATTTTACCGATATAATTAAGCAACCGAATGAATCAAATCATTTAAACCTTTTAAAACAAGAACTATTAGGAAAGAAATGGATTTTAAATGATGATAAACTTTATTCAACCGATCAAGTTGTATTTTTTCTTCCTAATTTTATTCATAGTGGTTATTGGGTTCAATTATCACATCAAAATAAAAGATATTCATTACTTTTCGAAAAACTTGATGTTAAAAAAGTTCTTGATAAGGATGATTATTTTCGAATTCTTTACGATGTTGATTTTTCAGATCCATTACAAAAAATTAGTGTAATATCTATAATTGATAAATTATCAAAAACTGAAAAAGATTTAACAGGATTATTAATTCCAAATATGGAATGTAAGATGATTGATTATAAAACCGTTTTATTTGATGATATGGGTTCAAGAGTTAGTGATACAATGAAAGATTTTAGTATTTTGGCACATACAGAAATTTCAAAAGATTTAGCAAATAGATTAATGCTTAGAAATTTTAGTGAAACTTTTTTGGAAGATACAATGTTTAATTTTGGACAACATGAAGAATTGACTACACGATTGAAAAATATTCTTAGGGTATGTACTATTTTATTATAATCTTTAATTTAATTACTACCGGTATTTAAATTTTAATATTTATAAAATTTTAATAAATATTAATTATTTAATTATTAATAATTAGGATTATAATCGTAAGGAAATAGTTTTTAGAGAATTTCTTCAGAATGCAGATGATGCAGGTGCAAGCCGATTTTGTGTTATTCTTGATGAAACTCAATATTCAACTAAACACTTATTAAAACAAGATACTATGGAATGTTGGCAAGGACCTGCAATATGGATATATAATGATGGACAATTTTCTGATGAAGATTTTAAATCTCTTTGTAATGTTGGAAAAAGTAGTAAATGGTTACAATATGATAAAATTGGAAAATTTGGTCTTGGATTTAATTCTTGTTATCATTTTACAGATTTACCACAATTAATATCAGGAACTGATATAGTATTTTTGGATCCTCAAAAAGTAATTCTTCCTAATAATAGTTCTGGTGCTAGATTTAGCTTTAAGAATTATAATTCAGATCATATTTTCAATAAATTTAAAGATCAATTTGAACCTTTTTTGAAATTTAAAGGTTGTGGATTTGAAATTGATTTTAATAGAGAATTTAAAGGAACTCTTTTTAGATTACCACTTAGAAAAAACAAAAGTTTAATTTCTGATGAAATTGATGATATTGATAATGTTAAAGAATCATTAAATATCATAAAGGATGATGCAATGTCTGAATTAATTTTTTTGCGTAATGTTAAACGTTTTGAAGTATATAGAAAATCTAGCAAAAAGAATGATATTTTAATACCTTTATGGAAAGTTGAAATTACAAAAAATGCTGAAAATCGCAAGTTATATGGAAAAGAGTTACAAGCATTTCAACTCGATGTTCAACTTGAACTATCTATTGAAAAACGAGGTTTAGCAATGTGTAGTGGTTTTATAGAAAAGAAAAAGAAAGAACAAAAGTCATGGCTTATATGTTCTGGAGAAATTAATACTAATCTGAATACTTGGGGTGGAATATCTGTAGCTATACCTGAAACACCAGCAAATCAATTATTATTAGAAAATGAAATAACACAGAATGGAAATTTTCATGCGCATCTTTTACTTTCTATTCCTTCAGGACTTGCTGTAAACTTACATGCAAGTGGTTGGGCACTTTCATCTGATCGAAGAAGTCTTGTGTTTGCTAGCGATAGTCAAACTTGTATTAAAAATGATGCAAAAGCAACTCAAAATATGAAAATTTTGGATCAAATACTTCCAGAACTTCATGTAAAACTTTTTGAAGAATATATAAAAATAGAAGAATATTCTAGATCTAGATTTTCAGACATTGCTAATTTTCAAGGTATTACGCGATTATGGCCGATTCCAGAAAATAAAAATGTTGAAATATTGAAATATGGACAGAAAGTGTTAGAACTTGCAATTAAAAAAGGTTGTAAAATATTTTGGTCAACATTTAAGGATGGCACATATGTCAGTTTCAAAGATTGTGTATTTGTAACTAAAGAAATACCACAAGCTGTTGTTCACTTTCTTAACGAACAAGAACGTCCTGCAGTTTTAATGGAAGCTAAACGTTTGGAAGAATTAGAAATATTACAACCTAAAAAAGTTAGTCCAGAACTCGTTCGTGAAATTTTGAAAAATAATGAAACCTTTTTAAATATGCAGGAAGATTACATTTTCACTTTATTTCGTTATATTCTTGAAGATAAAAAATATGATGATCTTGAAAATATTAATTTGGTTCCATTATTTAATCATAATTTCGGAAAATTTCAAAGTGGTAAAACATATTATATTAGTACGAAAGAACAATACAAACTATTTCCTAGCGCTGGACCACATCATTTTATTCCTATCGAATTACTTAAATCAAGAAAATTAGTGCCAATATTTTCTGATGAAGATTTTCGTAAAGCCACCAATATTCAAGATTTTGGTGAGCCAACAATCAATCATCTTTTATATCAAGAATTACATATTGAATCGGAACGAGATTGGAATCCACATGATATTTATTCGATTCCAAATCAACGATGGCTCGATGAAATATGGAAATATATAGGTGACAATCCTTTGGAACCATATAACTCATTTCCTTTATTAGAAGTTTATAATCCAAAGGATCCAACTAAACATCAACTTATAAGCATAAAAAATGCGACATCCAGACCTTTAATAACATATAGTGATCATTCATCTCCTTCTGAAATTATTCAAACATTAGCAAATATTGGTCTTCGATTTACAAAACGTAATCATTGGTCCCGTAAAAATGTTCCAATTTATGCATTATCACCACGTAGTGTTTTAATTGCTATACAACAATACCAGTATGTTGCAAAAAATCGGTTCGATAATAAACACGATAGAGAAATTTTATGTCAATATTTGTGTAGAAATATAAATAGAGTGCCACAAGAAAATTATTTATATGCACCAATGGCAATTTTACCTATCTGGCCAACTCATATTAAAAGTCCTGATGGAAATCCAATCTGTAAATCTATTCTTGACGCTGACACATACCTAATACCAAAACCTGCAAATTCACTAAAACCATTTACATTTTATACACCAAAAAACAATAATACTTATTATTTTGATACAACAATCGAAGCAGATATGAGGAATTTATTGGAATATGCAGGAGCTAAAGTACAAGATAAATTAAGATATTTAAAAGATATTATTGGTCCTAATATGAATACTATTCCTCAAAATCTTCAAGAATCTTATATAAAACTTTTAATTGAGATATTCACTGATTCTACTGGAATTGACGCAATAAAAGATTACCTAAAAGATTTAAAAGTTATTCCAAATCAATCTTTCACTCTTTATTGTGCAAGAGATTTATTCGATCAAAGGCATCAATTATTTCAATTTGTTTATAAAGAATCTGATCGATTCCTTCATAATAGTCTTCAAGATAATTCATATTCTGTAAAAATACTTGAAGAAATAGGATTTAGAAGAAATGTTACTTCAGATATTTATATTAGATGCGCTGAAGAAATTCAAAAAAGATTTCAAAAAAATGAGAATAATTTATTCAATAAAAGAGAAATTATAAATGCAGCAAAGAGAACTCTTTTTTATTTTTATGATCATCAACCCAAGTTATCATTTTCTGGTGAAGAATGGAATGAATTATCCAAAATTAAATTTGTTCCAACTTCAAAAATTAAATGTGGTCCAAATGAATTATTAAATGAATTATATTATAATTATAGTAAAAGTGATTCTGATGAATTAGAATGTTTTGAAAATTTATGTCATCCGAAATATATGAATCTTGCATGGACTCAATTATCATTTTTTGAAGATGAACCACCTGAAAATGTCTTAAAAAATTATGAAAATCTTGGTTTACCAACTATTCCAACAATTATTAATCATTTAAAAGCGATTCAGTCAACAATATCAAAATCAGATGATTGGAAAAAGTTGGGTAATATCGCAAGTCGTTTATTATTTGAAGAATTAGAACAAATTTATAAAAAATTGGAAAATGATTGTGAAGAATTAAGAACGTATTTTCCTAAAGGTCTTAAAAGACTTCAAATATTTTTAAATGGTACTGATCCATTTAATTCTTACGATTGGGTGACGGCTCCACAACTAGATCTAAAGATTGATAAAGATTTTAGTCCAAGAAGAA
Source organism: Gigaspora rosea (assembly GCA_003550325.1). Lineage (NCBI taxonomy): Eukaryota > Fungi > Glomeromycota > Glomeromycetes > Diversisporales > Gigasporaceae > Gigaspora > Gigaspora rosea. The sequence continues at coordinate 148,020 of QKWP01000440.1, forward strand.
GAGCTGTTGTCGAACATCTTTTAAAATATCCAAAACTTTTGGAATTGGCTGGTGTAAATTCTCCTGATATTCCTATTTGGACAAAACCTGAACCTAAAGAAGAAAACAACAGTCATCGATTATCTAAATCTATGATAAAATTTTTAAATGCTGGAAATGAAACCTCTTTTAATAATGTTACGTTTAATATTAAAGGACAAGAAATTTATGCAAATTCTTCAATATTAATTTGTGCTGCACCATATTTTGAAGAGTTATTTATTGAATCATCATCAAATTTTAACCAAACATATGATGATATTGAACCTGATTCATTTCGTGTTTTCATAAGGTGGTTATATGGAGAATCATTATCTCAAGCTATGCAAAATTATGAAAATGAAGAAAATCGAGATATTTCCTTTCAAATTTGTAAAGATTTATTATTCGCATCAAAAAAATTTGATATTAGCATAATTAGAGAATTGATTGAATATAAATTAGTTACGTATATTAATGACGATTTAGTTGATGATATTTTAGGAAAAATTAAAGAATTGGCCGATGAATGTGAATTAGATGATCTCTTTACATATTGTGAAAGTGTGGAAGAAGTAATGAAAGATGAGAATGATGAGTCAGATAGTTGTCCAAATGTAGAAGAAAATGGTAATATTAGGATAACTAAAAATGCTATAAAGACAAATGTGTCGCCAAGATCTTCAATAGTAAATAGTTTTAAAATTTTCAAAAGTCGATTTTTGAAAACAAAATACGATACATGAATCTGAATCATAGTTTATTAGTTTTTTAAAGTCTTAGTATAAATAACGTTCTGTATATATTATTAATGTTTATGTAATCGTACAGATTTAAAATAAAAATATCTTCAGAAAATTTTTTTTATATCTTCCAATTGTTTACGCATGATTTGATTGGCCAATTTGGGATTGCCCCTGCAACACAAGCTTCGATTTTGAAATACTTATTTATACATATGTGCATTTCTATGTCAAATTTTTATTTATTTATTAAGTATTTCAATAAATAAATTTATAAGTAGTAACTAATTTGAACAATTAAATTAATTTTCAATAATTATGTTTTTTTTTTATTAGAAACAAAAATTAAGATCATTGTTCATTCTACTAGTATTTTCCCAAGTTATAACTAAACATGATTATTAACTAAAATATTATTTTTAAAAAAATAAATAATAATCAATTAATAAATAAATTAAAAAATTTTGCAAACATTTATCTAATCTGCAATATAGTAGGTTGCAATAAATAACACTTTTTTTTATTATACTATAATTGGCAACTAGTTATAAATTTGAAATTTTTTATTTATAATTTTGTTATATTGTACTATCAAGACGCAGTATGGACTCTAAATCAAAAGTTTGTATTAAAATTTAAACTGATATTAATTTAGATATTTCAAAAAAACAACTTTTAGAAATTTTAAAGTGTTCTAATTGTCAATTATTGAGTTGTGAACAAAGTACAACTAGCTAAATTTTATTAAAAAAATTTATATTACAATCATACAATTAAACAACATTTTCAAAAATACTATAAACTATATAATAGCAAACTGCCTAGTTGATTATGTTATTAAAAAGTTGATCATTTGATTGACGCATTTGCTAGAGTTTTACTACTTATATATATAAAATAAAATAATATATTTAGCTTTATTATATATACCATAGTCAATCAATTATGGCATTGAAATTAAGTTTAGGCAATATCTGAACTTGTACAAAAATTTACAAAAAATGGAAAAATCTAGAAATCAATAATCCAAATCTTTAGTGGAATGTAATTTTTCTTAGTATTTGCTAATATATTCATAAATTTTTATTGTTTATTGCAGAGCTATTGTTCTTGTTATCGCACTTGTTCTTGAATCATGACCATTATACAAAACGCTTTCAAATTCGTTAGCATATATTAGGTAAACAAACAACAGAAGCAAATTTGGAAAATTTACGTTTCATAACTTAAGAGAGTTGCTTTAATGATTAACAAATTCTTTCGTTCTCAACTTTGATAATCAGAGATTATCATTTAATCAGCCCAATAAAAAATCCTATAAAAAAAATTGAAAAATGACATATATTGAGCGAATAGATTTGCAAATTTGTATCGAATCACTGATATTTACGTCTAAAAATCAATTTTTACTATCAGTTGTTATAGCATTCTACGGATAATCACATTTTTTTTAACGGTCATATGTCTTATTACACCGTAGTACTAGCCCATTAACAAGAAATTAGGCGCTCGAATTACCATTCAGAAGCATTCAAGATGGTCCATGCGATAATAGACATGCGAAAATTAACCATTGTTACACTCAAACCACCTCTAAAACGGTTTAGTGGAACTGGGGTTTAAAATAATTGAAAGCCTCACATGCTTAGTAAATAGAATGTGATTGCGTATAGAGGTTTTATGTGATTTGCTTTTATAAAAGAGGCAAAATGGCTATAGGTATATGGAGATGCCGATAGTCGTATCAATTTATCAATAAAACTATATATAAAAATAATGATCTATATGAGACGTGAAGACTATCACAGTAATCATGTGTTCAATATCGTAAATTACTAACGATTACAATCGATTGAAATTGGGTTTACACAAGTGTATGAAGACACAAGTATTGGTTTATTTAATAAATCAGTGAATGAAGACACGATTCTTTATTAGAAATGAGTTATTTATTAGACAGCTATTTTATTTAGATAACTAAAACTAGTCTAGTAGACAACTGTCTATGTATAAACAACTATGTTCGTAAATAACTATTTTGAGACTCGATGTATTTATACATTTTTATCATATAGTTCAAGATCAATAAAATCTGCTAGATTTCGATGATATACTAGATCCATGTGATCTATACGATCACTAATATCAGTGTGATCCATGTGATTTATACGATCACTAATATCAGTGTGATCCATGTGATCAAGAGGATCATCGTATCTACCCCAGTATCACCATCAAAAATTCACCCCTACGTGATTATTGGCCAATAAAAAACATAATTTGGTGTAAGTAACACGAAAAATTTAACAAACGTCTTAAAATGTCTCTTTTGTCAAAAAAAGCTTATTTCTCAAAAGTTTGCTTAAGAAACTACTTTATTTAACTAAAAAAAAGTTATATAACAACCTAAACCCAAACCCTAACTGAGTACTCACCCTAACCCTAACCTAACATAAACGAACTTGAAAGAATTTTGGTACTGATCATGTGGGGGTGAATTTTTGATGACAATACTGGGTAGATGATCATCGTGATAATGTGATCTACGTCACATGTTCTAATATCTCATGACATACCTGTCCAATAATATATGACTAATTCTAAGGCTAGCAGCATCAAGATGGTCCATGCGACGATAGACAGGCGAGAATTAAGCACCAAGTGATGCATAACTTACATGGACCAATCAGATCCAAGATTTTGCGGACATACGCCATTTCGATTGCCGTATAATCCTTCAATTCATGGTTTGCATCACTCCATTCCTGGTATACACTTCGCGAAATTTTCAATATCACTCTGTTCCAGTATATCACTCCGTTCCTGGTATTACTACGTGATATGCAACACTCCATTCCTGGTATTCTAGCCCACCGTATAACCCTTCACTTCATGATTTGCATCACTCCGTTCCTTGTACTTCGTGATTTGCATCACTCCGTTCCTTGTATTCGTGATTTGCATCACTCCGTTCCTGGTATTCGTGATTTGCATCACTCCGTTTCTGGTAAAACCCTCCACTTCGTGATTTGCATCACTCTGTTCCTGGTATACACTTCGTGAAATTTTCAATATCACTCTGTTTCTGTATTCGTGAAATTTTCAATATCTCTCCATTCCTGATATCACTACGTGATATGCCTCACTCCGTTCCTGGTATATCACTCTGTTCCTGGTATGTACCAGATTATAGCTAATAAATATGGAAATAAATAATCATAAGACGCATTTAAAAAAGAAATATCAAATCAAAAGCACAGATATATACAGAAACACACATGCCGCTTAAACATTCCTGGTATAAATTGTGTATTCAAATTTTCAGCAAAAATTTTTTGTAAATATAATACCGTAAATTACCATATAAAATACCCAGGTCTGTTGTAAACTAAAAATAGCAAAACAAGTTTATACAGGTTTTTTTCACAAAACAGCCAATAAAATTGCGAAAATCTTGAAATAGACTGGTATAATCAAGGGGGTACTGATCAAGGGGGTATTTTCCATGGTAATTTACGGTACGACAGAGTGAAATAGTTATGTTATTGATACAGATCTCTATCTAACTATCCTAAAATAGTACCCTAACCTTAATTAAGCTAAATTTGCATCAATAATGTAATCATCTCAGTGCGGTTTCACCCTTTCGTAATATAATTATCACATTCTAATTATCATCAGCAAGTTGTTTTTTATACTTTACATAAATATTATATAGATTACTATATAAAAATTATATAGGTTAATTTTTATATATTATTTTAATTAGAATTTATGTAAAATCTATTTAAACTTATATAAAATTAAATTTATAAAAAATACTTATGTAAATGTTATATATTTATGAATTTTATATAAATGTCTAAATAAATTTTTTACATAAATTTTATATATTAATAAGTTAATATATTATAATTATATAACTTTTATATATTGTAAAATTAAATAAAAATTTTATATAAATGTTATATATTGTAAAATTTAGATAAAATTTTATATAAATGTTATATATTAATAAATTTTACATATATAATTATGTAACCTTTATATATTATAAAATTTAAATAAATTTTATATAAATTTTAAAAAAAGAAATAGTCAATATCTCAAAATTTTACTAGGGCAACCCCTGTTGTATTTTTAATTAAAAATGCTCCTCTCGTAATTTTACCCTAACACCAACTCTAATTCTAATCCTAACTTTAATTATACCTTTTATTTTCATTCTAACATTTTACTTATTGAGCTACTTAACACATTTTTATATTTTAAATTTTCGTTACATAACTGTTAAATAAATATTTTTAAAAATCATATTTATGTATAAATTATGCTATATAAGTCTACATTGGGTTTATAGATCTACGTATAATTTTAAATATAATTTATATAAAATTTCTACATAGATTTATGTAAAAATAACTTCGTGATGATGTTGAGATTGACACTTGAGAGCGACCTTTTATCTCCTAAAATATTGACATAATCACAAACTTAATTTAACTGCGGCATTTTTTGAAGTGAAATCTGTTCTTCAGACTGATTATTATAAACACTATCATTGCCTTGAATCAATGAGTCATTTGCAGTGTTGAGAAACAGAAGACTAATAAAAATTGGTTCATGTTATTACTAGGTACAGATAATAAGAGTATGATTCTTGATACAGTTACAATTTACTTTGATTGGTAGGATCTTTAAGAGTATTCATTATAAAAAGTTTTATCAAAAAAAAAAAAGAATTTTGTATTAAATTTTTATATTTTATTATCACGTAGAAGTACAGATAATTTATTTTACGTCATTTTTTTATGCGGTTATTCATGCCGGTAAGCTTTCATTAAGATTACTAATTAATTAAAGTTACTCAGTTAATTAAAGTTATGAAACTAATTAAATTTACGATACAATTTGATTGTACGTACCCGTAATAACGTGCATGGGCGTTATTTCGAATAATGGCCCGAATTAAACTTAATTTAGGCCAAACTTAATTTCATTTTGTCTAACCGCAGCCATAATTTTGTATTGTTCTAAACCAAATTTGGTTGAGGCAGATTGTCCTTATTGTTTATAAACGTGACATAATTAACCTAAATATCGAAGGCAATGTATGTTATCACAATGACTCATTATTGTCATCATTTTTTATGGTTGTCATTACGCAATGTGTAACAACCGACCGGACGCTTGTACGTACGTACGTACTGTATAAAAAATGTCAAGAATTTTTCTTCTTATTCCTTATTCATTCACTTTTACTATACAGTAAAAAACACAAGGTTTTAATAATTTAATAGAGAAACAATGACTTCTCATTTGTTAAGGTTAAAACGTGATATCATTGAGTTACGAAATGATCCCTTGAAAGGTATCGATGTAATAATTCATGATGATGATATCACATCAATGTGCTTGATTTTGACACCTTTACAAGGTCCTTTCTTCGGTTTGAGATTACATTTGTCTGTTAATATTCCTGAAGAATATCCTCGTATTGCTCCTAAGGTGTCAATTCAAACCGCTGTCGAGGTTCGTTTTATTTATTAATTTACCTTATTTTTAATTCATCAAAGTATAACAAAGTTATTTAATTTTCTTTACTAATTATTTAGCATCCCAATGTAATCGATTCTGATAATGATAATGGTAATGCTTATATTTGCGCGGATATACTAAAAAATAACAACCGATCCTCTAGAGGATACAACGGAGGATATACTGCCGGTTATTTATTAAAATATATATTCTTACAATTGCTGAGTTTTTTTCTGATCAATGGGTCAAACAAAAGAATGGTGATATATATAATATTAAAGTTGATGAGAATTTTAAATTGAGGGCGCAGCAAACAGTTCAAAAATACTCTTGCCTCGAGTACGGGTACAATAAACCTACCTGTGCTAACCCTATAAAGGTAGTTCTTACCGATAATGAAATTAATAATCAAGATATTTATGGCAACCATGTATCTTCACCGTCAAGTTTAACGAATATCAATGATGCTAGTATAAAATTATCTGATATTACGGTGAACGAATTGACCGATGATGCTTGGTTACATATCATTGAATTCTTGACAGAGCAAGAGATTTTTTTATTATCTGAAGCTTATCCACGTATTAATACATTGATCCGTCATTATAATATATTGATACGTCGACAATTGGTATGCTATTATCTTCGCAAAACTTTTAAAGAAGCGGTACTTGGAATTGGTGTTAGAGTTGGTTCTGTAAACTTTGACTTTAAGTTGATAATTGAAGAATTTGATTTATTTTCCTATGAAGCGTTCTGTGATCATAATTTACGAGTTGGAATTTTGGGAAATTGTTTCTCTCATTTTCTGCCAATTGCTTTAAATCAACGTCATTTCAATCGTTCACATCCAATAATTCAATCATCATTAATGCAATTACGTAATTATTCTAAATGGGATCCTTCAATTATCTTAAAAACGATCCCAGTGATGATGAATTTATTAATTGTGAATTTGATGAAAGCTTGTGATGATAGTATTGGGCATACAAAAAAAAAAAAAATCAACTCATAATTATTTGGTTCTAAAAGCTTCCGAAAAAGCTTTACAAGGATATTGCCTTTTATTTCATCTTTTAATAATGTTGTCAGAAAAATATCCTGAGATTATCAAAGAAGCTGAAAACAAAGTTCCGAAATTTATGAATCCTAAAGAAAAGTATGAACGTCATAAATATTACACACGAAATTTAGGCGAGTTTATGATTTACCTTTTCTTGTGCAAAAATATGAACTGGTTGGAACTTTGCCCGTACTTTCTGGAAGAATCATTGGCTCGTAATATAGTTTGGTTTCTAAACAAAAATGCAGGTTTGGCCTACATAGAACCAAACGATTATCATTCAAAATATCGACTTGATACTACATTCGAATTGAGTAAGACTTCTTTACGTCTTATATTATTTCAAGTATCATTTCTTAAAATAATGCAAGGAATTCGAGAAGATATGAAACGCAGATATGGTTATCCATCGGATGAAATGAGCAATTCATTACTTTTATTGATTAAGCAAATTTATAATGTTAAAACATGGGATGTCTTCTTTAAAATGTTAGATTTTTCCTTACCAGAACACAATTGGGAGCAAGTAGTCTCTAAAATGTTAAAAGATGCTATCAATAAAAGTTTTCATAGTAGGTATCATCGAGTTCCATATACGGTTAATGAACTTTATTTCATTAGACATAAGAAAGAGCCGTGGATTCCTCCACCTATAAGTTGGGATAAAAACTCAGAGGAGGTAAAGAAATTGTCGACTTATGGATGTAAATCATTAAGTTTTAGTCCACAGCCAATTGAGGATTGTCCATGTTGTGTTTCTATACCTATAATCTACCTTCCTCTCCCTCCTTCATATTGACCCATTTGAATTTGTTTAAATTCATGTTGATAGTGATATTAACAAGGGATTATATTAAAGTTGATGTATATGAGGGAATTGAAAATATATAAATTTATAAAAATTCATTTTATGGCTTAGGTCGATATTAACGAGGTTGATATTAATGAGGGTAGACTGTAATTAGCTAATTACTACAATTATATTTACTACATATATTTTTACAAAGACTTTTTAAAACCATAATTGTAGAAATAATTATTACATGTTGTAAATATTATTACATGTCGTAATCTTTGCTACGCATTCAATAACCATATATATATAGTATATCATAATTATTGGTTACATATATGATTGTTATAAATTTAGCAATATAACTATAACAATAATTATTACTTATAATAGTTATAACATATGCAGTGGCCTATCATATTATTGTGGACATTTTTTAAAAATTTATACAGTGCTAAATATTTAAGATATTAAGCTAAAAATTAAATTATAAATTCTTTAATTTTAAATAAAAAAATTTTAAAAAATTTTATGCTACAGTTTTTAAATTATTAAGTAAAATTTTAGATTTTTATGTTTATTGTTGTACAAAATTTACAGATATACGTGCATCGTTACATAGATCGCATGTAACTGATATCGTAATTTTCTAACAACTTGGTTAGCCATTTTTGATTAGATTACATTGCCCATACTTTTTTCTGTGTATAACGCAAAGTAATTTTTCGTTTTGCATAACATGGTGTTCCAAAATTCCAGTCGGCGGGTCGGATTTTTTTTTTATCTACTATAAATTAATGGATTTTAGTAAGCAGTGCACCCTGCACTGCAGTGCACTCCATAGTAACAAATATAAATAATGATTAGAGTTAGGGTTAGGGTTAGGATTAGGGTTAAGGTCAAGATTAATACAGAATTGCGAGAGGATCATTTTTTGTTAAAAATGCAGCAGGGGTTACCCTAGTAAAATTTTGAGAAACATAAAAGGGGTGCACTGCAGTGCAGGTGCACTGCATTCTAAACCCTAAATTAATAAGCTCATGTTCGAATATGAATTTTTTTCGGATATATCGGGTAATTTCGGAAAATTAAGGTCTTCATCGGGTGACACCGGAGAAAAAAATTAAATGGCAAAAATGGAATAATTTGCACAGTAGGAATTCAAAAAAAAAAAAAAAATTTTTTTTTTTTTGGAAGTCAGTGGGTTATGCAAAACGAAAAATTAACTTTGCATGCCTTAGTTATAAAAAAAATTTTTTTTTATGTATATGGCACAAAAACAAAATTAATCATAAATCGTCATTTTATTAAAAAATCGGGCGTTACTTTTGTTGCCTACTGTACCTGGCACTATTTCCAAAAGAAGAATGGCATGTGATAGCCTCAAAATTTGGAGAAAATCCAACAATATCAGAATTATCGCAAGACCAAACAATTGTGGAAAAATTATGGAATACAAGAATTGAATTTAAAATATACTCAAACTCCACAAAGAAAGCAACGTACCTCAAACTCCACCAAGCCAAAGACCAAACAAAGATCATCGGGACACAAACCCTAGAATATTTTATAATTACCGAATCTACCCCTAATTTAGAAATTCCTGGAGAAACAAAATCTGTCCATATTGTGCAATACTATTGCATTTTTGTCTATAGTGTGCTTTAGACAATCAATTTCAATAAAGTGAAACATCTAGAATTCTCAACTTATTTACATCAAATAATACTCCAAGAATAATAAAATTTAAAAGCAATTGTTCTATATACTGTATAAAAATTTATTAATATATAAAATTTATATAAAAAATTTATTTAGTATATAAAAATTACTTAATTATAATACATAAAATATATAAAAATAATTTTGTAAAAAAAACTTATGTAAATGTTATATACAGTATTATAAAAGTTTAAATAGATTTTACAAAATTCTTTATTAAATAACATATAAAAATTAGCATATATAATTTTTATATGGTATTCTATGTAATAGCTCCATTACATAGTCACCATCCATTCCAGCAAACTTTATGTACATTAACAGTTAATTTTTTTTGGAAATTTTTTTTAGTCACTAAAACTGTAAAATTTGATCGAATTTTATTGATGAACCCTTAAAATTATAAATCTTTGTTAGATGTTGGACAACTAATTCAATGTACCTTCCCATAAAGTAAAAATTCATAGAAGTGAACTAACAACTAACCGATTACCCCACCCTCCAACCAATTACTTTATTTCGGAAGAATAAATTATATTTTATAAACAATATCAAGATTAAAACCTATTTGGTAAAAAATTCCCCAATACCGACAAATAACCTACTCAACAGATCAATTAAGGTCCTTAAATTTTGGAGTACAATCCAAATTAACTACAGTATAATAAGTACTCGAGCACTTTATATTGGTCATTTTCAACCCCAATTCCATAGTCATAGCAATCCAATTTATATGCTTAAAGCAGAGTGTAAATTATATATGCATAATTTTCTTATGTGCACTATTTTGCACAAATATTAATATATAAACATGCACAATTGTATATAAAAATTTTAAATGGGTAAAAAAAAATTTCTATATGAACATGTGCACATGTTCACAAAAAAATATGGTTTAGATGTTATACACTGTTACAAGTGAGCCCGTTCCTGGCTGATTTTTTTGATAATAAATGAGTCCTTATGTTTATCTACTTCAACTCTAATTTCATATTCATAACAAATTCATACTTTATATGCTCTGTTAATATTCTCCATTTCTGCTAATTTTTGATAATGCATTGGATTTATCTTTTTTGCCTCCAATCTTCTATTCATAACAGAAACCAACACTAAAACTCTATTACATAGAATTCTTTATTTTTGCAGATCTTTAATAATAGATAAATGAGGACATCACTCAGTTAATGTATAAGTGCCCAATCATAACAACAGTTTAAAAACTGCATGATTAATAAATGCAATTCAAATTCCACTCAAGCCTTAACCGGTAAAGAACCTCAAGCTTTAATTGATGAAGAACCTCAAGATTTAATTGATGAAGAGCCTCAAGACTTAATCAATGAAGAGTCACAAGTCTTAACCCATGAAAAATCTCAAGCTTTAACCCGTGAGGCATTTCAAACTTTAAGTCATAAAGGATCTTAGATTTTAACACAAAAAAATATCCGAATTAAAAAAGCACTTCAAAGCTAATGGAAGAAGAAAATTGGCCAAACAATTTCGTTTACCACTCGAGCACTTTAATAACATTAGATGGAGCCATGAATATTTTTTCGAATTTCATAATTTTGGTGATGTTCATATTACGTTTAATAACATAATACCTGGAACAGCATTCTTTATTGTATCAAGAGAATGACGTAGTACTGAAGATGTTTCAGGAAGCCCTTTATTATATCACAACAAAATAATTATAGTATTAATATATACTCTTAAATTAAATGGGCAATGTAATTATGAAACAATATTAAATATAAGGCAACAGACATGAATTAAAGCGCACGAATAATATTAAACATCGAATAACCTTGGTAAAATTGCTATATTTTTTAAACAATATAAAAATTTACTCTAAATAATTGATATATCTAAGACCCGGCAAAATTGCTATATTTTTTTTAAGCAATATAAAAATTTACTCTAAATAATTGATATATCTAAGACCCGGAAAAAACCTTAAAAGGAATTCTTTTTTATGACTAACAACGACTCTTATAATTATTCTGTGTGGTCCAAGTTTGTAATCTGCAAAAATTATTTAGCCAAATGAGCAACCACATTTGTATGAGGACGTTCGATACCTTCTCGCTTTCCGGTTATCCAAGAAATGTGAAGCAAATAGGCAGGTAGTTGTTGATTTTGCTCCTTAAGGAGGATAATAAATTTGTCACTTTCATGATTATCAATTAAAATAGTCGATAAAGTTTATATGTCTTTATTTTTCAGAAATAGGAATTTTTGCATGGTTTGAAGCTTCAATAGCGATTTCAAGTAAAAGTAATTCTGCATCAATAACGTGGCGTGGGTTTCACCCTTTTGTAATATAATTATGCTTGAGTACTATGACGATCACATGCTAATCATGTTGAGATTGACACTTGAGAGCGACCTAATATTGACATAATCACAAACTTAATTTAACTGCGGCATTTTTTGAAGTGAAATCTGTTCTTCAGACTGATTATTATAAACACTCATTGCTTTGAATCAATGAGTCATTTGCAGTGTTGAGAAATAGAAGACTAATAAAAATTGGTTTATGTTATTACTAGCTACAGATAATAAGAGTATGATTCTTGATACAGTTACAATTTACTTTGATTGGTAGGATCTTTAGGAGTATTCATTATAAAAAGTTTTATCAAAAAAAAAAAAAAAAAGAATTTTGTATTAAATTTTTATATTTTATTATCACGTAGAAGTACAGATAATTTATTTTACGTCATTTTTTACGCGGTTATTCATGCCGGTAAGCTTTCATTAAAATTACTAATTAAAGTTACTCAGTTAATTAAAGTTATGAAACTAATTAAATTTACGATACAATTTGATCGTACGTACCCGTAATAACGTGCATGGGCGTTATTTTGAATAATGGCCCGAATTAGGCTTAATTTAGGCCAAACTTAATTTCACCCCTGGCGTTATTTTACGGTACGTACGGCTTTTGTCTAACCGCATAATTTTGTATTGTTCTAAACCAAATTTGGTTGAGGCAGATATTGTCCCTGCTAAAAAGTTAGACAAAATTAGGAATAAGAAGTCTCCTTATTACCTGACTCCTTTTTATCGTCTACAAGTAACTTCGAAAGCTAAAACAGACATCACTGAAATCTTCCTTATTGTTTATAAACCTAAATATGGAAGGCAATGTATGTTATCACAATGACTCATCATTGTCATCATTTTTTATGGTTGTCATTACGCAGTGTGTAACAAACGACCGGAATCTAGTTCCGTTTGTACGTACGTACGTACGTAATGTATAAAAAATGTCAAGAATTTTTCTTCTTATTCCTTATTCATTCACTTTTACTATACAATAAAAAACACAAGGTTTTAATAATTTTAATAGAGAAACAATGCTTCTCGTTTGTTAAGGTTAAAACGTGATATCATTGAGTTACGAAATGATCCCTTGAAAGGTATCGATGTAATAATTCATGATGATGATATCACCTCAATGTGCTTGATTTTGACACCTTTACAAGGTCCTTTCTTCGGTTTGAGATTACATTTGTCTGTTAATATTCCTGAAGAATATCCTCGTATTGCTCCTAAGGTGTCAATACAAACCGCTGTCGAGGTTCGTTTTATTTAATTTACCTTATTTTTAATTCATCAAAGTATAACAAAGTATATTTAATTTTCTGATTCTATTTCATTTTTATTTTTACTAATTATTTAGCATCCCAATGTAATCAATTCTGATAATGATAATGGTAATGCTTATATTTGCGCGGATATACTAAAAAATAACAACCGATCATCTAGAGGATACAACGGAGGATATACTGCCGGTTATTTATTAAAATATATATTTTTACAATTGCTGAGTTTTTTTTCTGATCAATGGGTCGAACAAAAGAATGGTGATATATATAATATTAAAGTTGATGAGAATTTTAAATTGAGGACGCAGCAAACAGTTCAAAAATACTCTTGCCTCGAGTGCAGGTACAATAAACCTACCTGTGCTAACCCTATAAAGGTAGTTCTTACCGATAATGAAATCAATAATCAAGATATTTATGGCAACCATGTATCTTCACCGTCAAGTTTAACGAATATCAATGATGCTAGTATACAATTATCTGATATTACGGTGAATGAATTGACCGATGATGCTTGGTTACATATCATTGAATTCTTGACAGAGCAAGAGATTTTTTTATTATCTGAAGCTTATCCACGTATTAATACATTGATCCGTCATTATAATATATTGATACGTCGACAATTGGTATGCTATTATCTTCGCAAAACTTTTAAAGAAGCGGTACTTGGAATTGGTGTTAGAGTTGGTTCTGTAAACTTTGACTTTAAGTTGATAATTGAAGAATTTGATTTATTTTCCTATGAAGCGTTCTGTGATCATAATTTACGAGTTGGAATTTTGGGAAATTGTTTCTCTCATTTTCTGCCAATTGCTTTAAATCAACGTCATTTCAATCGTTCACATCCAATAATTCAATCATCATTAATGCAATTACGTAATTATTCTAAATGGGATCCTTCAATTATCTTAAAAACGATCCCAGTGATGATGAATTTATTAATTGTGAATTTGATGAAAGCTTGTGATGATAGTATTGGGCATACAAAAAAAAAAAAAATCAACTCATAATTATTTGGTTCTAAAAGCTTCCGAAAAAGCTTTACAAGGATATTGCCTTTTATTTCATCTTTTAATAATGTTGTCAGAAAAATATCCTGAGATTATCAAAGAAGCTGAAAACAAAGTTTCGAAATTTATGAATCCTAAAGAAAAGTCTGAACGTCATAAATATTACACACGAAATTTAGGCGAGTTTATGATTTACCTTTTCTTGTGCAAAAATATGAACTGGTCGGAACTTTGCCCGTACTTTCTGGAAGAATCATTGGCTCGTAATGTAGTTTGGTTTCTAGGCAGAAATGCAGGTTTGGCCTACATAGAACCAAACGATTATCATTCAAAATATCGACTTGATACTACATTCGAATTGAGTAATACTTCTTTACGTCTTATATTATTTCAAGTATCATTTCTTAAAATAATGCAAGGAATTCGAGAAAATATGAAACGTAGTTATGGTTTTCCATCGGATGAAATGAGCAATTCATTACTTTTATTGATTAAACAAATTTATAATGTTAAAACATGGGATGTCTTCTTTAAAATGTTAGATTTTTCCTTACCAGAACACAATTGGGAGCAAGTAGTCTCTAAAATGTTAAAAGATGCTATCAATAAAAGTTTTCATAGTAGATATCATCGAGTTCCATATACGGTTAATGAACTTTATTTCATTAGACATAAGAAAGAGCCGTGGATTCCTCCACCTATAAGTTGGGATAAAAACTCAGAGGAGGTAAAGAAATTGTCGACTCGTGGATGTAAACCATTAAGTTTTCGTCCACGGCCAATTGTGGATTGTCCATGTTGTGTCCCTATAATCTACCCTCCTTTCCGTCCTTCATAAATTCATGTTGATAGTGATATTAACAAGGGATTATATTAAAGTTAATGTATATGAGGGAATTGAAAATATATAAAATTTATAAAAATTCATTTTATGGCTTAGGTCGATATTAACGAGGTTGATATTAATGAGGGTAGACTGTAATTAGCTAATTACTACAATTATATTTACTACATATATTTTTACAAAGACTTTTTGAAACCATAATTGTAGAAATAATTATTACATGTAGTAAATATTATTACATGTCGTAATCTTTACTACATGTAGTAATCTTTCTTAATGCAGTAATATGTACTATTGTCTGCTACGCATTCAATAACCATATATATATAGTATATCATAATTTATTGGCTACATATATGATTGTTATAAATTTAGCAATATAACTATAACAATAATTATTGATTATAGTTACAACATATACAGTGGCCTACCATATTATTGTGGATATTTTTTAAAAATTTGTACAGAGCTAAATATTTAAGATATTAAGCTAAAATTAAATTATAAATTCTTTATATCTTTTAAATAATAAAAGTTTAAAAAATTTTATGCTACAGTTTTTAAATAAAAAAAAGTTAAAAAAATTTTATGCTACACTTTTTAAATTATTAAGTTTGTTCTCAGATGCGATTAAACGATTGAACGCTAAAAAAATTTAAACTTCTAATTATATAATAGGGTGAATCTACTGACAGCTCCGAGCCAATCAAATTGCAAGATTAGATATGACAAAAAATTCAAAAAATTACAAATCACAATAACTTAAAATTATGACTATGAACCCGTCATTTTTATCTAGCAAAAATGTTTCTTGAAGCATTTATTATATAATAAATCTACTTCTAACCCCAACACAAATCTGATTACTGTCACCGCCAGTGACAAGCACATTTTTTCTATAAAATATTGAATAAACACAATATATTATTAAAATTTTATGCTTGATTAATTATATTATATAATGCTGTACGAAGTGTTGGCACATGACCAATTAAACTGCTGAATTCATACGACTGCCTATTTGAATTTATTGATGTGACCTAGTCATGTGCCAACTCTGTGCCATGCACATATAGGCTAAGATGTAAATAATTTATTAGTTAGTAATAATAAAATGTTAAAACATTTCATTTTTTAAAACCTAATATAATCTATTAATTTTTCCGTTCCTGGTTTTGCGTGACAGCGTCGCGCAGCTACCACGATAAGATGATCTTCAAAAATCAGCCAATCATAATAAAGCCCACTATGCTCTATGCTTTTTTTGAGTAACATCCATATAATTAAGCCACTAAGAATACATAGTAATGTCTAATACTAGAAAGGTAAGATTAACATGGCTATGGCGATACAATTATGGAAGGTAACGAATTAGACAAATACGGAAGTGAGAGACAAGTGAAACAATTATTCGTTACGTGCATCGTTACATGCATGTAACTGATATGCATGACTATCGTAATTTTCTAACAACTTGGTTAGCCATTTTTGATTAGATTACATTGCCCATACTTTTTTTCTGTGTATAACGCAAAGTTAATTTATCGTTTTGCATAACATGGTGTTCCAAAATTCCAGTATTTTTTTTTTATCTACTATAAATTAATAAGCTCATGTTCGCATATAAAGTTAATTTTTCAGTTTGCATAACACAGAATCAGAAAATTTTGATTTTTTTCGGATATATCGGGTAATTCCGGAAAATCAAGGTCTTCATCGGGTGACACCGGAGAAAAAAAAAAAAAAAAATTTTTTTTGGAAAAATTTGGGTCAGCGGGTTATGCAAAACGAAAAATTAACTTTGCATGCCTTTTATGTATATGGCACAAAATAGAATTAATCATAAATCGTCATTTTATTAAAAAATCGGGCGTTACTTTTGTTGCCTACTGTACCTGGCACTATTTCCAAAAGAAGAATGGCATGCGATAGCCTCAAAATTTGGAGAAATCCAACAATATCGGAATTATCGCAAGACCAAACAATTGTGGAAATGGAATACAAGAATTGAATTTAAAATATACTCAAACTCCACAAAGAAAGCAACGTACCTCAAACACCGCCAATCCAAAGACCAAACAAAGATCATCGGGACACAAACCTTAGAATATTTTAAAATTACCGAATCTACCCCTAATTTAGAAATTCCTGGGGAAACAAAATCTGACAATACTATAGCATTTTTGTCTATAGTGTGCTTTGGACAATCAATTTCAATAAAGTGAAACATCTAGAATTCTCAACTTCTTTACATCAAATAATACTCCAAGTATAATAAAATTTAAAAGCAATTGTTCTATACATACGCAGAAACATAAGAATTTAGTTGATCGATATAGATCATGACCTGCTAAATATAGAATACAAAAAGAACCTGGTTTAAATCTAAATTTGTATTTATTTATTATTATTATTTTTTTATTTCTAGTTATATATTATACTAGTAATTAATCATGGAAATATTAATTTTATGAGTACTATAGGGCTAATAGTATATAATGTGCTTTTAAATGATTATCCCGAAGCTATTAAATCTTCAAAAATATCGAAATGATTCTTTTTCGAACTTACGCTATTTCATTAATCATTATAATAATTTTATTTTGTACTCTAGCTGATGAAATTCCATTTTTATCATACCAGCAAACAAATTATGGATCAGTTTATGATGTTAAGCAATTTTCTGATGGAAAATTAATGTTATTAACTGAAAGTGATCCTGGATTACAACTTGTCTTTCGTAATGGAACAATAAATCCTATCAATAATTTTCGAATTTTAACAAAAAATAATCTGACTCAAGTTTTTCCATTGTCCGAAGAGCTTATAATAATTATGTTTTGTGAGATTAATACAAATTGCTATAATGGAATGATTATAGATTTAAACGGAATCATTATTGTTGAGTACGTTTATTTTTTATTTTGAATTCTTGTATATTACGAAGCAAAGTTTTTGATAATTTATTTAAAAATTTAAAAAGCAACATTCAACTCGGAGGTATAACTCAAATTACAAAAGATAATGCACCATCAATTGGGTTTCTTGGAACTTTTCTTTTGAACAATACTATTAACTGGATTAAATTTCGCATCCCTGAGTATTTATACATATTATATATTTAATTGTTACAAGAATGTAATTTATAAATTACTAATAATTTATTTCTATTATACTAAATATGTATAGTCAAAATAGTTATACAAACAACGAATTACAAATTGCTAATGGCATAATATCTGCTCGCATGAATTATTCAATAACAGAAGTGGCTCTATTCAACAACATAGACGGTAGTCATGCCATTGTATACTCATCACAACTAAAGTATTATGGATCAAACCTCACATATATACTTGATCAATCTTATTTTACTATTAACATATGTTTTTACAACGAAGACACACGTGTAACCAACAATCCTATCCAAATTTATGATTCGGTGCAAAATTCTATTTCTTTATCCATTGACCCTGTCTTTGCATATGATAACATTAATTGTTGGTCTGGTTTTAATTATAATAATTCTATTAGCAATATTTGCACATTTCCATTCCAATATAGAACAATAAATGTAACAATAGTTAACGTCTGGTTAATCGCATTTTCATCAGTTGGAACTGTGTTTCAATCACATTCTCTTGTTCATAGAGATTGGTACCACACATCACAACAGCCTTCTGCATACTACGAAGAAATATATGGTGTTATACCTCTTCCCTTTGGTGAAATTCTAGTATATGTTACCGATTATAACACTTATGGTTTAGTGGATCCAAGTAAATCACATACATATGAAACTTTAGATTTAAAAAACATGTCTAGTTCATATTATTTTGAAACTTTAAGAAATTTCGGGGTCATTCCTAACAATACAGCATGGCTCTTTTATAGTGACTCAAGGAATGCAAATTGGAGCTTATTTATAAAAGAGATGCCCAAAATTAATGATGACGGTAAGTATACGAGGTCAAATACTTTGTTAAATTATTTTACTAATAGTTATTATTTAAATATGTAGCTCTCTATGAAAATTCAATAATTAAATCCGTTAGTCCAAATCATAATATGACATTTCAATTGCCAACTCAATTAGATTTTAGTATAGATATTACATTCACAATACCTATAGTGAAATCATCAGGAAATTTAACGATCTATCAATCCACACAAATACGTCAAAATTTTCCTATTAATTCAAAATATTGTAATATAAGTGATGGTACAATGCTCTCATGTACAGTTTTTCCAAGCACATTTAATAGCGAAAATCAAAGCTATATGATTACTGTTGATAATAATTTTGTCAAATCAGCATCAAATTATGAATCACTTGCTGGAATCAAAAAAAATATTTGGATAGTTTCAACATCATCAAGAAGCAAGTATTAAAAAAAATTTTTGTTGCAATTATAAAATTTAAAAGTATTTCAATTTATTACTAATTTTATAATATATTATACTATAGAAGTACCATATAAAATTGCCGGTATTAATATTTAATTAAATACATTAAATTTTACAGTATTTTTTTTCATTATTTTCATTTATTCATTTATATTATCTTAATTTTTTTAGAATCTACAACTGCAACACTACGTTTAATAGAAGATTCAAACAACATTAAATTAGATAAAAATTTTTATGATATGTTACAACAACAATTAATTGATAGCATTCCATTAAATGATAAAGATCGACTAAAACCAACAAAGCATATAAATGATCCAACTTCTGCAAATAAAATCTTAATGGAGTTTTTGATAACCAAAGCAAACTCGACAGAATATCCGGACGTATCAAATATAATCAATGTTTTGGATAATTTGATACAAAATAAAGATGCAAGCGCTCTTGTACAATATAATCTTACAAAATTTTTAGATCCAAGTTATGGATTTAAAGCAAATCGTAAGTACATTATAAATCAATTATAAAATAAATATATATCTGATATTATTCTGTTTTATTAATTTTTTTTTTTGAATTGCAGCATCTTTGATACAAATTTTTCTTGAGGTCAAATATGAATTATTAGGCATAGGTATTTTATTTATAATACTATTTGTGGGATATTTTGGACTTAAAAAACGTAATCCAAAGGTAAATTTATCTGCTATAATATTTATAATATTTTAATTTTAATGAAATATAACTTTTGTAACCATAGATAAAAATAATCTAATATAATTACAGGGAAATAATTTAGTAATTTTTAAAGTCCCATTTATTGTTATGGATCTAATTTTGGATTTACTATTTATTACACAAAACGCTCATGAAATTCGTAGTATATTTATTTCTAGGTATATAAATTGGTTTAAACTTATGTTATTATTTGATTTTTTTTTGCTATTAAATATTAATTTAAATTTTTATTTTAGTATTATATTTTTTATTTTACCACTTATTTTAAATTTAACATTAACATTTTTTGTTCTTACAAATGAAATTCGAAACAACAAACTTTTTAATGATTGGTTTAGTAAAAATATATATATCTCGTCGGTTTTTACAATAATATCTGGTACAGATATCGAAACTTTAAATTTATTTAATTCAAATCTCGGAAATTTTAAAATCTTTTCAGCTTCATTTTCTGAAAAGATGATAAATTGGATTTTTTATGGATCTATTTTGAATATATTTATTGAAGATTTACCACATTTAATTATTCAGGTAAATTAATTATATATCATAGTTTACATTATTTTCTATAATAATTAACCATAATAACATATATACTCTTTTAGATTATTTACAAGCAAAGTATTATTATTTACAGTAGTATTCCATTGATAACGCTCACAACAAGTGCAGTTTTATTGATTATTAATATTTTATCAAAAGTTTATTATTATATTATAAAATTTAATCATAATATACATGATAAGGTTTAAATTCATATTATTTTTACAAGAATAAATGGGGCGCAGTTGGTACAATTACAACTTTGATAAAGCTAAAAATTCATATTTCGAAAATAATTTTCAAAAAATAACCATAATACTCCTGCGCAATTTTAAATGTCATTTATTATATTAATTAAATAATAACCTTAATGCGATGCAATATATCGAGTTAAATATATTAGCAATAGTAAATAGGTTGGCACAAATAAAAAGGTAAAAAGAGATAAATAAATTGTTTCAAATTTCAAATACTTCGATTAAAAAGAATAGATATGACCAATCACGTGGCTAGAAGAATGCGCTGAAAATAAATTCAGTTGAAGATCGTGAGTAATTCAAATTGAACGATTCAATACGAAACAATAATATGTTCTGGAAAAATTAGCAATTGGATTGCACCAGGTATTATCATAACAGAAGAGTGAGCGGGAACAGCACTATTGGTGACAGCTTCTCTGCGGCGGATGTGATTATAGATGAGTGTCTAAATTATCTTTGGCTTGCCGTAAATAAAAATTGCCGAAAATATTTTAGGCAGCCTGAACCGTAAATAATTTCGGTAGCCGAAAATAATTACAGCTGCCAAGATAATTATTGCTGCCGAAATAATTTCGGCAATGTAACAACTTATTTAAGTAACGGGTAATAATATCGGTAAGTAGGTATGATACTGCAAGTGATTTGTCTGGTCCTGTTCCGGTCTGGTCCATAAAAAGTATGGTCTTAGAGTTAAGTACTAGTTCACCACCACAGATATCAATTACTTGACCGACTGTATAAATATCTGACGTCAGTTTAGACCATTACGTTAAAGTTCCGAGTATAAAATTCTACATACCTAATTGTATTACATGATTAATAATATTACCTGATTATAAAAATAAAACTTTGCAAGTTATACACACTTTTTCGTCGTTTTAACAATATAACCACATACGAAATATGGTTTATATCGATTAGTTTCGAACTTTTTTCATTACTTTGCCAGAATAAACCTACATACGAAATATTTTCCATATCGATTTAGTGTATTTCTAAGTATAGAATGTGATAATAACGTAACGAACACACCACAGGTTTGTGTTATATGAATTTTAATGTAAAACTTGAAATAACAAATTTAAATATGTGTTAATATACCTTGGGTGTTTTCTTGGGACCTTTTACCAGAAATTTTAAACCCAATTCCCAATTTTTCCACAGAATTATGCGTTTTTAATTCAAAACATTAAAGTTATGCCCTCATATTAAACTGCAAAAAATTTTAAGATATCAAACATAATTTAAGCGCGAATATTGCCAAAAATCAATTGAATTAAAGGTATTTATTTATGTTCTTTTGGTTTGCTTATTATTTATTTAACATGTTTAATTAATAAATTTTTTTTTTACATAGCGATGGGAAATTAAAATGAATAAATATAATCGAAAAAAGCGTATAATTTTGCTTATTGTTGCAGTTGCAGTGCAGAATTTTCAATATTTTACATACACGTATACAAGTTAAAATTCAACTGTTGTAAATATATAAATTTTAATGAAATAAATATAATGCGATTAAAATTGTTAAAGCTACTTTAGTGCAAACCTAAGTTATTTAACTAAATGTGAATAAAATTTACACACTGACGCCGCATACGTATATAATCGGTCAAGTTATTGAATCTGTGGCTTAATCTGTCACAGGTGCCTGAAGATATAACTTCAGGCACGACTATATTATTATTGTTTTTAAAGCTATTCAATTTTGACTGCTCCACCTTACCTAATTTGTTTATGTAGTGTAATCTTCCTTACTATTTATGTTTATTGGTGTATTCTTTTTTTACTATTTATTGGGGTCGTCTAAAGCCGTGTGCGTCACTTGACATAGAGCCAATAAAATTGCTTGTTTTGATCGACACGGATCAGCCCGACGAAGAAAATAAAGTGAAAAAAAAGTGAAAAACGTCCAAAATACAAAAAACGAGCATCTAAACCTACCTTGGGGCATTAACAAAAAATGTCGGGGAGGCAATTTTACTATATAGAACATTCTAACTCTGACCCCAGACTAACCCTTACCCTAACTCTAATCAAAAAGTCAAAAACACATGACCGCACACGGCTTTAGACGTACCCTATTTATTGTATTTTGTGTCGCTTTTGTGCATATGATCGGCAGTCAAAATTTCCTCTTAATCTATAAAAGGAAAATTTTACATCCGCCATTTTTTTATATATATATGATACTATACTATATTAGATGCGAGAAAAAAAAAAAAAAAAAAAAAAAAAAAAAAAAAAAAACTTTCTTTTTACGCTTGTATGTATGTTTAATTTATGTTTATGCTTATCCTTTCCGAGGTTTTTTAGAATTTTGGTTTTTTTTCTTCTGATTTTTTGCTGGTATGATTAATTGATAATCAGTGATCGTCAAAGGCAGTAACGAAAAATCGTAATGAAAGAATTTGTTCTTTTTTTGCATTGGTTCAATTATGTAATGTAATGTGTAAATTTTTTTTTGTTTTTGTGTAAATAAATAAAATTAAAAAAAAGTAGATGTTTTAAATTCTCTATGAATAGTGTCACGAAACTAAACTAAATAAAAGAAAAATATGTTCTGTCGATCGTAGCTTATGGCTTAGATATGATGCGTGTACTATGCCAACTTTTGAGTATTTGAAAATAATTGACGGGTACTATTACTTACTTTGCTATGTAACTGACCACGACTACATTCTGCCAAAATATGCATTAATATTGCTCAATCATATGACTTTATTTGGACGAAGAAGAACATATGGGGTTCTATTCGCTATCAATTACAAGCACTATATCATGTATATCGAAAATCCAAATTTCAAGGAATATTCCTATCCAAAACTAATACGTCTTATAATCAATTGCATCTTAATTCACATAGCTGTAACAAGAATTGGTTATTAGTGTTACATAGTGATGTGAGTATTGTTACTTATCCATAGGTCCTTGCACTGCTATTGCAGCTGTGGGGCCTAATCACAGCATGAGGTCCTTGCACTGCTATTGCAGCCACAGAGCCTAATCACAATCTGAGGTCCTTGTACTGCTATTGCAGCCGTGAAGCCTAATCACAACCTGAGGTTCTTGCACTGCTATTGCAGCCACGGAGCCTAATTACAGCATGAAGTTCTTGCACTGCTATTGCAGCTGTGGAGCCCAATCACAACAAGAGGTCCTTGTACTGCTATTGCAGCCACGTAGCCTAATTAAAACATGAGGTCCTTTGCACTACTATTGCAGCTGCGAATCCTAATCACAACATGAGGTCTTTGTACTGCTATTGTAGCTATTGCAGCCGTGGAGTCTAATTATCAATCTGAGGTTCTTGCACTGCTATTGCAGCCATGGAGCCTAATCACAACATAAGGTCCTTGCACTGCTATTGCAGCTGCAGAACCTAATCATCAAATATGAAGTTCTTGTACTATCTCTTTAGCTGCAGAGCCTAATTTACAACATGACGTCCTTGCAATGCTATTGCTACCGTGAAGCCTAATTGCAACATAAGATCCTCATACTACTAATCACCAAATACAAAACCCTTGCTATCGCAGCCACAAAGCCTAATCCAAATTATGAGGTTTTTGCCTAATAAACATTTGCACTGCTATTGCAGCTGCAGAGCCTAATTACATGTGAGAACTTTGCACTGCTATTACAGCCACAGAAACTAGTTATCAACTTGAGGACCTTGCCTAATTATCGCAAAATGCTATTGACCTAATCATTAATATGAGGCCTTGCATTGTAAATATTAATATGATGTTCTTGCAATGTTATCACAGCCACAGAGCCTAATCATCAAATATGAGTTCCTTGCATTGCTGTTGTAGCTGTGGTGCCTAATTAAGGTATAAAATTATTGTGCTACTAATCACAAATGCGAGGCTCTTGCAATGCTATTGTAGCCACCTAATCAAACATTATAGAAATAACCAAAAGATAGGTCCCTGCACTGCTATCGCTTAACCTCAAATGAGGTTCTTGCACTATTACTATAGCTACAGAACCTAATTGCAACATGGTATCCTTGCACTGCTATTGCAGCCACAGAACCTAATATCTAAGCACAAGATCCTTGCACTGTTATTATAGCTGTAGTACCTAATCAACTTATAAGGTTCTTGCTTAATGACAATCCTTGCATTGCTATTATAGCTGCAGAACCTAATCATTGAACATGAGTATTGACTATTATTGTAACTACAGAGTTTAATCTCCAGCATGGAATCCTTGCACAGACATAATACTTGCACTACTATTGTAACTGCAGAGCCTAATCACCAACATAAGGCCCAGCACTGTTATCACAGCAATGAAGCTTAATCTTAACATGAGATTCTTGTGCTGCTATTGCAGCTATGATGTTCTTAGACATTAACATGAAGTTATTACAGCCAAATGCCTAATCATCAAACATAAGTCTTGCACTACTATTATAGCTATGATGCCCAATTGCCAATATGAATGAGCCATCAAACAAAGAGTGGGAAGGGTGGGATGATAGAGCCAGCCTTCACTACAAAACAAGTGACAGCAAAAAGGAAGATAATCTTCTCTACTAACTAATAGCCCTTAAATATCCATGAAACATCCTTGACTATCATAGTAACTCATATTTTTACAATTATATGTTATCAAAATATTGATTAGGAAATACTTGCATCAAACAAGATACAACAAGAATTATACCATCCAAATAATGTGACCTGGTTAAGTCATCTGATTTCACAATAATAATTGTCCTGTTACTTCATTGACAGGCTTTTCATATTGTTGATGCTTCAGGTTTTATGAACTCAAATGCACCCTTAAAAATCTTTTAAAAGGGTTTTACCCTGTTAATGCAACCCAAGAATTGCAAGCTAACTCAACATTAACCACATATTGTAATAACAGCTAGTAAGTTCTGTGATTAAACTTTTATGGATTCAACTACTATTGGACTGTATTGGTAGCTAAGTTCCACATCAGAATTTTATAGTAAAAATTATAAAAATTCTAACTAACTCAATTTTAATTACCATTTTAGTAATGAAACAACAAGTAAATTTTGATAATAGAGTTTTTTACAGTAACTCATAATTGAAACCATATTAACTCAACTATGTATATCCATTATTGATAAGTTCTATAATTGAATTTTTTATAGTAACACTTAGCAGAAATTACATTAATTCGAATGCAACTAACTCAAGTTAAACACATACTTTAATCACTATAACAATTGTATGTATTGCATTAGCAAATAAATATGTAACTGACTTCTTTACTGTAAATTAGTAGAATCTATGAAAATTTAATTATAACCAATTTAGCTATACTGTGGTCATCAGAAGAGTGAGTAAATTTTTGTAACAGAATTTTGTGCAGTAGAAATCATGATAATTCAAATACTAACTCAATTTCACTGCTGTGTTTATCAAATTAGAAAGTAAGCTTTATCAACAGAATTTTAAAGTAGCATATAGTAGAAAATCATATACCCTAACATTAACTCAACTACTGTATGTACCTCATTAGTGAATAAGTTTTGTAACAGAATTCTTTATAGCAGATAGTAAATCATTATAATTTTAATGCAACCAACTCAACCTTAAACAAATACTGGACCACTGGAATAATGAGTAACATTATTTACATAGGATCATGAAAATTCCAATACTAATTCGATTTTAACTTCCTTATTAGCAAATAAATTCTGTAACTAGAAATTATGATAATTTTAATGCAACTAACTTAACATTAATCACATCTGAATAGTAAGTAACTTCTGCAACAGAATTTTTACAGCAACTTGTGATAAATTATAATAATTCCAATACTAACACAACATTAACTACTAGTGTATACTGCATTAATAAATTTAATATCAGGATTATTCGCCTTATTTATTCTTTGTTTATCTTATTCTTTTTTTCAATTAATTTTATTATTAGCATTATAATCTATCATTATTATCCGTTTTAAAAAAAATAAACCAACCACAAATCTTATTAAACCTGTATCCATCAACTGTATTTACAATGATCATTAATAAAAAGAATTCAATTATTTCTATATTTCTTTTTAGCATATTATTAAAATAAAGCTTTATTCTCATTTTGAGCAATAATAACAATTAATATAAACAATTTACAAAAGATAAAATTATTTCCCTTTAAATAGTATTTATACTCTTATAAGTTCCTTCTTGCTTGCCTACAAACCATCACAGTATAGTACTAATAGAATTCTGTAAACGTGTTACATATTAAGTCAAGTGCCATTTAAAAATTGCAAGCGGGCGACGAAGTTGCCCGCCACATGTACATTGCTAGTTATCTATACTATTAAATCGCTATAATGTGTCCGCGTTAAAAACGTTCTGATTGGCTTGCTTATGCATACACACAAACATGAATGTTGTCAGAAAACCGGATTTTGAAAATTTTTTTTGCCTTAAGTTGTCACGAGATAAATTATCTCTCCGAAGCTAGAAGTTTAATAAGGTAGCTGCGCAACGCAGTTATGCTAAAACCAGGAACAGAAGTTTCTTGAGTATATGATAGGTTTTCATCTATTTAGTATATTAAGTTTGTAGAATTTTTTGAATAGACGAGAAAGAGTGGGAGACAAGTGGCTTAGCTTACTGAATAGTTTAACCATTGCCTTTTTTAATTATAAAATAGTCTTGGTTGTTTCATTTAGTGATTTAGAAATTATAGTTAACGTGGCATCTATAGTGTTGAGTTTAAATGATATTTTGATAAATAATGAATAATCATATAGAAATACGTGGTATGTATATAAGTGTTTACGAACGTAATATACTAATATGAATAGCAAAAGTATAATCAAAATTTTTAATA
The DNA here is from genome assembly GCA_003550325.1 of Gigaspora rosea. NCBI lineage: Eukaryota > Fungi > Glomeromycota > Glomeromycetes > Diversisporales > Gigasporaceae > Gigaspora > Gigaspora rosea. The sequence goes on from QKWP01000440.1 coordinate 176,158, forward strand.
TCCTGTATCGTAATCTATCAATCAGATAGTAAACCCGCATGAAAAAGTTTATTATTTTTATATAAAAAGTTAACGATTGTATCAATATAAACACAACACAACGCAAACGCGATGCAATAGAAACGTCAACGTGGCATTGGTTACATCGGTCACATTAGGTGGTCGAATTTTCAAACTTATCCACATTTGCCACATTCAAATAAATTTAAAAAGCATATCCAATCGGTCATCCAACAAGATGTGAATACGTGTGTATACATATAACCTTAATAACATTTCGATAAGCCATAAACTCATCACATACAGTCACATGGCAGCGTCTTAAACAGGCAATTACCAATCCGAAATTACCCGTGTTTATATATTTAGAGAGAGATCACAGCCATCCAACCAAATGCAAGATTTTGTGGAACGAACGTCAATTCACATTCATGTATTCCATACTCTTCGTTTTCACTTACGGAAAACTCCGTTCCTGGTATTGCGCTGTAAATCCCGTGAATAAATAATCAAGGAGCCACAAATATCAAGGTTAAGTAATATTCACTAAAATATGACTCATGTGGTGACCGCAAATAATCAAGAAGTCACAAATATCAAGACTAAATAATATTCACTAAAATATGACTTATGTGGTAGCCGCAAATGATTTTCACTAAAACAAACCAACATCCTATTAAATTAATTTGCAAATATGGTAAAGTAATTATTTTTACTGCACGTCCGTAAGGACGTGCAAGAATGCTAGTATCATATAAAATGGAAATAATTAGTGGCTGGGAGGCGCAGTTAGTCGCGTAACGCTAGTTTTCAGAGTAACACTGATTTTTTCAGAGTAGCGCTAAATTTCTGCGTCACGCTAAGATTCCAGCGTAACGCTTAATTTTTAGTGTATTGTTGGAATTCAGCGTAACGCTCTTAAAATTTAAAATGTATATAACGTCTGAAATTTAATAAAGTCAAGTCAGTTCTCGCCCACTACAAAAGTTCATCAGAATAAAAGATATACTTATCTGAATTGTGTTATCACCGATTTTGACTTTAAATTTAATAAATACATGGAGACTCAATTCAACGGATCGAATTGATTTTAAATTCGAAATAAGCTTATTAAGACTCGAATTCCTGATACAGTGAATCCCTGTGTAATCTCTGTAAATCGGCATGTGATCCCGGATAAAGTATTAAAAAATATTTTCATTATATCAACTCCAGTGGAATCCCAATTTCTTTAGCATAACCAGTGTCAGACGGAATTTACTAATCAACTTGAGCTTGAATTCGTCGCAGAACTTAAAAGTATATTTGATATCATCAGATCATCGCCAGTCTTAACATCAACCTCCATAATCATCACATCAACTCTATCCATTTCCCTGTTAATATCCCGCCTTTATACTATAATTAACTATCTATTTCGTTCTTCAGAAATTATATAAGGCACTTCTATTAATTTACCATTCAATATCATCTCTACGAAATTAGTTGGAGTTTAAATTAGCACTATTGTCAATATTGTTTTACCGTTTTCCCCATTCAACCGCTACAGTGCATAGTACAGACATAACCATAGAGAAAGATAGTATTGATTTTATATTAATTATTTATGACTTTCGAATAGAAGGAAAAAAAGAGGCAACGTAATAACTTGATTTTATCTATTTTAATTTATTGAAGCTAATAAGTAGATCGCTTGAGGGCGAATTAGATGTTTATCTCTTTAAGTTCATTAATCTGATATCATTAGATTTTTTTTCTCAGGATTATAGAACTCTACAAATAATTATTGGTTTTCTCTAGGTCAAATAGGTACTAATAAATTTTATATTAAATGAGGGTTGAATTGTTGCAGGGTTTACGTAGGCGAAAGTCAAACCAAGTTTCAACTTTTGCAAAAAACCGTAAAAGGGCAGCGTTGCGAAAACTAGTGAAGGGTGGCGAAAATTGGTGATAGAATCAAAAACTGATGAAAGATATAACCGAGTATAAAGGAAGTTAAGAGACAGTAAAACTATAAAAGATGTCGAAATAAAAATAAATGCAAATATTTACTATCAAAATTCAATACAAATACAAACTGACTATTCTGAATTCTTTATTCAATCTTAATAGAAAAAATTTTTTAAATAAAAAAGATAAATTTGAAATATTGAAAAAAAAACAAACAAAAGGGCCATAATTCAGGCACTTTTGTAATGGATAATAATATTTAAGTCTTTTTTCATTAATCATTTTCCTACAATCACATGAAGTTATTAGAATATTCTATTTTTACTAACATAGTAAACAAAATCTTGGGCACATAATGATCGAAAGTATTTAAATTTTGGTTATTAGGATTAGATGTAAGTGGTTTGTACAATAAAATTGCTCAAAGAAAACTTTTTTTTTATCATTCAAAACTAATTTTTATGCAATGGTTTGATTTCCTTATTCATAATTAGTTAAAGCCTATGCGTATGATAATAAAAACATGGTTTGAAACAATTCCTTATTATGTTTAAAAGTTATCAAAATACGCCCTTTTTTTATGTTTTGTAGTGTCAATTAAACATCGAAAAATAAATTTGTCAAGATTAAAGTTAAAAATAATAAGAACATTCGATAGATGAACATAAACATTGGTAGAAAGCTCTCATTCAAAATGTATAATAAGTTTATTTATAATTACAGTAAACTCTCGTGAAACCGAACCGGATAAACTAATAATTAATAATTTTTGTGAAATTGAACAGAATGCTTTAGAAATTTATAAATTTTATTAATAAGTTCGGTTTAGAAATATAATAAAACTTTCTAAACTGAACTTTTGAAAATTTTATATATGAGACGGTATACGGAGAGTTGGCTATATGTGTAGCTATAATTATAAACTGATGTTTTTTAAACTTTTTATTTATAAAAAAAATTATTTTTAATAATGAAACTATATGAAGGCAGTTTAGTCTAGCTGATAGACAGTTATAAAAAATTAAAAGTGAATACAACGAAATTGTGATAATATAGAAGTATAAATAGTATAAATGGTATTAAAGTAGTTGGTAAATTTATAAATGTGATTATATTATGCTTATGATGTGAGAGGTGGCTATATGGGGTTTAACAATGTTCAAATTTATATTTCATATATAGTATAGCGCAGATTTTTCATTGTTAAAAGTAAATCCATTAAAAGATTTAAAAACTGCATTATCAGGGGTAATCTTTAATAATCCTGGAATGCAATCCTCATGTTGATAAAGACTTGCAAAGTCTGGTTGATCACATGTCCATTTTGTCTTTTTTCTTTCTATGCTAAAAAATGTATTCTGACACAACTTTCCTTCAGGAACAGAACTATGGTTATGATGTGTAATGCTATAAATAAAATACAAGAATTAAAATCGTAAAGAATAAAGGATTTTAAATTAATAGTATATACGAACCAGTATTGAACTGAAAGGCATGATAGTAATTCTTCATTTCCTTCGTTCTCATTTTTTGCCAAATCAAAATTATGGATACACATTTTTAAATGTTTTTCAGGAGTGTGATGAAAGTGTATTCCAGTAACTATTCTTAAATCAAGTGGATTATATCGAAGAGATTCACTATTTTTTAGCGCACAGGTAACTAACGGATAAGTTTTATATTGTATATGCTCATCATAAATATCGCGAACATCCTGAAAAAGATTACTTGAAAATTTGTCGCAAAGTTTTACTTCTGATTCTTTTAGCCCATTAAAACCTTCAAAGTCAAAAAAATTAAAATCATTAGGAATGCCAATGATAATCCATCCTATTTTCAAAAAATATTCTCGCGGTTTACTCTTTCCAGATTTTCTGAATTGATGAATGAGGAGATTTGCAGAATAAATATCTGTAGAGGTGTTGTCGTTCGTATACATGACTCGAACAAAAAAAGTGCCTTTTTGTTTCTCGCTTATTATTGTTGCAAAAATTTGATAGTCTTTAAGATTTTCTTTATATTTCTTTGGTATATCTAATTCGTGTATATATGGTTTTTGATTTGGAAAAAATGTTAATTTACGTTGATCGACTTTAGCGTAAAGAATATTTTTTCCTAATGTATCGAGTACACGCCTACTCAAATTATCGTCTAGAACTTCAAAAATCGAAACTACATCTCGATACTCTACAATTCTCCATTTAGCGTAATTTTCTAAAGATTTAATCCATTCATTAATGTTTTCTCGAGCCAGGTTGGTATCTCCACCAATATACATATATTTAGTTCTAGATTCTTTACCATTAATATCAATTCTTTTAGTTTCCATTTTATTACCTTGTAAATTTGAATTACTATTGGTTACATTAATACTACAACCGGCACCTAACGTTCTTTCCTCCGTTTGTTTATTGGTTTCAACAGTATCATCTCGAACTGTTTGAATTTTTCCTCCTATTATTATTTCACGTGCCCAGAATTCTCCGTATTCATCGCAAACATCTTTAAGTTTTTCAATAGGGTTAGGACATCTCAAAGCATCATCTACTGCTTTTTCAAATTCTTTAGATGAACGAACTTTGTCAGCCATTATTACTTTTGCACGACCTTGTAGGTTGATGTCGAATGTCATGGAAGTTTCATTGTTGGTGATCCCTTCTTTTGATCTTTCGCATGTTATTCTAAAACTAGTAGATAATGATGACCAAGGTAAATTGGTAGAAACATTTAAATTAACGATTAAATTTTTTTGGCAGATTATTTCATGTTTACTATTTCGCGTAATATTTTCTTCTTTACTATAGATATCTGCATATGGTTCAAATAGGTCGACCACTTCATCTTGTTTAATGAATTCGAAGGCCTTTTTACTTTTATGAGGTTCAACAAGTCCGTCCTTAGACATTTTGATTCCATACTCTAACTTGCACCGTTTTATAATTTCTGATTCATCAATATGCTCAAAATATCGTATAATCTTTATAACATTTCCATCATGAAGTACATCGCCTAACTTATAATCATCTTCATCACCTTTGCTTATAATACCACCCCCTTTGCCAAACAAAAAGCATATTTTCATATAGACATATACGCCCAATCGTATTTTGATCATATAAATCTGATAACTCTTTTCGAAATTCCGAAAGAGACTGTTCTGCATCTATTTTCTGATTATAACGATAAGTTTCTTCATCTATTTCTATTGTCGCCCACATTTGACAGATTAAAATTTAATTCGAAGGCGTAAACTTTGTTTTAGTACTCCAAAAATAATTAACTATTCACAAATTGGTTTCACCATTCTAAATGCACAACATACGTACGTACGTACGTACTACGTGTGTACATCGTTACAGTACACAAGACGTACTCCAGTAACGGATGATCATGGTTAGGCGTGTCATTTCATATGATTAATGAATAAATTCGGCGTAAAGAAATTGGTTAAAAATGGATATACTGTATTCACAAGTTGCATAATAGTCTTCAAATCTCTGAACCGCTTGTTTCTATACCATAGTAATTATAATATTCCATGAATATAAATTAAACCTGCCATGGATGAAACAAAGAAATTTATAAAATGTCTAAAGCTAGACCATGGGCTTCGATATAAGGATGGAAACTTTATTTACACTAAGCCGTTAACTGATGAAGGTCAACTTAAAATAGAAGAATATATTAAAGTTCATATTTATGAACCAATTGAAGAGGAGCAATCGTCTGCCTGGGATATAATTTCTAAAAGGTTTCAGACTTCAGAATGTGGAAAACCTGAACTCTCTTCTGATTATCTTCCTCGAGAATACCTTAAGTTAATAATCCCCGTACTTAAAATTACATACGTCGGAAATCCGCTCGATTCTTTTAAATCTTATGCGGAAAAATCAGATAGAACGGAACTAAAAGCACAATGTCAACAATTCCTCGCTGAAACTGTTTTAGTGGGAGGTGGTTTAATAATTAAAAATGTGTCTGATTTTAAAAATAAATCAATGTTAGATGTTATTTGGACCATAAATAAAATAAGTCGCTGGCACAAATACAAGAAGCCATTTTTTTTGAAAAAAGCTCTAAAATTTTCCGAATTATATGACTTAGATAATAATCCTCTCCTTGACGAAAAACAATTGGTAAGTTGATTTTAATTTTTTTATTTTTTTTTTTTTTTTTTTTNTTTTTATTGCGATCCTTGAGAATTTGTTATTAATCATATTATTTAGGGAGATTATGTGAATCAATTATTTTCTCATGAAAAATTCTCCGTGGTTGCATATGAGAAAGTAATTCCAGCCTTCGCAAGACTTGATAAACAATTACAAGAATCACTCACAGATTTATATAAAATACCTGCAGATTGGTTTGCTAGTATTAGCAAAAGACTTGTTCCTGGAATTGCGAGTTTTCATCAAGAGCAAAACATAAATGATTGGCTAATAACTATAAATTAACCGCATTGGGTGAAGAAATATCATATGGAATATGGTCTTTTTGTAGCTCGAAATGGATTGACGTGCAGCAAAGAAAAGACTATAGAGTTTCTGTGTGAACCTGAATTTAATTTTAGTGAAACAACGTTATTAAGAATGTTTCATATAAAGAATCCAATGGATCTATTCATGAACGCCAACAGAATAGATATTGATGAAAAGCAAGGCTTCCAAATTAATCCATTCGTTTCACTAGACTTATCCGATCCAAAAATCGACGCAGTTGCGTGTAAAATTACCAAAGAACAATTGAAAATACAAATATGCACAGAAAATGATAAAATTAAAGTTTCGAATCAATTTAAGAATGATATAGAAAAAGCCTTAGAAAGCATTAATCCTTACTCAAAATTATCAAAGGTTTTTGATAAATATGGACATTTTTTTTGCAAAAATTATATACTTGGCAATAGTTTAGAATCAATGTGTTATTCTTATTCCGAATTTCTTACAGAAATTTTTATAAATTTTCAACGGTCTAAAGTACCAAAAGATCTAGGCAACTTGATAAAAGAATGGAAAGATTTTCAGTCAAAATTTGAAGTAAATGCATTTTCAGATGATTATTCCGTTGTTAACCCTGAAAGAGTTGAAAAATGGTTAAATGAAAATAATTCAACGTACCCTGAAACTTGGCATGCTGTGAATCGATCATAGTTAATACCGATATGGAAGCTTCTTGATTCTAACATTCAAAACCAAATCAGTGAAATAATAAAAAAAGAAGAACGGGTTTTAATGACTGGAGAAGAAATAATAGGAAATGAAATTAAGTATCATAGAATCAAGTTTGGCACACCTTTACGAAGCAATAAATATCAAATTATTGGGTCTATTGTTACAATAGACTATAAAAAAACAAATCTAACTGTTAAGTTTCGGCTGATGGATTGCTGCGGTTTTTTTGCAATTATCGAAGAGTGTAAGAATTCAAACGAAGCAATTAATAGGTAAAGTATAAAACTATCAGATGTTTACAGTTTAATGCTTCTTCATATTTATGCTTTTAAATTTATAGTAAGTTGAAAATATGTTGGGCATTAATCGGAGAACCATTAAACCTCGATCATTTTAATCGTAAATTAAGCAACAATAAATTAGTATCTGGCAGCAAAAAAATTAAAATGAATCAAAAGAGTGTCTCTGACACGGTTAATATACCCAAACAAATATCAAAAACATTAGTTTTTGCAACAATATTTGAATTTCAATCTACAAACTTTGAACCTACAATTGAAGTAATTATAAACTCCAGGTAATTGGTAGATTTTATGCTTAATACACTGTATTGATTCTAATAACTATTTTTATTCTTTCATTTTATAAAGTTCATCACAACAAATAAACTATACACTCATTAATCATAAATTTGAAGATATTGATCCTTTATTGAAAGATAAGCAAGTTTCAGTGCCTTTTGAGTACAATTTAAACTGGTATATAATTGATATATCTGAGTATGAAAAATTATTCTCATGGACTTCAGTCGGCCATGAAATTAGTATCAATAAAATTGTTCAAATTACTTCTTTTAGTAAACTGAATTTTGGTGATTGTCAAGAATTTGCGAATAAAAATAATCCAGAAGAAACATTCTGGCTTGGTTATTGCTATGAATATGAGATTGAAATTGAGAAGAATGAAAAAAAGGCGTTTACTTATTATCAAAAGTCAGCAAATATGAATAATTCCGATGGAATGTATTATGTCGGCCATTGTTATTATTTAGGAATTGGGGTTGAAATCGATAAGGAAAAGGCATTTGAATATTATCTAAAATCGGCCGAGTCTGGTAATTATATGGGAATTTTTAAAACAGCCGTTTTGTTATAAATACGGAATTGGTGTAGAAGAAAATTACAGCAAATTTTACAATTGGATTAAAAAGTGAGTTATTTAATTATATATTGATTTTTATTTTAAATTCGAAAATCTCAACTATTTACTGTAATCATTAGGGAGTAAGAATAACTATAAATTATTTAGTTTTAAAATTTAATAATTTATTGTTAAGTAATAGTTTTAATTACTTGTATAGTGAGTAAGTACAAAATATTTATTATTAGTTAAATGTGTTTGATAAATATCAAATATGTGATTGACTATTTAAAATAATCTTAGACTGTGAGTACAAAAAACACTTATTAAACTAAGCAGTTAAAATGAGCTATTCAATTCATGTTTATTGACTACTTAATTTCTTTTTATTCGCATTAATTTAGTGTGTGAGTATAAGATCATTTACGTATAAACTAAGTAATTAAGATATTCATGTTCATGCTATTTAATTTCTTTTTATTCGCATTAATTTAGTTTGTGAGTATAAAGATCATTTACGTATTAAACTAAGTAATTTAAAATAAGCTATTCAAGTTCATATTTATTTACTATTTAATTTCTTTTTATTCGTATTAATTTAGTTTGTAAGTATAAAGATCATTTACGTATTAAACTGAGTAATTAAAACAAGCTATTCAAGTTCATGTTTATTTACTATTTAATTTCTTTTTATTCACATTAATTTAGTCCGTGAGTATAAAGATCATTTACGTATTAAACTAAGTAATTAAGATAAGCTATTCAAGTTCATATTTATTTACTATTTAATTTCTTTTTATTCGCATTAATTTAGTTTGTGAGTATAAAGATCATTTATGTATTAGATGGTTTCATAATTAATATATTTTGAGAATAAGTGGGGATTTAAAAGATCCTGCTCTATTTTAAAATTCCGACACAGAAAATTAAATAGACGTACATGTCAATAAAATTGGCTTTTTTTGATACATATTTACGGGTAAATGATTACGTAAATTCTATGCTTAAAAAAAAATAGGATTTACATTTTAAGTAAATACGTCAATTATTTTTTCTGAAATCGGATGCCAAATCATTAATTATGAAACTCTCTATTAAACTAAGTAATTAAAATAAGGTATTCAAGTTCATACTTATTTACTATTTAATTTTTTTTATTCGCATTAATTTAGGTGAGTATAAAAATACACATATTTGATCTGATCTAATTTAAATTAGTAATTCATCATAATATTTATTTATTAAATAACTAATTAGCCGGTAAGTATAAAATTATTTGTAAGATTATCTAAATATGCAAAATAAATAATATAGTATTATATGTATAACAAAAAGGTATTCCAAATATGGAAAATGTAAGCATTGTAATAAATATAACACGCATAAATCTTGGTGCAATTCGTGTGATCCTGAAATAATGATTCGAAATTGGACATGTGAAATAAAGACGTTGACTGTTGTATAAAAGAGTTTCAACGTAGAATTGCTAGATATGAGAGCGTTATTGAATGGATTCCATTTGATAAATTAAGCGTCACTGATAAAATTGGTGAAGGTGGATTTGGCTGTGTATACTCTGCAACTTGGTCAGAAGGTATACGAAAAATTGAAAAAATAGACGGCCATTACTATAAAAGATCTCGTGAACCATCAAGCGTCGTTGCACTCAAGACCCTATCAGATTCTTCTTTGAAAGAAGTAAGTTAAATTGGTTATTGTTATTAAACATATAGTTTTATTAATTCATCTTATAAATTCATTAAGTTCAAAAACCATATGAAATGTATGTCATTGAGTAGTAAGCTCAAAATATATGGGTTAACCCAAAATACAGAAACGAATGAATATATGATGGTATTTCAATATGCCAACAGCGGAAATCTTTATAAATTTTTAAGAACAAATTTTCGTGACCTTAACTGGCAAACCAAATTAAAACTACTACTGGAGATTTCAGAGGATCTAGAACAAATCCACGTTACAGGCTATATTCATGCAGATTTTCACAGCGGTAATATTTTGCATCATAAAGTAATCAACGAAAAGATGAAATCTTACATCTCGGATATGGGATTATCTAAAAAATTTAATGAAAATGATTCAGAGGGTCGTATTTATGGCGTCATGCCTTACGTCGCTCCAGAGGTTTTATCAGGTCAGGAGTTTACAATAAAAGCCGATATTTATGGCTTTGGAGTCATCATGTCAGAGATGTCAACTGATCAAAGGCCCTTTGATGGTTATCAATTTAATGAAGAACTTGCTGTAAAAATTTGCGAAGGATTACGACCATTCTTTGTACCAGGAACTCCAGAATGCTATATTAAATTGGCTAAGCAATGCATGAATTCTAATCCAGAAAAACGACCATATGCTTGGCAAGTTTGTAATATACTTCAAGAATGGATTAAAAGCATGGAAATTTCAGATAATAATAAAATTAAAAAACAATTCTTAGATGCTGATAAAATAGCTGAAAAATTACCAATTAAAGGTATCTATTTGAAAACTTTTTTATATATGTTTTTGCTTAAATTAATTTTATATTTTATATTTAGTAAGCAGATCTATTGAATCCATTGAACTTCCTGATTATTGAAGTTACTGATGCAAATGTTATATTGAGTTTATAGTTTGCAACATTTACTTTAGGTTATACCAGGAACGAATGCATATAAGTAAATGGTTTATATGTAGAGCTAAGCGGGACCATCCTTAAAATCTTAAGTTTGATTGGCCCGCATGACTTATTCGTCAAATTTTTGTTATTCATGAATTCATCACGCTAATATTTTTCACATATGAATTCATCACACATATCGTTATATCTAGAAAGTGGGGTGCCACTGGCGTCCATCTTGTACATGTGTATTTTTTTTAATAGTCTATCAAGTGTATCTATTAGATTACTGCATATGTTTTTTTTAAATAGTCCATCTATTAGATCATATATTTATAATTATAAATTCCGAAAGTCTTTCATATAATCATCAATTTGTCTCAATTTATCTATCCGTGGATTATTAGATCTGATTATATATCTATAGTTATGGTGCAAAAAGTGGCAGTCCAGTAATTAATCCACAATGATGCTATCCTAATTTTTTTCGTCTAAACATTAATATTTGCATTAATAAAATATAAATGATATATCTAAATTATTTTACCAAAACTTTACTTAATGCCAAAAACCAGTTTCCATAGCAATTTGCGATTTTTGAATTTTTTTTCGTTTTTATCTTTTGTATATTACATATTAATCTTACCATCAGACTGGGTAAAATCATGGAACTGTTAAATTTTTGCGTCATGACTATTTAACTCATATCTAATGCAATGCTTTATTCTGCTAACTTCGTTACTATGTGTATGTTTTCTGTAACTTTATTAAATAAAACAGATTTCAAATTAATAATTTTCTTTTAGAAGCAAAGATTTTGTCGATTAGTTGAATAGTTATTTAGAATACACAGAATAATAAATACAAACTACTGTATACTATCGCGAATAAAATAACATTTAATAATAACAAGGATAAAGAATATTTCTAAGAGAGTTGTTTAAGTGATGCATAGTTATGTTAATGAGTAAATAGTAGTCTAATTTGTATCATTTATATCGAAATAGATTACGGATAAATAAATTCAGTTCCGATAAACTCGCTGATAATTACTTTACAAACAACTTAGTTCACAAACAATTAATTTAGGACCAAGATTATTTTACAAGCGATTAATTTACAGACAAGTTCATTTCATAAACAGTTTACTTCACCGATAGTTCATTTCACAAACAACTTCTAGTCATTGTCGTTAGAGTTAGATTTAGGATTAGATTTAAAGTTAGTGCAATTTATAAAAAAAAAAAAGCTTGTCTATGAAATGAGCAGTTGGTGAAATATATTGTTGTGAAATGAACTTAATGTAAATTAATTTTCTATGACCATACTGTCTACGAAGTGATTGTCGGTGAAATAATACGGACTAATGTTTTCTTTATATTCTAAAAAGATAGTGAAAAACTTGAATAATTCATTTTAAATATTTCGATGAATATATTTAGTAAGTGTTTTTTATGCCATGAAGTAAAAATGAAATAAAATTAATAGCAAATGTTCGTGAACTTACTTATCTCATATTTATTATACCTGTGCTAGATTAAGGTGAATAAATTAATAGTGAATATTCATAAGGTTTAATAACTTATTAAATGCTGAGATTAATAACGTCCTATAAATTAATCCATTAAATCAATAAGAATAAGTACATAATAAGGTTCAAATATATATTGCGAGAGTTTATTTGATCTTATTTATTTTATTTAGATGTAAAGAATTAATTCAACGCGTAAGAATTAAGTATATTTTTTAAATGAAGCCACAAATTCATGAATACATAATTATATCGGCGGATTTGCGGAATTGATCCTGGATTAATTCTAAATTGTATCCTCAAAATTTGATCCGTAATGCCAAATTTTAGTAGCAATCAAATAATTTTTTTTTATATGAACGTACATACAAATAAATATAATTCAAGGGTAAAATATATACAATTATACTTAAATAAAAAAAGTATCTGATATATTGAATTGTTACCATTAATTTATTGAAAAAAAGATCAAAATTTTTTGTATATATCTAACTTTTAAATATATTAATATAAGAATTAAATAAACTAAATGTTAAGTTATATCGCACATGTATACTAGCGTGATAGGTGGCTTGGTATTGATTTATTTTCTATTAAGAATTTACCAAATATTACAGCACATACAGATTTAGTTAATGTTGAGTTAGCTTGTATTAATTATTGTAATTTCTACATAGTTAAGGTTGAGTTGGTTTGTATTAAAATTATCCTGATTTGTATCATGAATTACTATAAAAATTCTCAACTTGCTGTTCAGATATTAAGAAAGACTTGTTATTGAGCTTAATTGCTGTTCAACACTGAATTTGACTGATAATTGTTAATGACGAATTGAAAGATAGTTCTTCAAGGTAAGGAAACAGAAAAGTTGATGAATTCTTTGCATTAATCATATAAATTTTCAATAAATTTTTACTAGTGTCAGAAGTGGTTCATTTGTACATTTTTTTGGTTTATATATATATAATTGGGATAAGTTTGCATATAATTGAGCTTCATTACGTCAGCAAATTTTTCACAAAAAAAAGTTTTTCTTTTTTTATTCTTCCACATCTGAGAGATAACCTTTGGTACGAGCATTTATTAGATTTTTATTTTGTATCTTGACATACGTCTTTTTATATATATATATAGAATAAAAGCGTTTGGAAGTCTAGGAACTCTACAAACTTTGTTTTGTCTTGGTACTCATTTTCTCGTTTTGGTGGTCCTCTTAGAACAATTTAAAATTGAAGAAATATTTGACAAAAATTTTTCAAATTTTTTGTTCATTCATTTCATTAGAACAATTTACTGTAAGATTGGAGTACCAAGCATGAACATGTGACAAAATTTTTCAAATTTTTATTCATTTCGCTAGGTACAATATTTTACTTAAATTAGAGAGCTATTATGTATAATGATTTTTTCAAAAAATCACTGAAAATTCATTTATTTCAAATTTTTCTTATCACAGATAAGAGTTACGTTTAACTGAATTCGTTGGTATTTGAAAAAAAATTGATTTAAAGTTTGATTTAATCTTACTAATAACAAAGAAAATTTTATTTTTTGTAAAACTAATAATTTCTTGAATTAAGTTTGTTTGTACAATTTTCATTAATAATTTTACAACACCCAGGATTTATTTAAGAACTCTCTAAAAATTTATTATATTGGTTACTATTTACCCATCCAATAATTAACTATGTTACATCAAATTACTTAAGTAATTAATTAAATAACTAAGTTTGAATTCATATGCTGAATATTTTCTGACTTATCATTATTGTTTATTTATCAAATTCAAAGTTTCAAATCATTTAATTATTGTATATTTCATATCATCGATTTGATATTTTTGGAATGAATTAATGAGATATCAAAACACTTGTAGCAAGATAACAAATTGGCATTGACAACAATTAAATAAAATCAAAAAAAAAAACATTTAGACAGAATCTGAAATCTCAGATTTACAGTAACTCCAAAAATTTTTTTATCTAAGCTCTGTAAACGAAAATTATTTATTTATAAAAATGTTTCATGCACAGTTTTGCATTTAATATTGCTCATCTCGTCGTGTGCCCCTTCCTCGCTCACAACAGTCATGACCAACCTTTATACCTACAGTCACGTCCTTCTATGCAAACTACTATGGGATAGAGTCGCGGAACAAGCCGCAGGACGTCACGTGAGCAGATCTTTTCGAGCATAGTACTTCGATCTCTTTCTTTGTTTTTTTTTTCATTCTCGCGGAAAGTCCAGTGACTCTGTATCGCCACTTTTTTGGGCGTGGTAGCAGATCATCAGGTTACTCAAATACCATTTCGTCTGTGATCTGCCATCACCTGAAAAGTCCGGTGACTCGCAAGCCTTGTGACTTCGTTCACAAGCGGATCAAAAAATTAAGCTATACGGTACGAATCCACCAATTTGTTCTTGGAGGTTTCATTAATAGGACTATACTTAGAGATGGGTTTCATGCGTGCGCATGATTCCTCAATCATGCGCATGAATGCGCATTAATGCGCATGTTTCCGAATCATGCGCATTTTATCCCATCAAAATTTTATATAGAAAAATTAAATAAAATAAGTGTATATACTTCAATTCCGGATCTGTTCGCTTTAACATTTTTGATTGGTCGTATCCGAAAACTAACAGAAGTACGTAAGATGATTATGACTATTATAACATTCGAGTAATTATTCTATCATTTTTTAATGCCCTTATTAACACGCTTAAACAAAACAAAATCGTGAATGTGAATTTCCCAATTTACTTTTTTCGTTTGATTGCATAATATTTACAAACTATTTTGGGCTAAAAAAGGTCACGAATTTGGAAACGTTTTGTATAATGGTCTCAAGTTCAAGAACAAGTGCAAGTGCAAGAACAAGTGCAAGAACACGACAAATGCTCCGCTATAGATACAACATATGATTAATAAAAAAAATAGTGAATATACAGTATTAGTGAATATCAATAAAAAAGTTACATTCAACCGATGATTGATTTCTAGAATTTTTGGTCAGAATTTTTGCCGCCTAGATTATCTGATAATCAACTACAGTAATTTTCTCAGTGACTCGTAGTTTTATGCAACCAATAAAATTACGGTTATGTTCAAAAGGTGATCAATGTGCTAAAACTAATATAGCAATATAAGGTTTTCTCTTTGCAACACTTATTTTAAAATTGCATTCACCAATAAAACTAAGCTGCATATTATCTGTTATTGGAGTAATGAGCTTTGTAACAACCTTAGCTTATATACTAATTCAACTAACTCACTATATATTGCAATTACTGGTATATCGAACAAATTTTGTAATAGAATTTTTTATAAAAACTCATGATAAAAATCACAATAATTCTAATAAAAACTGGCTCAACCATACTGAAATAGAGTGTGAATTCTGTGACAGAATTTTATAATAACATAATTTTAATGCAAACTAACTCAATCTTAACCATATACTGTAGTTAATAGAATAGTATGTTCAGTAATAGAATTTTTTTGTGACGATTCAATGCAAACTAACTCAGCATATTTATGGATATTATATAATGCGAATTTGCAGATTTTAACTAAGATTCTAAAGTTTTATACGAAGCTCCCTTGGCAGAGCCACGGGTCAGGTGTCAAATTATATAAGATAAGCAACGATGAAGTTTACAATTAGCTAATTTGTAAAAATTTATATATATAGGCAAAATCTGATTAAGAACCAATATTAGTATCTTTATTTAGATATATTATCAATAATAAAGATGAAAATTAAAAAAAATTTTTTTATCATGCGGTATCATGCGCATTTTTCCCATCTCTAACTATACTGTATTCAGGGGCCCTTTATTTGTATGAGCTAATTCGCTAGTGATTTAGTTCGTTTAAAAATACAATTGTTTGGATTAGACGATAATCTAATGGGTTTTAAGGAGCATCTAATGGTTTGACGCATATTTATTAAATCCTTCTTGCAAAAGAATAGTGCAGAGTAGACCCTGAATAGATTCAACAATCACAATAATTGTCCACTTCTTATGTGAGCATCTAGCCATTTTTCATGCATGTTATTTGGTAAATTCTAATACATGATACACAAACTTTGTTCACCTCCTATCGGGGTGAACAAAATTTGTGTATCATGTTTAGTAATGACCCAATAAGACGCAGAAAATGGCTAGATGCTTACGTCAGAAATGTACAATAATGTGGTTATTGGGTCATGTTGTTAGCAATAATCGCTGATTTCTTCACAGCAGACATCGCGTCATGACGTGCCCTTTGGTCACGTCTTAAGCACAGTGTCCTAGTGAATAATCAGTTATCATCAACAACATGACCAATAACAAGTACTTATAATGCCCTAATAATTCGTCAGGCCAATAAAAAAATCAAGTAAAAGGTTTATATTAAATTTAGTGCTCCAATTCAAGGTCTAATGACGCCCAGATGTACGGCATTTGAAATACCACCATTCAAAAACTCTGAATTTTCAAATTTAATAAGAAATTCTATTGTGTGAATTATAGTTGTGTGAATTATAGATGCCTGAAGAAACTATTTTGCTTGACGAAGCCATATACTTCGTCATTGAACTATTATGTTTTCGTCAGGTCACATTAGTTTCGTCAGGCATCTATGTGAATGGGGTTTTTTTAGCATTTTTCAGTTCCACCGCTCAATCCCAAAAAATCAGTGTTTACTACCTATACTGTATACAACTTTATTTAAAAGTTTTTATGCTTCTGTATATATATACAAGTTAATTCTTGAATAAAGGGTAAAGGCATCATCCAATTCGTATTAGGCAAATATTTTAAGAAGAAATTCATTATATTCGAGTTCTTTAATTTAGTGTTTCAGTTAAGCATCTTCGTAAGAAATAATCTTGTGTATCTTGCTTAATTTTCGTAAAAGAATCAACCAAGATTTTTACGAGTATCCAGTCGACTTTCAAAAAGGTGAAAATGTCGATAATAATGCTATAATTTAATTGAAACCCAGGTGAATTAATTCAATAATCGCGTCTTACAGCTTTGATATCAGGTTTAAACCACCCTGGAGATTGTGCCGGTAGGAAAAGAATTAAAAATATACCTTGAATTACAAGATCATCAACATCCTCACAGATTTCAAAGTAGCCAATTTCTTTCTATAGAGGTACTAGGTTAAGTCTTTACGGATCAAGATTGATCTTGCAATTATGTTAAGCTGACAGTTATTTTTTATATCCATCTTATGAAGGAAACTTTTCCGGCGAATTGCCATCAGATTTTCTTGGTGGAAATGGTACAAATTCTTGTATAAATTAGATCTCTGATCTCTTCATAATTTTTTTTTTTAAACCAGTTAATAGTTTGAGGACCCCAGAAAGAAAAAGTAAAAAAGTTCCATATCAGTTCTTTCAAGAATAAATCAGCTTTGACAAAATTAGAAGCTTCTGTTAATAAAAACATATAGATAGACCGAGATGGATAAGTTGCTCGCCCACGGAATCAGATATGATTGCGAAGTCCTAAGTTTAGCCATACTTATTTGTTCTACATTATGAACAATCTTTAATTCGATAAGCTTTTGATCATAATTGCCAAAATGAATAAGAAGATGTTGCACAAAATATCTTGAAAGAATTCCACATTTGGTAATAATAGCTCGAGCGACTTCGACAGTGATAAATGTTGGACCCAATCTAATAGCATGAAAGAGACCGTGTGCTGTTCCGAATTGAAACATAGCCCATTCTGCCTTGATTTGGGAATCTTTACATATAAAAGACCATCTTTTACAACTTACTATTAAATTCATAGGACTTTTAACATATTTAAAACATATATCATAACTTTATTAGGAAGTTCATATTGGAAATAATTTTTCTTTTATGATTTAGCAGCCATCTAGATATAAAAGACCAGCTGATTGCATGAGAATTTTATAATTTTTTGGTGCATTATTTTAGTGTAATGTTTTATTAATGGATTTAAAAACCTCAAATTTCATCGCGCTAAACAAATTTGTCTATAATATATATTTATTAGTTTACGTATGTCGATTTGCTTTATTTTGAATTGCACCTTATTTAGGAGTCCATAGTAATTAAATAGTACTAATTTGTCGAAAAGCGCCTGCTTATTTATCTATTAATTCAAGCGTAGAATTGTCTTCTAAATGTCAACTAAAGTAGGTCAAATAATACTCGCGGCCGAATTAAATTACGTATTTTCATTGAAAACTGATTTTGAACTATTTGATCTTTTTAAGACAAATGAGTTTGAACAAAATTTTGAGGTTATTTGATTTGGCTATTTAAATAACGAGAGAAGGAAACATCTAATGTATACAAATAGGTCTGTAATTAGTTTATTTAAATTCATTAATCATAACTTATTAGTTCAAATAATGATATAATACTGATTTAAAGAATCAAACAATTGAAGATAATTGATATTTTAATATTTTAATATTAGTATCGATTATTTCTGATATTAATACCAATTCAGAAAACAACTAAAACTATTAATTTTATTGAGCTCACCAAATGAATTTTTTATTTACTTACACTAACTTCACAATAAGCAATTAAAAAAAATTGAAATGAATATTATTATCGACTTTATCAATGAACTCGCGAATATGCTTATATTTTATCCAGCTCATATTTTAATTTAAAATATGGAATGAATATATTTAAAAACAAGTAAATGAAAATTAAGAGATTCTTTTTTAAAAGGTAAAAGCAGCAATTACAATTATTGTCAATTATTGAATATATCGATATTTAATAAAAGAATTGATTTTAATTTATTGGATTCCAAAATTCGGAACTGGTTAAGTTTTGCTACTTCTCGCATTAAAAGGAAAAAATGAATAGCCAACGATTAAAACTAAAATCTGATTGACAAAGATTAAAAAATTCGATTCTAAACTTGAATTTGAAAGTTGGGTTATTATCATTTTTAATCATTGCGTAACAAGAATAATTCTAGGTCGTTAAACATCTTGTTATATGAATTTTGACACCACAGAATACAGGATTGAGTTATTAAATAAAAGGTCCATACTTTATTATGTCAAATTAAGCTTTCTGATTTTTCTTTAAATATTTAAATTATTTATGTAAATTTTCAATTTCTTATGATCATTTGTAGAAATTTAAGTAAGTTTATAATCCTTTCTTAATTGCATAAAACCTGATAAGATAAAACAATATAAAAAATTTCAAAACAAACTTATACATAAATCAATAGTATATCTTGTTAAAATAAGAATTAAGTTTAACAGTTTTAGTCATGAATGAAAGAATTGTGTGTATTTTCTTCGAAGTTTACGTTCTCGAAACTATAAAATAGTAAATGATTATGAATAATTAGATTTCAGGACAGAGAAAATCGAATGTATCAAAGAGCACTTACAAAAAGCAAGCATTTCATTCAGTAGATAGCTGAAGAATATGAAAGTTCATCCGATAAGGTCTTATTTATGTCTATAGAAGACAAATCTAAACCTTAAGGAGTATATTTTTAAACGGAAAATTTTTCTTGCCTTGATCAGCAGTATATACTTGAGGGGTTGATAGTTTGTCAAACGGAAAATTTTTCTTGCCTTGATCAGCAGTATATACTTGAGGGGTTGATAGTTTGTTATTTGTTTTATAACATGGGTATTCCTCTTCATACAAACATCATTAATAATTAATTTGAAATACTTCTATTGTGGTTTCTTTTAAGTAATGATTTTCTATCTGCAACAAGAGAAATATGGATGCTATTAAATTTTAAGTTTAACATGTTAAATTATAACTTTCCAGTTACACAAAGTTTATTTCGTCTTTACAAAGCTAGTTAATTTATTGGCATCTAAAATCAGTTTCTTAATAACAAAATGAATCCAAAACGAGTAAAGAATAGCATTAATGATATTAAAAATATTCTAATTTAAATATAGTAATTAAATGCGTTTTTGTTTATAGTTCATCAAAAAAACTTTTTTTTTTTATATTAATTACATTGCTTAATTGCCCTCCTGTAGAACCATTTGTTTGTATTTGAACTATAAAACGGAAGATAAAACAAAAAACAGAAATATGATATAGTTCAATTTGAATCTTTATAATTTAGAGTTTTTTTTTACAAGAAAAGGAGGTGACCGAGGAATAGTTCAATTTGAATCTTTATAATTTAGAGTTTTTTTTACAAGAAAAGGAGGTGACCGAGGATTAGATCGTAATTCTTATAGTACGTTACATATTGATATGTATAGATATGTGATCCGATCTGTTCTTATCACGAAATCCTAAACCAATTTTCGCTGAAAGAAATAATAACGACTATATCAGCTAGCACGATAACTAGCTAGGGATGCTTGTGCCCGTGCCTAACAAAAAACACGAGCATGCAAACTATCTGGCATAAAGTTGTTGCACACTTTATATGTGTGGGCACAAAGTTCAGGACACATGCTGGTACCTTGTGTTGCATAAAGTGCCCGCAAGTTTGCGCCCATGGGCATTAGGAACCTCGTAGCATGGGCCCTTGCTGACCCTTAATTATAACTAATGCTGGTTTATCTTTGTCGGTATTATGTCTTTCGGGAATCTGTTTTTCAGGATTTAAGAATCTAATATCCATTTAGTTTTGACGTAAGTTGTGGGGGAAAATTGGTACATATCATCGTAAAGGTGGCTTGGGTCGATTCTGATAAATCTACCAGATCTAGCATACATAGATATATAGATATATAGTGGATATGGTATATATCTCACAGATAGGATAGATAAAGCACATGCGGTTGGTAGGGTATATAACGTAGACATAGTAAATAGGCTAAACGTAAAATGTATATACTGTAAACACCAGATAGTTTACTTTGAATAAAGATAGTTCTCGACTATCATAGACCCCCTGAGAACACAAATCTTAATAAGAATTGGAGCCTCGTGATGTAGTCTAGAGCTCTAATCTAACGATCCTAATTTTTCGAACCAAAACTATCCACGCATCAATCGCTACTTCCACTATTAAGGTCTAGATTAGAGTAGATCTTAGTGTTAATTGTTAGTTTGTGTTAGTGTGATCAATTCTAGCATTTTCCGAGCTCAGTGCCATTTTAGCCTTTGACCAGAACTGAAGACCAGAACTAAGCTTTTTGAATTCCTCCTATCTTGCTCTATAACGATAAAACCATTTTTCATTTTTTATTGACTGTTTTTGTAGCTAATTTCACTCTAGAAGGTTTTATCTATAACACGTACTTGTTCAAAGTAGTAGGAATTTGAAGTTCACAATTATTATAACTTATAATTAAAATAAAATACAATAAGTTTTAGCTTAAATATTTAAGTAAATACATATAAAAAATATACGACATATTTAAAATTAGCTACCAGAATTTATCAAACCTTGAGATAGTAAGGAATAAAAGTTGAATAAAGAATGATAAATTAACATTTATAAGAGTCTCTATAAGTACAAGAACTTTGCAATCGCAGGTACTATTGAAAAAAAATGAAGTTAGTATAGAAATTTGTCCACTCCAGATTTTATCGAAAAAAATTAATTATCACAAGTGACAGTTTCATTTTGTGTATTAAATGTGTGAACAATTAATGTGTAGATGTTGTATTTTTGTATTAATTTATAAATATTATCTTAGTAATGAATCCAGTCATGTATTTTTAAAAGTTTAAAAATGTAAGTTGAAATTTAATTTTTTCAAACGTTAAAATTAAATAGATATAAAAAATTAAATTAAAAAATTACATTATATGCAAGATGTTTTAATTGACTTTAGTCATTTTTTTTACGTTTAAAACAATGCTAAGAACTTAATAATGAAAATTTGCTTCTAATTGAATATGAAAATTTACCGACAAGTTAGCACGCATTAGGTTAGAATTAGGGTTAATTCCGGTCAATTTTTGTCGGCATTTTATTTTTCGGGAAAATGATAGAGACCCGTTACCAATTTATACATTATCTCTCGATGTCCCTTTTGACATCATCGTACAACATGACATCAATTTCTTGCAAAATGACATTTAATTTCGTACAACATGACTTTTAATTTCGTACGTACGTACATGACTTTTTAAATTAGTACAAAGTGTCATTAAATTTCGTACAAAAGGATATTGAAAAAAGGCTTGATTAAACAGCGATATCTTGTGATTCAGTGATCATATGATAATGATTTTAGTACCATGCGAACGTATCAAGACGATCGGATGGTACCAAAATCATTAAAATTGGATAACTTGATCACGGTTTAATCAACCTTTTTTCAATGTCCTTTTGTACGAAATTGAATGTCACTTTGTACTGATTTAAAAGTCATGTACGAAATTAAATGTCCTGTTGCACGAAATTGATGGCAAAAGGGTATATAGGATGATTAAATTGATCACTGTATATATGTACATATATACATACTTGATTACTCACTTGACGTAATCTATAATCTATAATTAAGTTACCATTAAAATTAAATTATTGACTTCAATAGTTTAAGAAAAGTATTAAATTCCACCGTTTATATTTTGTCTCTATAAAGTGTAATTGTGGATTCTTGCACGTACGTACTGTTCTTACGTACATATATTTTATTACACACGCATTTGCAAACTCTTTCTTCATCTGATAAGTTAAATTCAGAGAATAAGAAATGCTTTATAATATACGAGTTAGATATATTTGATTACACAAACTCATCGAAGATATTGCAAGTAAAAAATTTAAATACATTATCTTTTGTCAGGAAAACACCATTTATCAATTATAAATTTGTTTGGACAAGTGATTTAAATTGTTTACAAAAAATTATTTTGTAAAAACACATATTACATCATTCCGGATACAAAATGACATCTAATAATCCATATATTCCATTTGATGATGCACTTACTACAATTATTACTGGAATAATTCCTGGATTAGTGGTTGTATTATTTAAAGGGTTTGAAGAAAGCAAAAAAAAGTTTTGTTCCTTTATAATTATATTTGATGATGCTATTATATTTTTATCTATGCTTATATACCCTTTAATTAATACAATTAAATGGTATGGTTATTATACATACGAAAATAAAGTTGGTATAGTCTTTTCTTTTTAGTCTATTTCCTATTGGCTTTTTTATCTTATCTTTACTGCTCAGCCATGCAGAAAAAATCTCATTTTGGGACTATGAAAGCTTGTCTTGGTATTATTATCATTGTTTTTGCTGCTTGTTCTTGGGTTGCGGTAAAGGGGATTCTAAATTGCGACGTTGTTGTAGCTAATTTTAATTATGTTAGTAAATTTTGCATTAATAATTATGATAAATTCTTTTCTGGAAGATGTGAATTAGTAAATATATTAGCTTTCTCATTTTACTTGTCAACCTTTATATTTAATTTCCTAAGCATACTCTATTTAATTATTTTTTCCCAAAAGCTAAAGAGAAAACAACTAAAAAGTTTAATTGAATTATGTAAAAAACTGAAAACAATTGATACTATGATTAAGTATTTAAATAGTTTTATTATTCTTATAGCAGTAATTTATCCAGCTATTTTATATGGGTATTTATTTAGTACTGATTCTATAACTACGAAATTATCTTTTGGAATTTGCAGCATAGCACTTTCCAGATTATTAGAGCATTATGGTGATGATCAACCTGAAAAAATTAATACGCTGGTCTCTTGTTATATGAATTACACTTCAAATATGTGGGCCGGAGATATTTTACGAAGCAAAACAGAAGAAATCTTAGAGAGCCTTATAAAACTTTTGACAATAATAGCAGATCGAACTGAATTTAAAACTGTAAAGAAAATAAACTATGTAAAAAACTCAGTAGAAAATCAATTAAAAATATTTAAAGAGAAATCCAAAGATATAGAAGGTTTATCTAAAATCGAAGATAATATAAAAAATGTAATGTGTACATTAAATCGTCAGATAGAAAATTGGAAAATGATGTCAAAAAACCTGTGAGAGCAAAACATTTGGAAAAACGGTGCACTGAGAATAATAAAAATGACGAATATGTTGAGCATATCGAAAAAAATGAAGAAAATGACAAATATGTTGAAGATAATGAATATTTTGATAAAAAAAAACATCAAAGCATTTTTTAAATTTATAGAAAAGGATCAAAAAGACGAAGAAATAATGAATGTGAAGAAAAGGATAAGGAAAATGAAGAAAAAAAGGATATAGAAGCAAACATACAAGACAATGAGGAAAAAGGGTATAGAAAAGGTCATTAAATTTTTAAGAAATCAGCAGAATGGAATTTCTTACACATACCCGCTAGTTGAAATTTTAGATGAACTATATGAAAAACAAAGAAATTCTAGCACTCTGATTGATAATGATACTGTAATTGCTTGATAATTTATCATATACGGGTTTATAAAAAATTTTTAAATCTAATATATTGTGGCGATATAATATGTTTTAGTGCAACACCACCAATAAAGAATATATTAAGAGGGTGGTTTCTTAAAAACTTTAATATTAAAATAAAAATCCATGTGATCACCTACAGTGATCACCCTGAACTCTTGAACCGTACACTTTCTTCTTCAATTCTGATCGATGATCGATTATCATACGAACATTCTTTTATATTGCTTTATTTGTTATTGTTATACATATCCCTTTATTTCCTATTTATCATTCTTATACATATCAACTTTTATTACCATTGTAATAGATCGTATCAAAGTCACTAATAGAGATCGACTACCGGATGAGGTCCAGATCCTCAGTCCCACATCTATCAGCCCTATAAGAAAAATGGACCGTAAAGGTACGGGTTGGCTGAGTAAAGGCACGGGTTTTGGTGGCACGGATTAAACCCGTATTGGTACGTAGGAGGCTTGGATTGGCACGGATTTTTGGCCCGTGGTGGACCTTATGCCCGTACAAAATGGACCGTTAATGGCTCGGGTTTTACAACACTTTACTAGTCCAAATGGCACGGGATTTGGCCAGGTAATTAATGTGACAGATCATAATGAAATCCAGATTAAAATGAAATGATAGTATAAAATCTCGAAAACTAACTTTTTTTGGGGTGCATTTTTTAGGGTTAGGGGTTTAGGGTTAGGGTTAGTTTTTAAAAAAAATTATAATAAACAAGTATTAATGGGTTTTAGAAGGCTGGCAGGTTAAGTATAGAATGTAGTTTTCATTTTAAATTATGATCTGCGACAATTAACGTGGATTAACGTGTGATAAAAAAAAAAATACATACAAGTAGATTACATAAATTTATATCAACAATCAATACAATATAAACAAACTAACAACTGTTCATGTATCAAAATTTTGCAAGGAATTTTTTTTGTTAAACACCCAGAGCAGTTTCATTAGTGAAATTATGAGATATCGCAATTTTTTTAAAAAAAATCGTATATTGATCTTTCGCTCTTCGTGAAACGAGCCNACACCCAGAGCAGTTTCATTAGTGAAATTATGAGATATCGCAATTTTTTTAAAAAAAATCGTATATTGATCTTTCGCTCTTCGTGAAACGAGCCAACACGTACCACCTTCGACACGTATCATTCTGTGAAATGAAGGTGCCATTACGTATGACGTCTCATAACGTGCCACCTCCCCCGTACTACTTTTTACCGTGATATTCCGTCAACAGCTCTATACGTACCACTCCGACCGTGCCATTCCGTGGATTCCAGACACAACCCGTACCACACCCCGGACCACTATTTTTATAGGGCAGTAACGCGACCAACTATGAAGTCCTGACTACACGTCTTTTGAAAGACATTGGATCTTCTTAAGTACTCATGGTACCAGGCGGCATTCAAGTATTTTCAGAAATCTGTTAGTGCGATATTAAATTTTACACGAGTCTTATCTGTGAAAGTTCGAGCAGAAGTCTTGAATTGGGCATGTACATGTGGTGGGATTGTGATTGTTATAGAAAGTATTGGTGTTAAAGAATCGAATTATGAAGATGATAGTTGGATAACGGATAGAAGTTGTTCCTTGAATTGAGTATTGTATTTAATTTAAGTGTCACTAATTAAAGACTGCGATCTGTCTTATAAAATCTTAAGTTAGTAGGCATTTCAAAGCCGAAGGCAACTTATAAAAATTTATTTGTATAATCGAATTCCGAATTCTCACACTTCTTGTTTTATTCATTGTTTATTGATTGATTATTTTGATATTTAAGACTTTACTAGATTGATTGATACATTGTTTGATTATTACATCGAATACTAATTGATTCCTTAAAACTTTAGATTACTCTCGATAACATAACTATCCCCACCATTTATAATCCCCCTACCAATTTCCTTTACACCAAAATATTCTTCGCCCCTCCATCATTTCTCTATTTGGCGTTATTGTTTATAGCTCTCCCATATGATAGTAACACCGTTTCAGATAAATATTTATAAAATTTCTAATATTGTCTGTTTTTTCAAATTTTTCAAACTTCGAACGAAGATTCTTAAGAATATCCCGGTAAATCGCAATATATAAGACCATTTTCGAATTCTACTAATATGTAAAAGTTGAAAAACTGCTTTGACAATAAAAATAAATAAACATCAAAATACTCTCGCTTAAGGTTCGTGGAAATTTAGACAAAGAAAACTTTAAATTTTTATGGTTGCTTAGTCAACGAACTACAAGATATAGTATACAAATAGATATTATACTATATACTGTAATTAAAATTTGACGTGAAATCATTGGAATTACTATTTTTGAGATTTCTGTGAGAGGCGATCATACAATAATTTAAAAGCACTGCAAATCAAGATTTTAGATAAGTTGCTGAAAGCTCATAAGTACAATTATAAATAACTTACGACACTAATCCCATAGGCTTTAGTTATTCGTTCATGATTAGTTAGATCTACTGAGTTGTTTTAGCTAAAAAATACCACTGATAATATAATAATTATTATATATAGAATCTATTAAAATGCCACATTTTTAAAAATCTTCCGAGCCTTTTCATCAGTTTCTGAATCTACTTCCTTAATGACCACGTAACATTGTGAACGATATTACGCTATATACACCGCTGTCATAATCTTTTTTTTTTTTGTTTATCAACTATCATAAGCTATTTTTCAATTTACTGTTCTTGTGGCTAAAGTTTATCAACTATTAAACATGTATTATTTGAAAGCTGCAGAGTGAATATTTCACTTTGTAACATATTATATTTTCTGGTCGTTTCAATTGCATGTATCACCTTAATTCTTATACTATAAATTTAAGCATGCCATTGACATGACGGATCACCGATCATACATGATTTCTAAGCGAAACCTTAATTTCGCTTCCAAGTTTTAACTCTGTCATATTCATTCATGAATAAACCATAATTTCCGTCTAGTAATTCAACATGTAAAAAAGAACAGAATGATAATTTTTAATACAAAATTCTGAATAAACTGCATACTTACTCCCTGATAATATAATATTGTAGCAAAGAAATGTAAGTAATGAAATCTAATGATGATAAAATGCGTATATTGTTTTATGGATAAATTATTTATTTACGCCCGATAATTTAACGCGTAAGTTAAAAACAGAAAGTAATATTTAGTGTATCAAAAAAAATAATAAATAAATAAAACAAATCTTTTATCTTAACCTACTTATTATGGGCACGAAGTTGTCTACATGATCATGTTTATACATATAAGTAAGCAATAAAGTGACTATATAACAATACAATTCTTATCAGTTATATAGAGCCACTAATTAATTATTATATATATTAGTTACTTTATTAAAATTTCTACATAAAATACACAAATAAATAAATAAATCAAATCTACTATCTTTGACGTATTTATCATGGGCAGGGAACTGCTTATATGGGCATGTTCTAGTTATAGTATCTAAATTAGCACTAGTGATATTACAACAACCACATAATTCGCTAGTTCTATTTTAAATGCCAGAAATAGTTGGGCACTGTTTGCAGAGAAAATTATTACATAAACGAAATCACAAAGAAATATAATTATCATTATTGTTATCATTATTTGCATTTTTTGCTATGAACCCTATCGCTATAGTTTCACAAATAAATATCGCCTTCTAAATATTTTCCTTAATGTTTAGATTTGTCTATTGGCGACCTATTCTATTCTTCAACCGTCTATGATGAGGTGCATTCGTTTTATAAGTGTGCTTTGATACGCACTAGCACCTGACCCGTGGCCAGTGTTTAAAATTCAATGCTCTCATGGTTCTCAATGAACATTTGAGTTTTTTTAAGAACATTGATATTTAGAAAATCTCTTATTTGAGAATATTTTATCTTCTTGAAATGTTCTCTAAGAGAACATTTATAAAATTTTTATGTTCTAGATTTACTAATAAGAACAATAAATTATATAAAATGTTCAATTTACTATTGTGATTGATCATAACAAATTCTGCATAAATATATAAGTTATATGTATATATATACATATGTACATATATACATACGTACATTATATATACTATGTATAGTACAAATGTTTAAAGTTGTACAATATGGATAACAGATAAATATTTAAGGAAATAGCATTAAAGGTTTTTAAAATAAAATATTCATTAACTATACCATGTGTTTTTTATATATAGAGCATATTGTTATTGTGTAGACTTATATATAGATGATTTGGGTCAAATGATATGCCAATACTAAGCAACTAAAAAAGACACAAAGTATTTGTTTAATATAAAGTAAATAGTTAAGGGTAGAGTGTAATGTAGATCATTTTTAATAGTAATCACATTGCAAATTATGCAGATCATATGATATCATATGATTTACATAGATTCTAACCAATCAGAATTAATTATTTCTGTAGATCTCCTTATAAACATTAACAACTCCTCGCAAATTTTATAGTACAGTTAAACTCCCAAAACTGATCATGTCAAAACTGATAACCTGTAATAACTGATACAAAATTGAGCTACTATGTCCATTCCTTAAGTCAAAACTGATAGCCTGTCAAATCTGATAACTGATACAAAAAAATTAAGTATTATAAAATATCAGATTTGACTTGTAAATAAATTGATTTGATTGGCTCAAATAAGATTTGTGTAATATATTATAAAGATAAGAAATAAATTTAGCCAATCATATTTGTTTATAGCCATATAACTAGTAAACTATTAGTATTTCAAAACTGATAACTTGTCAAAACTGATACAAAAAGCTGGCCACCATGCATATCGGTTTAGGGAGGTTATACTGTATTGAAAAATTGAAAAATATATTAAAATAATCTTGCTTATATTTACAATTAATTTTTAAAATTATTATAACTTGTTTATATAAACTGACAATTTTTGTATGTACAACAAATAATTTGCCATTTATATTTATATTGTATTATACTATACCCTTAAATAACAAAGTAATTTGATTCTAATTTATCACATTAACCAATAGTAGTATCAGTAAAACATCACAAAAAAGCTTGTTTTATTATGAGCAAATATGAAAAGCACTTGAAGTTTTAACAAAATTATTAGAAATTGAATTGTATAATACATTGTGTTATATTGAAAAAATATAAAAAATTATATGCAAAGTTTAAAAAATTATTAATAGATAAATATGAACTTAGTATATGAATTGTAAATATAGAATATAAACACTCTTTAAAAATTAATGTTCAATATATTTAATATATAATGAATACTAAAAGTTCTTGAGAACAATAAAAATTTAAATTATGTTCTTTTGATAACATAACTTTAGATTTGAATTTTAAATACTGCCCATGGTTCTGCCATGGGAGCTTTGTATAAAGATTTAAAATTTTAGTCAAAATTTGTAAATTTGTATTATATCATTATGTTTATAAATATGATTTGCATTGGATTGTTATAAAAATTTGTTCTGTTAAACACTTATATTGTTAAGATTGAGTTAGTTTGCAATGTTATTATGTCACTATAAAAATTCTATCACAGAACTATTCCAGCAACTACAGTACATAGTTGAGCTAGTTTTAATGTTTTAACTAGAATTATTAATGTTTTGCAAAAAAAATCTGAATGGATCTGGCACTTTTAATGAATAAATGTAGCAATTTCAGTAAGAGTACCAAAACTAAACTATACATATAATTAATATGGAAAATATATATTATTAACAGGCTCCACTTCTCTCTCACAAGTGTCTGTAGCCAGTAGCAGTCCTTCAGACTCACAACATAAACCAGATCTGGACCATACCCAGATCTAAATCCAGTTTATGCAGCAAGTTTGAAGAACTGCTACTGGCTACAGATGCATGTAAGAGACAAGTAGAGCCTGTTGATAGTTGTATATTTTCTAAATTAAGTATATGTACAGTTTGCACCCTTAGTAAAATACTATATTCATATTACTGTAATTAAAAATACCTAATCTATTTGGATCCTTTTTGAAGAATACTAATTTTTATTATAAGTTTTATAAAAAATTCTATTACAAAATTTGTTGATTGTAATATATAATGAGTTAATTCACATTAGAATTAATATAAGCTAACTATAAAAAGTTGCTATATAACTTATTATATAGTAAATTAAGCACCCTTTTTGCATATAAAGCTAGCATAAGTCATTGTAATGCAGGCTAAAATTAGCATAATATGGGCCAGGAGTGTTTATTTTTGGAAAGTGCTTAATTTCAGAACTATACAGTACTCACTTTTTCAATAACAAATGGTATATGTAGCTAAAGGTTGAGCTAGTTTTATTGGTAAATACAGATTTTTAAAATAAATATAGCAAAGCAAAAACCTGGTTTTCAGAAACACTTATCAAATGTTCATAAACTCCTTTTAAAACAAAATAAATCTCTTTTTAAATAAAATTTTAGAAAATTTTATTTTTTATTTTGTAGAGCCTTAAACATAAATACAGTAGATGACATCTTAGTTATGATATTATTATTATATAGAAAACTGTAAATGTAATAGTTAAAATGCAACTATAGCTATTTTTGTATTCTTGATATAATTAATAATTTATAGATTGATTATGAACTCAAATTAATGTACATATATGACTAATCAAATGTTACAATAATTACAAATTCTAAACCAAGTCACACTTGCCCATGCACTAGGAGTTTGTTTTTTTAGTTTGATTTGTATAATATTGTCATTGCAAATTGTTTAATACTCAAATTAAATTTGAACTGTTTGTATAAATAAATTTATAATCATTTGATTGTGTATGAGTTTTTTATATTTTTGACACAATAATAAGTTTTGGTTTAATAGTTTTTGTATTAGTAATATTAGAATTGTAGTTTAGTATTAAGTGATTGATTTGCTTTAAGATCTATTAACTTTGAAATTTGTAATTTAATATAAAGAATTGTAGTTATAGTTGCAAATATGGTATAATATATATTAGCTTTTAGTTTATTTTCTAGTTCTGAAGTAACTTATCTGAAATGTCAATTTAGCTGTTGGGATCAGTGTTGGAAATCTTATGTTCTCATGTTCTTATGAGAATATCACTTTTAATTTGAGAACATTTACAATATTTAAGATGTACTCTATTAAATTTTTTCTGAGAACATCAAGTTTAACAAATTTGTACTCTATATAAAATATATAATGCAATAAAAAATAATTTGTATTAATATAGCAGTTTAAACTAATTAAGTTTATAAATATTTAATTGTTAGTTAGTTTAAATAGAGAACAAATTAGTTGTTTTTGAATTACAGAAAAATTTTTAATAATATAGTTTATTGGTTTATCCATTGGTGCAATATAAACTTTGTTATATAAACTTTGATATACATATAATATTATGATATTATTAATTATATTAAGAAGTTTGCTATTTATCACCACTGGTGATCATCACCAGTGATCAATTTACCAATTAAATTCAGGATTGGGTGCAACATATAAATCAATTTTTGTGTAGAATTTTTTAAAAAATTGCTAAAATTGCTTCTAACCTAAAATTTTGTCTATAAACCTACTTTTTTTATACAAAAAAAAATTTTTTGCTAAATTTTACAATATACAATGCTCTAATCTAATCTCTAATCTTTACTCTTACCCTAATATTAAAGAGATTTAATTTTTATTTAATACAAATTGTTTGCTTTGTTAATTTTGTTTTATGCATTGTAAATCACTAGTAATGATCACTAGTGGTAATTTATAGTAATTTTCTTATATTAATATTTAATATAAATATTCAAAGAATTAAAATTACTATAAAATAATGTTACAAGAAAATTACTTAACAAATCTTTAGTTATTATGACTTTAAATTTTAGTTCTATGTTTTAAAATTTTATATTAAAAAATTTTTTAAATCTATAAATTCACTAAATTTACT
This sequence comes from Gigaspora rosea, assembly GCA_003550325.1. Classification (NCBI taxonomy): domain Eukaryota; kingdom Fungi; phylum Glomeromycota; class Glomeromycetes; order Diversisporales; family Gigasporaceae; genus Gigaspora; species Gigaspora rosea. Next base: position 208,910 of record QKWP01000440.1, read on the forward strand.
ATAGTAAAGAAGAATCATATATATAATTATTTAAATATTTAAAAAATGTTAATAGCTTATTAAAATTAAATACAAGCTAGATCAAACCAATAGTATCTCCAACATTATATAAAGCCTTAAATTGTTTTCCAAAAAATATAGAATGCAAAGTTTTATTTTTATGAACAACTTTGCTCATTTTATATTTTAGTTGAATAAATTATATTTTTTATTATTATTAATAATTTTTTTTTTAAATTTCCTTGGTGGTATACCCAAGAATGCTGTTGGCACTCTTTTATTAAGATCATTGGTCATAGGGACCCAACAGGCCCCCTACATTTTTATTACATATCCTAATTTCTATATTTATTTCTGTTCTATGAAGTCTATCTAATCTACTCCCCCTTTATCCAGTTTTCCTGGCCGACTTCAGCTGGACCGTTATTCGGTGCGCCCACCCAAAGGCTTCTTAGATCAACTTTAAGGAGTTAGTTCACTCCACCGATATGCTTGTGTAGGTCCATTTTTCATCTTCTCCAGGTACTCTCTTTTGAGTTTGGATCAGGTCAGGTTTTCCTTATAGGACTTTTTCCTGATTTGGTATCACAGCACTGTGTTTATACCTTGCAACTGGAATTCCACCGGTAGTATCCTTTGTTTGACCGGAATTCTACCGGAAGTATTCATTTGTTCTACCAAAATTTCACCAGTAGTATTTACTATTTTCTTTTTTGTTCGGATCTTCACTAGGTGTCCTATTTTCGTATGTCATATTTTTTCATAGAGCTTCCTAATGTGGTTATGTACCTGCACATGGTCCTAGCATCCTGGCTCAGCCTGTCCGTCTCGTGACTTCGTGTAGAATTAATGTTCCTAGTGGGCTTGAACCGGCGACCTTGCATTTGGGGACCTGGGAGCATAACCACTACGCTATTGACCTGCAGGTCTATTATTAATAATTTTTAAATATATTAATTAAAAATAAAAATTAAAATAACTAAAAGATGTATAAAAGTATAAGTATTAAGAGAGAATAAGAATAAGAAAATGAATGTGAGAAAGAGTGAATGAGTGAGAACAAAAATAGAAGGAGAAAGAAAGAGAGAAAGAAAAAAATAAAGAGAGAAAGAAAAGAAAGATAAAGAAAAAATGAAAAAGAGCCAATTTTTTTCTATTTGATAACAAACAAAATTTTGAGAATATTAAGGGTAGGGTAACATAGATCATTTTTCATATAAAATTGGGTGCAAAATTTTTTGTGTAACATACTATTACACAAATGGAAATAGAATCTTTATTATATACCAATATGTACGGGGTGGCAATCAAATCGCCAACAATCACTTCACAGACATCAACCTACACCGACAATCATTTTACCAACAAGCTTTTTTTACCGATACAAAATTTGCCGACAATTGATTTACCAACAAGTTCCTTTTTACCGACAAGTTGATTTTACCAACACACACTTCACCGACAGTTACATTTACTGACAAAATCAACTTACCAACAAGCTCATTTTACCGAAAATAGAATATACCAACAAGCTTATTCTACTGACAATACAATTCGTCTACAATACAATTGCTGACAATACAACTCGTTGACATATGAGACCACAGCAATGTAATAAACTACTAAGAATAAATACATATTATGCAATTTATTAATAATGACAATAAAAATTGCACATTTTATTAATGATGATAATAATAATTATTGTCATGGCTGATGCTGAAGTTATAACTTATTTTGATATAAAATTTTAAAATTTTTTTTGGATGTTTTTTTTGTCTTTGTCTTATAGAGTTAGGGTAGGGTTTGGGTATAGATTTTATATTTATAGGGTATATGTGAATTTTAGCAGGGCTTATAGTTTCAAATTGAGACCCTATAACTTCAGCATCAACCATGATACTTAAGGCATTTGGCGAATTGTTTGTCGGCGAATTGTTTGTCAGTGAATTGTATTGTCAGTAGAATAATCTTGTCGGTAAATTCTATTTTCAGTAAAATGAACTTGTCGGTAAGTTGATTTTGTTGGTAAAATTAACTGTCGGTGAAGTGTGTGTCGGTAAATCAACTTGTTAGTGAAAAGGAACTTGTTAGCAATCGAGTGTCGGTGAGTTATTTGTTGGTAAAAAAAGCTTGTCAGTAAAATGGTTGTCGGAGTAGTGATATGTCTGTAAAGTGATTGTTGGTGAAATAATATGAATTCATACGTATGTACATACAGAACATACTCATACTACAATCCTAGCTAGAGACAACTTACTTTTGTGCTATAATCTAAGTAACTTGGAAGTTATGTAACTGGTACAATAATTAGGTTTTATTGTATTTTTTTATTTTTTTTTATTTTTTTTGAAAATAATCACAGTTAACCAAGGGAATCACCAGTCACGAATAAGTATACTCTCTTTTTTTTTTGCTTGTACTATACTTTCTTTTTGCTTGTACTATACTTTCTTTTTGCTTGTACTGTACTGTACTTTTTTTCTAACAAATAAGATATTTTTTTCTTTTTTTTATATATAGTATTGCTATCGTTATTCACCGGTACCTTTTTGTCACTTTACTGGTGTTGTTACTTTGTCGCACATTCGTTAGTTTGGTATCATTACTTTGTCACTTCCATGTTGCATTCGTTAGTGCACTATTGTGTTGCATTATTAGCTCGCATTGTTGGTTTTGCATACTATATTGTGTCATGCCACATTTCAACGGTGTCGTCATACTGTTAATAATTTGGCATTTCCTTGTCCTTTCTTAGTGTTGTAGTTGTAGTCATTAGAATTAAAACGCAGAGTGGGTTTGGGTTAAATAGAGTATAAGAGTTAGGGTTATATTTAGATACTTATGTGGTTTAGTTGGAGATTAGGGTTAGGTTAGTGTTAGGTAATAAGGTAAAATTAATATTATACTGTATTGCAGGGCAGATGTTCATTATTAATTATTTTTGTGGTAAAATGGTTTTGCACATTATAAATATGAAATAAATACGATACAGTATATGAAATAATGATAAATAAATTATGAAAGAAAATATACGACAGGGTGAAACCCGCGCTGCTAAATCGTAAAACCCGCGTTGATTGGTTATATCATGTAAAACCTGAAATGACAATGTAAAATACGCTTTATCATTTATAATATGTAAAAACCCGCCTTTTAATGTACATGGTTATGTAAATCTGCTTTTCGTTAGGTAAAATCTGCTTTCTTTTATTTAATCATGCAAAAAACCGCTTTTGTGAGATTTTACTCATAAAACCCGCTTTTTAATAGGTAAAATTCGTGAACCCATAATGAGCTATATAATGATAAAGAAAGACCTCTCTAAATATACCCTCTATAAATCTCTTTTTAAATTTTGACTCAAGTATACTTACTCTCATAAATTCACTTTTTCTTATTGTCCTTTAAACATACATCGTTAGAAGTTCAGTCCCTATGGGGCGCATTTAGAGAGATCTCTCTATACAAGGCACTATACAAGACCCAGATCTATTTCCTTTCTCCAATTTTAAATCCTTTATCACACGGCTAAAAGTCAGTACTACACACTTTACATTATAAAAAGCAGTCTAGCTATTTGGAAAAAACCCCCATTTGATTAATAAAGACTCCGCGGTTCGCACATGGGCATAATTCATGGCAGATCTACTATTTTGGGGATCATTATATACGTGCATTTGTGGCAAGTATTTTATAATACTTTATTAGCTTTAGTTTTTTATTACTAAAATCTAGAGAAGTCCTTTCCAAAGTGCATCAGCTAATGCTTTTTGATCTTCTGATCCAAGTTTGTTATTCTATTAAGATCTAGAGAAGCAAACGCGGTGTTCTTGCAAAGTTCATTGATTAATGCATTCCGATCTTCTGACCCAAGTTAGATTCAGAGAAGTCAACGTGGTGTCCTTGTAAAGTGCATTCATTCCTTGACCCAATTTAGATCCAGATAAGTAAACGTAGTGCTCTTGCAAAGTGCAGCTAATGCTTTCGTCCTTCTGATCCAAGTTTGTATTCCAACTAAGATCCAGAGAAGTCAACATGGCATTCTTTCAAAGTGTATTGGCTAAGGCTTTTATCCTTCTGGTCCACTCGACCATATGGATATCAGAAATTCCACTTCTCATACTTACAACTCCTGTTCCTGAATAATTTATTCTACTTGCTATGTCAAAGCTATTCGACAGTAAACCGTTTGATGAAAAATTTGTACCAGATTTTATTAATTTATTATCCTTTTTTCAGGTAATGGTTAGGAGTATCACCGTGGTTTTGTTGATGGCGCGATTTTGCTGATTTGTTAGTGTGTTCTGTTTTTAGATAACTGCTGCCATGGTTTTATCATCATTGTTGGTGAATTGTCAGCATGTTTAGCCCATAAGCTTCTAACTACTAAATTTTTTTTTTTTGCTTTTAGTAACAGTCGCCGCTGGTGAAATTTTCATGAAACCATGGCGACAGTACATGCGATAATAGTAATGGTAGTCAAATATATGGGCTAGAACACACTGACAAATTCATCAGCCACGACGAAATCACACCACCAATGAAACCATAGCAACAGTTGACTAAGAGCAGGGTATACTTGATGGTGCGATTTCGTCGTTTCTGGTGAGCTAATTGTTTCAAATTGGCACGTTACGAAAGGCTTATCAATGGGTTAAATTTTCAGTATTATCTGCTTTTAGATAACTGGTTTTTATGTGGTGGTAAAATTTCATCGTTAATAGTGAATTTGTTAGTGTGCTCTAGCCTAAGTTCCAACTAACATTCTTTTCTGTTTTTAGGTAACTACTAAGATTTCTTTATTACGGCTAAATCAAAGACTGATGAAATCTTGGTGGTTATAATCCTATTGGATGTAGTGATACAAATCGAAAATCGAATTAATCGATTAATCGATTAGTTGGATAAAATGATCTATCAACTAATCAATTGAAACATTTTTATCGATTTGTATCACTAATTGGATGAGGTAAATTTGTTTGATATACTACAAAGTTTTATTTTTCATTGAAGTATGGGATCATTCAAAATTTGTTTAAATCGTGTAAAACAATCAGCATATGCAACTTATGAAAACGAATTAGAATGCATTTGAGGTGAGGTGGATCATATTTTTCAATGGAAGGATACAAATTATTTCCGATTAGTAAAAAAGCGCTAACTATAACAATTCTATAAAATTTTGATTCCATTTCCTTTACATGAAAATGCCTCTGGTTAAACCCAACACCTGGATATCGGACAACTTCTCAATTTTGGAGAATGACGATATAACTAGAATGATGTGTAGTCGCATCAAATCTGTGCCGCTCATGTAATTTAAGGGTTATATTCAAACCTTGCCATGCTGATTTCGAAAATTTCTGATGTTCTTTTTTATATTGTAACTTCTAGATAGGTAAGTGTAATTTTGAGAGAAAAAAATTCATCTCTTATCCAATATTACAAGCATTGAATCTTTTTTTTTTTTTTTGCGAAATTCCCAATATTTATTGATGAGTTGGAATTGTGAATATCTTTAGACGATTTTGCCATAACCAATATTGTGAATAGTTAGCTATTTATTGTAGTTTATACCATGTATTTATAGGCATATATTATTAAAAAAGTCATTAATAAATAAAAAATTTTCTTTGCTTAATTTGGGATGGTATTTAACAAAATCATCTGGGATAATTATTCGATTAATGTGTTTTGTTCTATGGATACTACGCTATATTTAGGAATGTTACAGTCCTACAAGGACCGTGGTCCGGACCGTTCTTTTGAACTGGTTAAGGTCCTTATATAGCATCAGTCCAAAAACTGGTCCTAGACCAGTCCTGGACTGGAACTTTTAAATGGACCGGTCTATAGACTATAGTCCGGACCGTAACATCCCTAGCAGTATTTGTGTTAAGCCTTTTAAAACAAAGGTATACAAAAAAGGGGTAGTTTTATATTAAGAGAACACATACACATACGATTTCGTCTTGAATTTTAAAAATGTTAATAAGTACAGGAATAAATTTTTATACATAAATAGTATCTCAGTCTTCTAATAATCGACATCAATAAGATCTCCTGATTAGAGGTATTACCGGGTCGGGGTGAATTTTGATCTAACCCGAGTCAAACGTGTTAGAATTAAAAATAAATTAAAGCTTAAACCGCTACAAAAATATCTAAATGTAAATAACGCTAAATTACACTGCATTTCTAAGCTTCTCTTGAGTCTTATCCAGCAGGTAATGTGAACGTTTCCTTTCTTCTTTTCGTCCATTTTCTTTTTTCCTAAGTACTAATAACTTTTTTTCTTCTTTTTCATTGGGTTTTCAAATTACCTTAGTGTGCCCCAACCTCACACATTCTTGTCATGACCATCCTTCTTTTCGTCACATCTACTTTCTCTTTATTTCTTTGCTTACTCTATACTTCATTTCTCAAGACTCAAATTACGTTGTTCTTTGATTCTAATATTCTCGGCATGGATCACAATTCTAATCAATTTAATTTCTTTGTATATATATTAGCTAGTTGATTTAACTCTACTCTCTCTTTATTGTTCAGCTTCGATTTTGGGTGATTCTTTGACCAAAAATTTATTTGACAATCTCTACTATTACCAGGACACCGACAACCTGGACCGGATTCAAATTAACGTCGAATTTAGAAGATTTGATGTCTCTTCATTCTTTACATGAATATGGGTGCTCTTTTTATAATAGTTTTACTAAATTTTTTTATAAAATCACATGATTTTGAGGACATTGATGTCTCGAAATAAATTATGTCATCTTGAGGACATTCCTTGAAATAAATTATGTCATTTGAGGACATTGATGTCTGTGAAATAAATTATGTCATCTTGAGGACATTGATGTCCATGAAATAAATTATGTTATTTTGATGTCCTCGAAATAAATTATGTCATCTTGAGGACATTGAAGTTCTCAAAATAAATTATGTCATCTTAAGGACATTGATGTCCTCAAAATAAATTATGTCATCAAGCGACTCTAGTAAGTTTTCTCTTTTTTTTTTAATTTTACCAATGTGCACATTGGTTTGGTGAGTTCCCACGGTCCTACAAAATTTTTTCCGGTCTAGGCATATACAACTATTTTAAGTAGGCATTGTTTATGTAGAATTAGGATAAAATACGCTGCTATACCTTTTTTGATAATTCTACCAGCCATACGGTAAATAGCGATCTTGTCAATAATTAAAAATCGGCTGATAGATTTACAATTTTACAAAGACCAAAATACGTGCCAAATTTTTTGTTAATTCAAAAAGTTTTGAAATAAAATCAACCATTTAATCTATAGTATCTAAACGTATATTTGTGTAGAATCTCACGAAAAACGGGATACTAACGGGATAAAATATGTAACTACACCTTATTTGGTAGTCAATTGTTTGGTAAATTCATTCTTACCAAACATGTAGTGAAGTTTGTATTACTTTACTTTGTCTAATTATGTAAAATTAACAGGCACTACGTCTTTTTAATCAATTGTTGTACCGTTAAAAAATTTATTTTTACCAGTCGTGTGGTAAACTTTAATTTTTAACATATGGTGTCAGTAATTGTCCGAAGCGTAGTTGAGGACACTATACTTCTAGACATTAGAGATCTGTCAGGTCACGTGATGACGTCTGTCACGCCGCGTAATTAGCCAATAAACACTCGCGTGCTAACAAAACAAAAAAATAAAAATTTTTAATTTTAAGTTTTAATAAAACTTAATCGTAGTATGCTAATAGTGGCTTTTTTTATTAAGTAAATCGACCTTCATTATTAAGACAATTTTGTTTGCCATAACAAAATCTACCTACTTCTAAATTTTCATAAAAATCGGATAATTTTTTACTAATGGACATTTGTAAAAAACTAACTGACGTCATAATAGATTCTTTTGGTACAAAAGTGTATTTTATAAAAATCAACTAATAAAAAATCATCCAATTTTTATGAAAATTTAGAGGTAAGTAGAACTTATAACGATGAATA
>QKWP01000440.1:218081-267043 GCA_003550325.1 Gigaspora rosea
AAAAGATGCTTAAATTTGACTTTTTTGATCAAAAATCCAAAATTATGCATCTATTCTCTAAATTTCAAGTAAAATAAAAATAATTATGCCGATTTGATGTATTTCTAGATGCTGAACAAGTTTACTTAGTGCATAAAGTTAGAATTAATTAATAAAATTTTATGAATCATAAGATTTTATAGGATTTTATTAATAAAATTTTGTAAAATCTTATGATCTTACTTATTAATTCTAACTTAATGCACTAAGTAAACTTGTTCAGAACCTGAAAATACATTAATTTAGCAGAATTATTTTTATTTTATTTGAAATTTAAAGAATAGATGCATAAATTTTGATTTTTGATCAATAAAGTCAAATTTAGCATATTTTTTCCAAATTTCAAGTAAAATAAAAATAATTCTAATAATTTGATGTATTTTAGATGTTGTACAAGTTTACATAGTGCATAAAGTTAGAATTAATTAATAAAATTTGTGAATTATAAGATTTATAGGATTTTATTAATAAAATTCTATAAACTCTTATAATTTACAAAATTTTACTAACTAATTCTAACTTACTACACTAAGCAAACTTGTATTTATTAATTGTTATTTTTGGCTTCAGACACTAACGGTATCCGTTTCCTAGTATATTGTTATATTATATATCATTTAAATTATAACGTTTAATTATTAACGCCGAAGAATAAAGATAAAAAATATGCATTCACGCCTTTTTTGGCAAATTTTGAAGAGGATATTTTTTCTTCATCTATTTATAACCAAGTAGAAATATATGAAATAAGATATCATCTAAATTGTCTTATTACTAATAATCGAATGGATAACTTACAACCTCGCCTATTAGCTGTAGCATAAAATCAAGTGTTGTTTGGTGTCATTACTGCCAAATCTTCGATGTATGCAAGTGCCTCTAACTGAAATACCTTCTGTACTAGACTTGTACATATTTGACATAACATCACCCGGAGGTGGTAAACTTTGTGAAGGTTATGAAATTTTAGCTGTAGACTGATAAATAGAAGTCGAGTAAGTTGTTTTTGAGCAGCACAGGTTATATATGAAGTAGATTCTTATTATTTCTTAACAAAGATACGTGAAGGAGATGTAAAAACAATTACACTTGTAGATGAAAATGTGGTGCAATTATCAGATTCAAGATTTGCATATGTGGAATACCTGGGGTGTTCTGCTCGGGTATATGTGAAAAAATATTTTAATATTTTATTATCTTTTAGTAAATTTATAAAATACTAATTATGTTTTCTAAAGAATAGTTGTAACAAGGTTAAATGCGACTGGAAAGGTCGTATCTTAGTTCCCTGAAATAAGCCACTTAACCTGTGTAATATTGAGTGTTATGGAAATCATGACCCTGAACACATTCGGAAAAACCCTCTTCGGATGTCAATTTCAGTAAGAAAAAAAATCACAAACAGAGTTGCAAATATAACCCCTTCAATTTTGGCAACAGATAAGTGCTAAAATTTTTTTTTTTGTTTTTAGACTTTTAAGATTAGACTGCATTACAGGATGGCATATATCATCTTTAAAATTAGGTTTAATTTAATCTTTGATTTCTAAGCTCATGAACAATTCAAAAATTCTTGATACAATTTCTAATACACCGGCAAATCAAGTTCAACCAACATCTACCCGATTTGCACCCAATCTTGAGTCAATTCAAAATGCCCTTAAATATAACAAAAAGTTGTGTCATCCAAGCATATCAGAATTTGAAAAAGTAAAATTAAAATTAATTTTTCTATTTATTGATTTATTTATTTCTTTATTTATTTATTTATTTTTTTTGGTTAAACAGGTTTGCACTCTAATGGATAAGTTTGAAGTTGAAGGCACTGTTATATCAAAACGATATGGAGTTAAGGATGCTGAAGATTCTAAAAAACAAGCTGTACTCCTTGGTGTTGCATCTACAATTATGCCAATTCTTTTAACCAAATATCCGGATCTTCTGGCTATAGATTCTACTGGTCGTCGCAATACTTTGAACTTTTCAAATACTGCTTTTATGGTTAGATCAAATGAACCACGTGGTCGAATTGTAGCAACATTTATAAGTGACAAAGAAACAACATCAGTCATTGATCTTATGTTTGAGTCAGTAAGTATTTTTGTATATTTTTATAGATTTTATTGAATAATATTATAACTTTCACTATTTAAAGATTATACAATATAGTAATAAATATGGTGTCCAATTAAATCCTAAGTAGTTAGCCATGGATAAATGGGATCCTTACCTAACGGCAGCATGAAAATACTTTCCTAATACACAAGTGATTTTGTGTGACTGGCATGAAGGTTTTTTTTATTTATAGTATATAATTTTATTGTTCTTTTTATTTACATATTTTCTTTATAACTTGCAATATTATTACTTTTTAGCTGATGCACTTAAAGAATGGTTCACAAAAAATTTAAACGACCAATGGCTTAGAGATTGTGTATTCTATCAATTCCGATTTGTTAAACAGTCCTGGGACCAGGAAGAGTTTGATCAACAGAAAATTACTCTTTTAGATGCAAAAAAGCTTCAGGCTGCTACTGGAATTGCAAAATTAGCCGTCGCAGAGACAATTGTATCATATTTTAGAAAGTACTGGTTTGGTGATTGGGTTGGTTAGTAAAATTCATTGCTTTTTTTTGCTACCTTTTATATTTTACACTAACACTATAACAGATACATGGCCAGATTATAAACGTAATGATAGTCCTATGAAAACTAACATGTTATTGGAAAGTTACTTTAAGAAAGACATAATATTACATTATAGAGGGAGATTCACAAAGTCTTTATATTCAAACCTTAAAAGATAGCTACATTAATGCATGTGAACAGTGGAGAGGTCGAAAGGTAAATCTAATTTTTTTTCTTAACTTGTAACTTTTAATATAAAACAATCCTTTCTGTAAGGTTTTGGTGAGGAGAAGGCAAACCTCCTACAATATCAAAATTACAATGAAAAAAAAAAGTAAACGTAATGGGAGAACTTTTATACAAAAAAAAACTGTGTTCAAGGCAAGTATATCTATACTAAATCTTAACATAAGTAACTCAATATAAAAAACTTACTAAAAAACTCTCGATATAAGAAAATTTTGTTAAGTTTTTATTATTGAAACTGTTTGCATAAAAAGTTAATTTTTTTATATTATTATTTATGCATTATATTCACAATTATTTATATCTTAACCTTCTAGAAGTCTATCAAGATGCTTGGAATGTGTTCTGATTCTGTACTAGTGTTAATACACAGCATATTGAAATAGATGATGTTAGTAAGGAAAACTTTGAATCAGAGATCTCTGATTCAATTGATGAGTACAACAAAATTTTGTATATTACACGTAGAAGTGGAAAATTTGCTTGTCCATGTAGCTTCAATGTAATCCGTGGCCACGATTGTCAAGATATTGTAGCCATTTAGTTATTTATTGATAAGCCCAAGTTAGAAAAGTAAGAGTCATTTGTTTACTAATTCTTTCTAAATATGTATTAATATTTTTAATTCTTCTTTTTACAGTACCTTTGATTCTTATAATAAATCTGATAAATCTGCAGCTGAATCTGCTGCAAGCTGCTCTCTTGAGTCCTATCTTCGCCAAAAAGATGCCAATGGTCTCAATAAAAACGAACTAAAATTACCTGAAAAAAGAGGTCCTAAAAATAAGAGAAAAAACTGATTAGTACCAGGAGAATCTATTCAATTACGGGATACAATTTTAAATATACCTTACAATACAGTGAAGATTGTCGAAATTATTGGTGAAAGTAGAGTTATCGTGGATATTATCTTTGAAAATGGTAGTCAAGATCGACGCATAGTTCAACTGGATGATATAATTGGATATGCCAATGAACAAATGAAGAAAAAGTCAAAGGTAATGCGACTGTGATTTTATGTGCAACAAAACCATATATATAGTTTTGTTGTGCCATCTGTTTTTTTTTGTTTTTAGATACTGTTTGAATGTAATTTTATAAATTGATATTAGGTGAAAAATACATTTTCACAGTCCGTGCCATTATCCAAGGATTCTTATGGCAATGTCGTTGTTTATACAATGCCATATGGGGAAAGAAAGGCACGTTGTATTTAACCTCTACTTGTTCCGTGGATACAAGTCTTACACTTATTTAAAGAGCCTTTACTTACCAAGATATTTATAACCAAGCTGCTGCTTTCGCATTAGCTAACCCAAATTCATATACACATCTTCTTCTTCAAGTTTTTGATCGTATGGAAAAGAAAAAATGAGTAGAAGCTAAATTCCTTTGGATAGAGAATTTACCATCATATACTAAATTAATACAAACAGATCAAGTAGATTTATTTGGGAGACTTTCAGAACAGTTTTTTGAAGAATTTGTTCATGATTCTTTAGACAGAAATCTTCTCGTTATCAAAAGCACAATAACAGATACATGTGACTCAGACCACTGCCCGAGAAAAGGGTTGAATTCAACAAATTACTATGACATTGTACTTGTGTAAGTAGCCACGATTTTTATTTATGCCATCTTAGAATAGCTAATTTATTTTCGTTACTGGTTTATATAACAATTTTTTTCTTATGGCATTTGTTTATTGCTCATAGACTATTCTTTTTATAATACTTGCAAACCTAATTGTCTTTATTTTTTATGCTTTTTAATTATTTTAATATTTTATTCTTTTTAATTATTTTAATATTTTATTTTTTTAATTTTTTTAATTTTAAAAAATCTCAAGAGTCCGTAGTACCAGAAAGTAGCTACTTCGAATCATATCTTAAGCATTGGCAAGAACCTTACAATGTCCTATGTAGTGCAAAATTCAAAACTACAAATAATGAGAAACTGACAAATATTCCTGTGAATGCTTTCAAGATTAATAAATACAAATCAGTAGAAACTGGAAATGTCAAGTAAAATGATTTATTTCTAATATTTACTTGCCTGCTTTCTATTTTCTAACATTTTTCTAGAAATTTGTACTTATGCATGGGAAAGGTTACATCAACAAGACAAATTGACCAGTGGCTGCCCTTGATTCTTGTAATCAACATTACAGGTATTAATATCACTAATGAAGGAAGGTATCTTGAGAATAAAGACCTTCCAGAAGAGATTGAGTTTCCTTCAGATGTAGATGTAAAACAAAGGTAATACAAATTAATTTTATCTTTATTTATTAAATTTATAAACGCAGATATATAACTTTTTCTTGCATTATTTTTAAATGTAGATATCGTCTTACAGGAGTTTCCTTTTGCGATGGTAACCACCATATTGCAGACGTCCGTTTTGAGAATGTAAAAAATAAAGGATGGTATCAGTATGATGGAATGGGTAAATCCTATCGTGTAAGGGCAATGTATATAGGAAGTTCACGTCCACCTCACATAGATAATTACAATATGGACTATGTAATTTATGTAAAGATTTAAAGAAATTAGTTTTGTGCTTGTCTTTTAGCCATAAGTTACTTAGACATAATATAATTTGAATATCTTTGAAACGTTCTTAATGCTGTCAATTTATACTTGTATATTTTAATTTCACCCAAAAAAAAAACTTTAAGTGCAGGAATATTAAGATTTGTAAATGCTATATAAGGTTGGGTCCTTAATTATGGACCGAAGACCAATTAACCAGTTCAAAAGAACGGTCCGGACCACGGTCCTTGTAGGACCATAATATTCCTAAATATAGTGTAGTATCCATAGAACAAAACACATTAATCGAAGATGATTTTGTAAATACCATCCCAAATTAAGCAAAGAAAATTTTTTATTTATTAATGACTTTTTTAATAATATATGTCTATAAATACATGGTATAAACTACAATAAATAGCTAACTATTCACAATATTGGTTATGGCAAAATCATCTAAAGATATTCAAAATTCCAACTCATCAATAAATATTCAGAATTTCGCAAAAAAAAAAAGATTTAATGCTTGTAATATTGATAAGAGATGAATTTTTTTCTTTCAAAATTACACTTACCTATCTAGAAGTTACAATATAAAAAAGAACATCAGAAATTTTCGAAATCAGCATGGCAATGTTTGAATATAACCCTTAAATTACATAAGCAACACAGATTTGATGTGACTACACATCATTCTAGTTATATTATCATTCTCCAAAATTGAGAAGTTGTCTAATATCCAGGTATTGGGTTTAACCAGAGGCATTTTCATGTTAAGGAAATGGAATCAAAATTTTATAGAATTGTTATAGTTAGTGCTTTTTTACTAATCAAAATAATTTGTATCCTTCCATTGAAAAATATGATCCACCTCACCTCAAATGCATTCTAATTCGTTTTCATAAGTTGCATATGCTGATTGTTTTACACAATTTAAACAAATTTTGAATGATCCCATACTTCAATGAAAAATAAAACTTTGTAGTATATCAAACAAATTTACCTCATCCAATTAGTGATACAAATCGATGAAAATTTTTTAATCGATTAGTTGATAGATCATTTTATCCAACTAATCAATTAATCGATTAATTCGATTTTTGATTTGTATCACTACATCCAATAGGATTATAACTACCAAGATTTTATCAGTCTTTGATTTAGCCGTAATAAAGAAATCTTAGTAGTTACCTAAAAACAGAAAAGAATGTTAGTTGGAACTTAGGCTAGAGCACACTTACAAATTCACTATTAACAATAAAATTTCACCACTACATAAAAACCAGTTATCTAAAAGCAGATAATACTGAAAATTTAACCCATTGATAAGCCTTTCGTAACGTGCCAATTTGAAACAATTAGCTCACCAGAAACAACAAAATTGCACCATCAAGTATACCCTGCTCTTAGATAACTGTTGCTATGGTTTCATTGGTGGTGTGATTTCGTCATGGCTGGTTAATTTGTCAGTGTGTTCTAGCCCATATATTTGACTACCATTACTATTATCGCATGTACTGTTGCCATGGTTTCATGAAAATTTCACTAGCAGCGACAGTTACTAAAAGCAAAAAAAAAAATTTAGTAGTTAGAAGCTTATGGGCTAAACATGCTGACAATTCACCAACAATGATGATAAAACCATGGCAGCAGTTATCTAAAAACAGAACACACTAACAAATCAGCAAAATCGCGCCATCAATGAAACCACGGTGACACTCCTAACCATTACCTAAAAAAAGATAATAAATTAATAAAATCTGTTACAAATTTTTCATCAAACGGTTTACTGTCAAATAGCTTTGACATAGCAAGTAGAATAAATTATTCAGGAACAGGAGTCGTAAGTATGAGAAGTGGAATTTCTGATATCTATACGGTCGAGTGGACCAGAATGATAAAAGCCTTAGCTGATATACTTTGAAAGAACGCCATGTTGACTTCTCTGGATATTAGTTGGAATACAAACTTGGATCAGAAGGACGAAAGCATTAGCTGCACTTTGCAAGAGCACCACGTTTACTTATCTGGATCTAAATTGGGTCAAAGAATGAATGCACTTTACAAGAACACCATGTTGACTTCTCTGAATCTAACTTGGGTCAGAAGATCGGAATGCATTAATCAATGCACTTTGCAAGAACACCGTGTTTGCTTCTCTAGATCTTAATAGAATAACAAACTTGGATCAGAAGATTAAAAAGCATTAGCTGATGCACTTTGGAAGGGACTTCTCTAGATTTTGGTAATAAAAAGATAAAGCTAATAAAGTATTATAAAATACTTGCCACAAATGCACGTATATAATGATCCCCAAAATAGTAGATCTGCTATGAATTATGCCCATGTGCGAACTGCGGAGTCTTTATTAATCAAATGCGGTTTTTTTTCAAAATAGCTAGACTGCTTTTTATAATGTAAAATGTGTAGTACTGACTTTTAGCTGTGTGATAAAGGATTTAAAATTGGCAAAAGAAAATAGATCTGGGTCTTGTATAGTGCCTTGTATAGAGAGATCTCTCTAAATGCACCCTATAGAGACCGAACTTCTAACGATGTACGTTTAAAGAACAATAAGAAAAAGTGAATTTATGAGAGTAAGTATACTTGAGTCAAAATTTAAAAAGAGATTTATAGAGGGTATATTTAGAGAGGTCTTTCTTTATCGTTATCTAGCTCGTTACGGGTTCGCAAATTTCACCTATTAAAAAGCGAGTTTTATGAGTAAAATCTCACAAAAGCGGTTTTTTGCATGATTAAATAAAAGAAAGCAGATTTTACCTAACGAAAAGCGGATTTACATAACCATGTACATTAAAAGGGGGTTTTTACATATTATAAATGATAAATGCGGATTTTATATTGTCATTTCAGGATTTACATGATATAACCAATCAACGCGGGTTTTACGATTTAGCAATGTGGGTTTCACCCTGTTGTGAAAATATTATATCCAATTTCAGATAAAACAAGTAACACATTTACTTCAAAATATGTGATTCTATAAATTCTAAATTTTTAAAGCATATGCTTATTTACATAATTGCTTACCAGTAGATATTTATCAAAAAAAAGCAGTTTCATAATTAACAAAGAAGTGACGTATTTTAAAAATAAGCAGAATTTTTTAAATAGTAATTTACTATGTTGAATTATAAATCGGAAAAATAAAATAAAATATTTTCACTTTTCTGCTTGTTTTTTTTATTGCTATATCTATATGTATAATGAGTCTAGTGTAGTATATACAATTTTGATTGGATGATCATTTATTCTAGAACGTCTGATCGAATAAAAAAATATTTGTACTACTTAAGCAAATTTAAGTTAACTTAGGCAAATTTTACTATATACACATATAGGTTTTTTTAAAATGGTACAATGGCTTAAAGTTTACTACCATAAATAGAAGGATTTGACCTACACGCCACAAATTTTTAGCTAAAATTGATCGCTATTTAAAAAAGTTTTATCAGTGGCGTATTTGTGAAACATAGGTAAAAAATTTTTTGCATGACGATTCTATATGAAAATGATCTACATTCACTTTACCCTTAAATTAATTAATTATATTCTTATGAAAACATAAATATAAAAAATTTCAAACCAAATTTTCAACACTGTTTGGAATTATTATAAATATAAGTAAAGAGGTATATCAATGAGTTAATAATATTGTAAGTATTTTTTTGTAAGTTTTGTTATTGTTATAATAGTTTATTAGAGGTAATAAGCCTATGTTTGAAGATTAAAATGTTTGGTTGTAAGGTTAAAGAATTGTGACCATGAAGTATCAATTGTTCTAGTTTTTTAATAGTTTCTATTTAGTGTTTTTTTTTAATTATTGATTAGCATCTGGTCTTGTATAATATACATACTCAATATAGTTATTTGGGTATGGTTGTTATTCAATTAAAAGGAAATAATTATAGCTGCTCTTATAAATTTCAGGATACTATAAAAAATCTTGCTATAGTCCATTTAGCTTAAGTTAATTAATTATTGATTAGAGTGTAATTAGCATCTGGCATATAAAAAAGAAAAAAATTATTACACAAACTCTCAAACAATTCAACTTGGCAGTGTTATTATTAATATTATTTAATCAAATATATACAGTTGACTCTCTCTATACTGAACTACATGTTATAGGGTTTTTGTTCAGTATAGAGTAAGCTAACTTTATAAAGTTCACTCTCTATATTGAACAGTTCAGTATACATAATTTACATTACTGGTGAACACAGTTCTAAATTGATCATGTGACTTTATATATAAGTCACATGTTAGTTTATTATATAGAAATATGTATATATAGTATTCAGCTAGTAAAAAAGAGTTCAGGTGTAGTATAAAAAAATCTATTATTTTGGTTTGGTATAGTCAGCTTAAACTATTATAAAAAAATCTGGTTTGCCAAATCAGGTTTACTTTAACCCGATTTTGGTATAAACAGGATCGGTATAAAGAGAATTAATATATATTTTTTCATAATTATACTGTTGTTTCTCTCTATAGTCACACCCCATATAGTCACGCCTCTATTTAAGTATCCAATATTGTGTGACAGACTTAAAATATAGTAAAAATTCTTATTATAGTTACAAATTATTTATACTTACTAACATTATAAAATTTTAATTTTTTAACAATTTAATTTATAATAAACCATTAGGGCACTGACATTTATTAGATAATATTTTAAGGGGTGGTGGTCAAGAAAAATCTTACCTTGGTTAAATTTGATTGGCTAAAATTCTATTTATAGATCTTATCTAGAGGTGGGGTTAAGCCCCTATAGTAAATAGATATTAGATAATAAATGTTAGTACCCTTACTATAGTTACCAATTTCCAACTAAATATGGATTATAAAATCTGATTGGCCAATTTTTATATTCACGTATATTTAAATTATCTATTAAAGTTTCTTAAAAGTTTAATAGCAAATAACTTTTGATTCAAAAACACAATTTGGATAAAACAACTACCAAAATGTTTATCTCAATAAAACGATTCTAACAAGTCAAAAATTATTAATTCAAAAGTTTTGAGATTATTTTTTTTTTACCATTTTACATCTGAAATCTTGCTCTTTTTCTTTATTAAGTTTAATATTATTACATGCAGAAGAGAAATAATATAATATAACTAGTCGAAGAAGAAAAAACTCGGACTTCATAGTGGCCTTCCACTACCATCAATCTTTATCCAAGGCCTGTTGTTAGCTGAACAAAGTTATTATTATGATAACCTGTCAGACTTTAAAATAAAAATTGTTAATATCGATATCGATAACCTTGTCCCATCTAATACAGGCCCAGGTCACAGTATGTTAAACAGAAAGCAGTAATATAAAGCTGGACTGCTTGAAAATAGAACTTCTAGGATTTTCATCCAGTGGTTATTCTATCAGTCTCACACATTGTTCTACGTTATTTGTTTTCAAGCCACTCATAATGGTTGTATTCAATATGGTAGTTGCCTTTCCTTTTTGGAAGCAGTAAACACTGCAGTTCTTTTAAAAGGGGTACACCAAATTGCCCATTTTTTGAAAATTCTTCACAAACCAAATGCATCTAAAAAGTTCACCTGTAGCCATAGTAAAGATAATGGTTTCTCCCGTATAGTCCTAAGTCCATCAGAGGGCCACTAAAGACTTGAGTGATAAACTCTAAGCTTGTCAGCAGGTAGTCTATAAACTTTACCTCTAAACGACAAGTGACAGTTGTATAGTGAGTGACAAACTTAAAGCTATTAGCAGATACTCAGTTAACTGTATTCCTAAATAATAGCTACCAAGTTGATATTGCATGTGCTTGATAGTTTTTCTACTGCTTCTTTAAGATTTTACTTCTAAGGTGTTAGCATGTATGTTGGTACAGGTGATCGGTGGGTAGAGTTGTGGAAGATCTTTGGTTTTTTAGATTATTAAGGATTTTATTACTTTATGTGTTTAGGAATTGATTAAATTTAAATATTTGAGTGAAGAATCTTTAATGATCTTGGGTTTTGTAATTAAACTTGGAAGATTGTAGACTTATTAGAATTGTCTTATTGAAACAAACGCTCTGGTATTATATAATGCTAAAAATAACCACTTCTAAAAACAAGCTATCTGCTCCTCTTTTGGTCAAAAAACTCAAAAATATCTTTGATTCAAAATAAGCTACCCATACAATCAACAACAGTTGCTATAACAATAGTTGCTATATAGTAAAGTCCAAACTTTACTAAGCAAATTGATTGAAGTTGCTTAATTAAACTTATTTAGGAAATCAAAATATGCATATACTAAAATTTACAACAAAATTGGTGTAAAGGATAAAGCTATATTTAAATATTTGGGATTATTACATCAAAATTCGATTTTATTATACCAAAATTCGAGTTTATTACATTGATTATTAATAATTGATATAATATAATAAACTCAAATATTTAAATTCAGTTCTAACCTCTAAATTGAATAAGTTTTTATTAATTGGATTTTAATTGTTATATTCAACAAAGTGATTAAAAATTTATTAACAAAATATATTTGTTAAATGTAAAAGATAAAAGTCAAATAATAAAAATTATATCTATTTTAATAAAATTTCAGAATATGTATAGTTTAGTCTCCTAAAAAAGTCAACTTAAGTGCTAATAATCAATTTATATAGTAGAATTTAGACTTTACTATGTAACAACTATTGGCAATTAACCAAAAATTGATTATATCTAATAATAAGCTACCTCTAGATTTTTTGTCCAAAATGTCCAAAAAAGGTATCTTATTTCTAGAAATATAGAGTAGTCATTTTATCTAAATTGGGCCACTAGACAAAAATTATTTACTGTTAAACATTTTAAAATTTTTAATAGTATTTAATATGCTACATCTATATATTATATTAAATACTCATTGGCATATGGGCATATGACTATAAAAAGGTATTTTATTTATAGTCACACCTCTAAACATTTATTGTAATAGGGCACGACCAACTTGGTGACTATAGGGAGAAACAACTAGTATTTGAAATTTAATGTTCTTAGTTCTCAGAGAACATTACACTATTTTTTGGATATAAATTATTAAAATATGTTTTCTATTTGAAAAAATTCAATAAATTCTTTTAAAAAAAATTTTAAATTCCTATGTAATAAACATTAAAATTTTACTAAGAACATTAAGAAATTAAAAATGTTCTTTTTGAGAACATAAAACCAAATTTGAATTTTAAATACTAGGGGCAACTGTAATTAATTTGATGAATATGAGAAAAAAAGATCAATATGATATAAATACAAATTTTTTCAAATTGTTAATTTGTTTTTTTGTAATTTATATTTAGAGATACAATATTTTTATTTTAATATCACATGATACTTTTTGTCATAATTGCCTATTATAAATTTTGGATAATCAAGAATGTTGTAACCAATCTAAATTGTTAAAATGTACGAACTCTGAATTAGATTATAAAAGAAAGATATTATTCTTGGTGATTATTTCTATGAAAAGAAGCTAATTCTATCTAGATCTTTACAGAGATTGATAATTTAAGAAATTTATTTGTAATGTGTTAACAGTTTATACGTTATTCTACAATATATAGGAAGATTAAAGTTTTTAAAATTCATGCACTGTATGTACGTACGTATGGTGGTATTGGTAGAATTAATTTTACAAATTAATACGGTTACAGCATTGCCGTATTTTTTGCGTAATTGCTGTGAGCAGTAATGCCGTAACGCAATGCCGTAATGCTGTAGTGCAGTAATTCCGTAATGCCGTAATGCAGAAATACTATCTGCTATGTTTCCATAATAATATACTATTAAATATTTTTTCGAATTTGATTCTGCAGACTTCATTGTTTTAATACAGTACATGTAATGACGATGAAAAAAAGAGGCTTGTCATGATTTGCTTTTTTCCCCAATTAGGCAGTCTAAAAGTCATTGTTTGAGAACGTCTTTAACGAACGAATTGATCGGAAATGACATCATTGCTAACAGCATTTATGGTGACACTTGAAGAACAAGGAACCCAGTGATCATCACATCACGTGAAATCATGCAATTACGTCATTTGTTTACAAGCACTAACCTAACCTAACCTATTACCTAACCCTAACACTAACCTAACGTAGGCTGAAGATATCACTGGGTTCTTGATCTTCAATCTTCCCTGACGAAACTCGTGACGAATGACTAAACTCGTGACGAAACTCCGCGAGTATATATATGTTGTACCCCAAATCTAAATTTGTCCCATTTGTCAATTGGGACGGCCCAGATGTCAATTTTACAGCCAAAAATAAAAACTGGCATAAACTGATCTCTAACTTTACTTTAATTTTACCCTAACCCTAAATTTAATTTGGCCCGATTGTCATCTGGGAAGATTGACATCTGGGGCACAACATATATATTTGAAAAAATAAATAAAAATGAAACGTGCGATTTCTGTTTTAGGAATCATTAAAAACTAGTTAGTGCATAAACGCCTTCTGGCGTTCTGAGGCTGCACATGCGGATAAAAAAAGCAATTGATCTACATCCGATGTAAAAATTTTGATAATACTGTAATAATACAGTAATATGTCTTTTTTCTGCTTATTTTAACATAAAAAGGCTCTCATTATAGGTAAAAATTTATGTAGAAAACGGAACTAGTTGTCATAGAAAATTTTTTTTCTGTTTATGTTATACGAAGATCCGAAGATCCTGCAATTTTTATTGGTTCCGAGCCTAAATTTGCTTTACATAAGGGCACCCCGATCAGAGACCCGTAAAAATTTGTACACAGTGGCTCTTATAACTGACTTGATAACTTAATACAAACTAATGCAAATTTAGATTGATAATGCAAATTAAACCAAATTCTAAGGGTAAAATTCACATGTATTCTATAAATTTGATTGGCTAATAATGTCAGATAGTGTGCTGAATTAAAGTCTCCGAAAGAGAAAATGAATGAACATAAAAGACGAGCAAGGTCAGAACAAATTTTGAGTAAATTTTTGATGTTTTCCGAAACAAATCGCAAATTAATATAAAGTTAATATCTTATTACAAATTAATAAATTTTTGCAATAACGCAAATAAAGATTTTGTATAACACAAATACTTTTTACGGGTCTCTGACCCCGATATTCGATACCGATTACCCTGATCACGTGACGTCGTGAACTGAGTTCACGATTGAAATTGAATAAACTATAGAACAGGGACGATGTTTTTCTGCGTTCACGAAATTTTGCAGAAAAATTACGGAAATGGCTCGATTTTTTGGCCGAGATATAGGATCCTTGCTTAGCGTAATGTCGGCTGACATTTCCATAATGCTGGCCGGTTTATGTAATACTGGTCCAGAATAATCATTTTGCATGGACGTAAATTGGTATTTTGTCACCGCAGAAAATCATCGTCCCTGCTATAGAATTAATATTAAGAAAGTATTGGAGACCAATTACGTCGTAGCAAGACCCTGCTAACCTTGCGACCCGGACCAAATATTTACAGCCTCTTTACTGGGATTATTATAATATAATATTATACTTAGTTACGGTATCGCACTATTACAATATTGCGTTATTGTGCATTACGGCATTACGGAATTGCGGCATTGCAGCATTACGACATTACGACTTTTACGGCATTATGGCATTACGGCATATAATTTTTACGGCAATTAGATGCTATGCCGTAATTAATTCTACCACTGGTAAAACGCCGTAATTGCTGTAACCTATAATCAGGTTACATATGAAAATTAAATTATTGACTTCAATAAATTTAAGGAAGGCATTTAAATTCCAGTTTATATTTTGTCTATATAAAGTGTAATTGTGGTTTTCTTGCACGTACGTACTGTTCATACGTACATATATTTTATTACACACGCATTTGCAAAAATCTTTTCCTTCAACTGATAAGTTAAATTCGAGGAATAAGAAATGCTTTATAATGTACGAGTTTAGATATATTTGATTACACAACTCATCGAAGATATTGCAAGTAAAAATTTAAATACATTATCTTTTGCCTGAAAAGCACCATTTATCAATTATAAATTTGTTGGGACAAGAGATTTAAATTGTTATACAAAATTTATTTTGTAAAAACACTATTACACCATTCCTGATGCAAAATGACATCTAATGATCCATATATTCCATTTGATGATGCATTTACTACGATTATTACTGGAATAATTCCTGGATTAGTGGTTGTATTATTTAACGGGTGCGAAGAAAGCAAAAAAAAAATTTTGTTCCTTTATAAATATATTTGATGATGCTATAATATTTTTATCTATGCTGATATACCCTTTAATTAATACATTTAAATGGTATGATTCTTATTCATACCAAAATAAAGTTTTTACAGTTGTTTCCTTTTTAGTCTATTTCCTATTGGCTTTGTCTTGGTTTTTTTTCTGCTTAGCCCTGCGAAAAAAATCTCTGCTTTGGACTATGAAAATTTGCCTTGGTGCTATCATCATGCTTTTTGGTTGTTATTCTTGGATTGCGGTATCAGCGTTTATAGGTGGTGATAAGGAATCATTTAAATTTGGTATTAATTATGTTAGTAAATTTTGCATTAATAACTATGTTAACTTCTTTCCTGGAAGATGTGAATTAGTAGGTACATTAACTATATCATTTACGGCGTCAGCCTTAATAATTAATTTCCTAGGTATACTTTTGCTTCTCTATAAGCTAGAACTTAAACGTGGAATACAACTAAAAAGTTTAATTGAATTTTGTAAAAAACGGAAAATAATTGATACAATTATTAAGTATTTAAATCGATTAGTTATTCTTATAGCAGTAATTTATCCAGCTATTATATATGGGTATTTATTTAGTACCAATTCTTTTACTACGAAAATATCTTTTGGAATTTGTAGTATAGCACTCTCCAGATTATTCGAGCATTATGGTGATGATCAATCTGAAAAAATTAATACGTTGGTCTCTTATTATATGAATTACACTTTAAATATGTGGGTAGGAGATATTTTACGAAGCAAAACAGAAGAAATCTTAGAGAGTCTTATAAAACTTTTGACAATAATAGCAGATCGAACTGAATTTAAAACTGCAAAGAAAATAAACTATGTAAAAAACTCAGTAGAAAATCAATTAAAAATATTTAAAGAGAAATCCAAAGATATAGAAGGTTTATCTAAAATCCAAGACAATATAAAAAATGTAATGTGCACATTAAATAGTCAGATAGAAAAATTGGAAAATGATGCCAAAAAAACCTGTGAGAGCACTGAGAATAATGAAAATGATGAATATGTTGAGTATATCGAAAGAAATGAAGAAAATGACAAACATGTTGAAGATAATGAATATGTTGATAAAAAATTCATCAAAGCATTTTATAAATCTATAGAAAGGGACCAAAAAGACGAAGACAATAATGAATGTGAAGAAAAGGATAAGGAAAATGAGGATATAGAAGCAAACATACAAGAAAAAGAGGACAAAAAGGGTATAGAAAAGATCATTGAATTTTTAAGAAATCAGCAGAATGAAATTGATTACACATACCCGCTAGTTGAAAATGTAGATGAACTATATGAAAAACAAAGAAATTCTAGCTCTCTGATTGATAACGATACTGGCAATTGCTTGATAATTTATCATATACAGGTTTATAACAAATTTTTAAATCTAATATATTGTGGCGATATAATATGTTTTAATGAAATACTAATAATATATAATATGTTAAGAGAATGGTTTTCTTAAAAAATTTTAAAAAAATAAAATCCAGTGATCATCTACAGTGATCACCCTGAACTCACTTTTTTCATCAATTCTGATCGATAATCGATCATCATGCGAACATTCTTCTATATTGCTTTATTTGTTATTATTATAGCTCGATCAGCTGACTTTATACAAAAAAACTGATGACTTTATTTACAAAATCTGAAAAACATATGGGATAAGGGCTCGCTACCCTTATTGGCTCTAATATACATAATCACATTTCCACCATAGCGACCAGTGTTTCGGCCTAAACCGAAAGTTTCGGCTGGGCGAAACTGGCGAAACCTCCGAAACCTAGTTTCGCCAAAGGTCTCAAAGCCGAAACCTCCGAAACCTCCGAAACTGGGCGAAACTGGGCGAAACTTCCGAAACCTCCGAAACTGGCGAAACTGTGCGAAACTTCCAAAACTTCCGAAAATAATAAACACTAAGTTTCACATAAATATAGTTAGGAACTAAAATTCGTATTCGTGGCATAAAAAGAAGTGGCCTTTACCAGAGGAAATATTTTTTTGATTTTTTTTAGAAGCCTTCTATTGTCAGATATGTACGTATGTACATAATAAAATAAAATACACAAACCGTACTTGGTAATTCCTTAATCATAATATAGTAAATCGGCACTAACAAGTATAAACGTGAATCCTATGAATTCTGCATATGTATTACCATTGTTAAAACTATGATAATATACAGAATTTATGGATAGGATTCGAAAACAGAATAGATAGTTTTGCACAATGACATCGTGCAGTCATCTAGTTTTTTAAACATTAAAAATGCCAATTAAATATATAACTAACTAAATTTCGTATCAGCTTACATAGAATAGTTGCTATTGAATTTATGTTGATCTTGGCGTATTATTTTTACAAAGAGATAAAGAATATTAGATCTTCATAACATTACCAGGAACGCAGTCATGCAAATTGACGGAGTGTATGGTTACCTTCCATATAGAATGGTAGTTCGCAAAATCTTGCATTTGATTGGGCGTTAAAAGGCTATCATTTCACATGTCAATGTGCTGTGCTAGTGTAACGTACTTCTACTGTTCGTGTATGAGCATACCGGTGTTTTATGTTCAACTTTTTCTATTTTTAGTTAGTATTGTTATTTTATTGTTATTTATTTCTTATTTTGGCAAATTTTGTGGCATAGTCTGGTGATTGAATCTCCAAACGGGTGATCAAAACCCAAACGGGGATCAAATCTCAATCAAATCTCCAGACGGGTGATCAATTACTCATTTGGAGATTAGATCCGTTTGGAGATTTGAACTCCAAACGAGTGATTAAAGCTCCCATACGAATTAAAAATATATAAGGGTTTGGTTTTAGCATATGGAGGAAGAACAAGTAGGGTTGTAGATAGTATTTCTGTAATAATCCAATGTATTGATTCATATTAATAAAGTCCCGTAATTATGTGTGTTAGTTATCGTTTTAAACCATTTAACCTTAATCACAATTTGTTCACGATCGAACTAAACCGGCCAATTTCATCAAGCTCTCCCAACCGATCGTAACACCAGATTTGGTATTTGTGTTATTCTGAGAACGCAGTAATATGTATCATATGGTGGAACGAAATCAGGTAAAATATTCTCTATCGTTATCAGACTGCCTTAAGATTCAAATTGTATTTATTTTGATCTATTTCGATTTTATTGAGTGTTTACTTAATATTCTATTCAGTAACATCAACTCACCAAAAATTACTTCACAGACAATTTAGTTCGCAGAGAATTTAATTACAGGTAAGATTATTTTACAATCGATTTATTCACAAACAAGTTTGTTTTATTGGCAGTTATTTCAATGGCATCAGATTTCACAGACAAATTAATTCTAGTCATTGTCGTTAGAATTAAGTTTTATTTACCGTAAATTCTCGAAATAGCGGGCATGGACGTTGTTTCGAGAATTTACGGTAAAGCTGGTGCAATTTATGAAGTAATTGTTGGCTAAATATATTGTCAACAAAATGAATTTGTCTGTGAATTAACCGTCTGTAGAATAATCTTGTCTGTAATTAATTGTCTATGAATTAAGTTGTCTATAAAGTGATTGTTAATGATTTAATACTAAATGTATAACAAAGCGAAAAGTGCAAAGATAGAATGAAAATAAATTCGAACGGCTTATTTGGTAATATAGTCGACCAGAATTATGACAAGTAGTATAATGTTGGGCAACGGTATTGTGATCATCGATCACCGTAACAAAGACGATTTTATTAGTAGAATTTAAGTGTTTATTTTATTACAATGAAAAAAGTAAAATTAGAGAATTATAAGTGTTAAACAATATATGTATCGCAGAATTAATATAAATAGAAAGAGCAAAAGTTAGTCTTTTGACTGTAACGAATAAAGAGAAGAGAAGCGTATAGTTGCGCCTGAAAGTTGTTTCAGTGTGTGTCTTGTTCCAAGTGAGACGTTTATAAATTATAACCAGTTGAGCAAGATAACAGTTACATCACGTTCCTGGTTTTAGCGCGACTGCGTCGCGCAGCTACCCTAATTATTATTAAAACACCTAACTGTATTAGCTGGGGACGTCATATCACGCTATTTTATGAATTAACATAAATTCAAAGTGACGCATAATGTATGTAATATATATAATATATATATATATTTCTTCAATTCGCTAGGTTTCAGAGGTTTCGGAAGTTTCGGAAGTTTCGGTTTCGCCCAGTTTCGGAGGGTTTCGCCCATTTCGGAGGTTTCGCCCGTTTCGGAGGTTTCGGATTTTGGGCGAAACCGAAACTCCAGGGCCGAAACGTTTCGGACTTTGGGGAGAGGTTTAGGCCGAAACACTGATAGCGACATGCATTCATCACAACAGCAAACGAAATGGACACCTATGATGCCTTCATATAGAGGGAAACCGTCGAATCCCATAGCTGAAAAGAGAATCGGCAACGTGTTCCTGCCGGTATGAGCGAGGTTCATTCTTATTGTCCTTGCACTGCCACTTGCAGCCGTGGAGCCCATACAACAACTGGTCCTTGCACTGCCACTTGCAACCGTGGATCCAAATCCAACAACAGTCCTTGCACTGCCACTTGCAGCCGCGGATTCAACTACCTCTGGTCCTTGCACTGCCACTTGCAGCCGTGGAGCCAGGTATGTATACATACTACAGATCCTTGCACTCTAATGCAGCCGTGGAGCCTGATATCACAAAAGAAACAACACTGCTTGCTTGAATTCGGGTGGGTAAGGGAGGGTGACAGAGCCAGCTTTCACAAGGCGAGTGATAGCGAAAAGACAGATAACCTTCTTCACTGAGATTCTTGGCCTTT
The DNA here is from genome assembly GCA_003550325.1 of Gigaspora rosea. Lineage (NCBI taxonomy): Eukaryota > Fungi > Glomeromycota > Glomeromycetes > Diversisporales > Gigasporaceae > Gigaspora > Gigaspora rosea. Next base: position 238,623 of record QKWP01000440.1, read on the forward strand.
AATACACCTCCCGTATCACTGGTTCATACTTGGTCACAGTCATTATCTCTTACCTACAAGTTACAAAATCTCACAACAATAATCAAAGAATAACCATAAAAGGATACATAACAAAACCTGTACATGATCGGTCTTAAAGTCATCCGATCTCGCAATAATGATCGCCGTGTCACTTCGTTGACAGGCTTTTCATTATACTGGTCCTTGCACTGCCACTTGCAGCCGTGGAGCCAAATACAACAACTGGTCCTTGCACTGCCACTTGCAGCCGTGGAGCCAGGTACAAAACAGGTCCTTGCACTGCTACTTGCAGCCGCGGAGCCAACTACCTCTGGTCCTTGCACTGCCACTTGCAGCCGTGGAGCCAGGTACACTACAGGTCCTTGCATTGCTAATGCAGCCGTGGAGCCTGATATAACAAAAGAAACAACACTGCTTGCTTGAATTCGGGTGGGTAAGGGAGAGAGATAGAGCCAGCCTTCACAAGGCGAGCGATAGCGAAAAGAAAGATACCCTTCTTTACTGAAATTCTTGGCCTTAAATACTCCTCCCGTATCACTGGTTCATACTTGGCCACAGTCATTATCCCTTAACCTCATTATCGATCTAACAATAATCATAACCATGTGAATATCAAAATCGTATGCAAATCTGAAATTATTTGTTAAAACAAGTTACAAAATCTCACGACAATAATCAAAGAATAACCATAAAAGGATACATAACAAAACCTGTACGTGATCGGTCATAAAGTCATCTGATCTCGCAATAATGATCGCCCTGTCACTTCGTTGACAGGCTTTTCAATATTATACATATCCTATTTATCTCTTATACATATCAATTTTTATTACCATATTGGACCATTTGTGATAGATCGGATCAAAGTCACTTATACAGATCCACAGATCCTCAATCCCCCATTTACAGTAACGCGACCAACTATGAAGTTATGACTACACGTCTCTTGAAAACATTAGATCTTCTAAAGTACTCATGGCACCAGGCGGCATTCAAGTATTGTCAGGAATCTGCTAATGCGATATTAAACTTTACACGAGTCTTATCTGTGAATGTTCGAGCGGAAGTCTTGAATTGGGCATGTACGTGTGGTGGGATTGTGATTGTTATAGGAGGGATTGGTGTTAAAGAATCGGATGATGAAGATGATAGTTGGAAACAGATAGAAGTTGTTCCTTGAATTGAGTATTGTATTTAATTTAAGTGTCACTAATTAAAGACTGCGATCTGTCTTATAAATCTTAAGTTAGTAGGCATTTCAAAGCAGAAGGCAACTTATAAAAATTTATTTGTATAACACTTCTTGTTTTATTTATTGTTTATTGATTGATTATTTTGATACATGATTTGTTTAAGACTATACTAAATTGATTGATTGATACATTGTTTGATTTATCACATCAAATACTAATTGATTCCTTAAAACTTTACATTACTCTCGATAACATAACTATCTACACCATTTATAATCCCCCTAACAATTACCTTTACACCGAAATATTCTTCGCCCCTCCATCATTTCTCTATTTGGCGTTATTGTTTGTAGCTCTCCCATACGATAGTAACACCGTTTCAGATTGAATGTCGATCAATATTTATAAAATTTCTAATATTGTCTGTTTTTTCAAACTTCGAACGAAGATTTCTTAAGAATATCCCGGTAAATCACAATATATAAGACCATTTTCGAATTCTACTAATATGTAGAAGTTGAAAAACGGCTTTGACAATAAAAATAAGTAAACATCAAAATACTCTCGCTTAAGGTTCGTGGAAATTTAGACAAAGAAAACTTTAAATTTTTATTGTTGCTTAGTCATCGAACTACAAGATATAGTATACAAATAGATATTATATACTATATAATTAAAATTTGACGTGAAATCATTGGAATTACTATTTTTGAGATTTCTGTGTGAGAGGCGATCATACAGTAATTTACATAAAAGCAAATCAAGATTTTAGGTAAATTGTTGAAATCATAATGACGTACAATTATGAATAACTTACGACACTAATCCCATAGGTTTTAGTTATTCATTCATGATTAGATCTACTGAGTTGTTTTAGCTAAAAATACCACTGATAATATAATAATTATTATATAGAACGTCTGCGTTTTATAAGTGTGCTTTGATACAGTATGAATTTAATTAATTACCAAAAATAGGTTCGAAAACAAAAATATCAATTCTTTGTTTATGTTGAATCGAATTATTTTTAAAAAGACATATGGATTTATGTATAATTCTTGTTTGGAGGCTTGAAATCAAACATTAAGAATATGTTGCCATGACAAACAATAATTACTAATATAATAAAAGTTATCGATTATTTATACTTGTAAAGAACGAGTGAAGGAAATTTAATTTTATTCAATTTATAAAATTTAAAATGAATTTAGGTATTTAAAGTTGTGGTTTGTGTTTATATAACTATAGTAGTTAATTCAAGATTTTCCATAAAAGTGCACACGAAAATTGAAGTTTTGTGAATAAGTTAAATATTTAAAGAATTAGAATGCAAACTACAAATTGATTTTTAGCTTCATATTTTAATAACTATTTATACTGTAGTTAATTCAAGATTTTCTTCAAAAGTGCACATGAAAATTGAAGTTTATGTAAATAAGATGTTTTACGAATTATTTAAGTTTGAATATTTCAAATAATATTAATTCTTTATTCCGTATAATTTGTAATGATATAATTTTATTGTCTATGAAAAGATGAATATATTTAACTTGAGAAAGTGTTAATGTAAACAAAGAGATTTAGTGTCAAAAATAAAAGCCAAAGTTTCACAAATATTTTATTTAAAAAAGAAATACAAAGCCCTACATCTTTTATTCAACATGAAATCGATCAAAATTTTTGAGGGAACAGTACTAGAACTGTACGAACGTAAGTACTAGTTTAAGGACAAGTACTATATAAAAATGTTGGAATAACCAATTTCCTTTTTGGATAAAATGGGCTAACGAGGATACAACAAAAGGTCAACTCAAACAAATTTAGAAATAACCAGAGATAACCCGAAAATAAACATAAAATAAAAATGTTAATGTCGTTAATTTATTTTATTAAAATATTATTTATATTTAAATTTAAATATTATTGCAATAAAAATTTATGAGATTCATTTAGATTAATTCCTAATAAATTATTTAAATCTGCTAGTGATTCTTCGGATTTGCACATTGTGCGACAAATTGCTGCACGACATGCTAAAGCTTCTGCATTATTTGGACTAATTTCTAATAACCTATTTAAATCTGTTAATGATTCTTCATATCTTTTCATAATGCTAAATGTTGCTCCACGTTCAATTAATGCGCCTTCATCGTTTGGATTAATTTCTAATGATTTATTTAAATCTGCTAATGATTCTTCGTAGCTGTTCATCATGCGATAAGTTGCTCCACGTTGCTTTAATACTTCTACATTATTTGGACGAATTTCTAATGATTTATTTAAATCAGTCAGTGATTGTTCGCATTTGTGCATCATGCGATAAGTTACTCCACGCTGCCTTAAAGCAAATGTATGATTTGGATTAATTTCTAATGACTTATTTAGATCAGTTAATGATACTTTATATAAATTCAATTTGCGATAAGTTACTCCACGCTGCTTTAATGCTTCAATATTATTTGGATGAATTACTAATGATCGATTTAAATCTCCTAGTGATTCTTCGTATTTATTCATCATGCAATAAGTTACTCCACGGCTTGCTAATGTAAATGCATTATTTGGATCGATTTTTAATGATTGATCTAAATCTGCTAATGAATCTTCGTATCTGTTCATCATGCGATAAGTTTCTCCACGGTTTGCTAATGTAAATGCATTATTTGGATTAATTTCTAATGATTTAACTAAATCTGCTAGTGATTCTTCGTATTTATCCATTAAACAAAGGACTACACCACGAGATCTTAATACAAATTCATTATTAGGATTAAACTCTAATGAATTGTTTAAATCTGCTAATGATTCTTCATGTTTTTTCATCATAAAATAAGTTATTCCACGGCTTTCTAATGCTTCTGCATTATTAGGAACAATTTTTAATAAATTATTTAAATCCGTTTCTGCGCTATTTAGATGAATTTTCGATAATTTATTAAAATCTGCTAGTGATTCTTCGTATCTGTTCATCTTAAAATATACTATGCCACGGTTTACTAATGCAAATGCATTATTATTTAGATCAATTATCGATAATGAATAATTTAAATCCTCTAGTGCACTATGGTATTTGTTCATCATCAGATAAATTGCTCCACGGCATGCTAATGATTCCGCATTTCCATGATTAATATTTAATGATTTAGTTAAATCTGCTAGTGATTCCTTGTATCTATTCATTTTAAAATATATTACACCACGGTACGCTAATGCTTCTGCATTATTTATTTTAATTTCCAATAATTTATTTAAATCCACTAATGATTCTTCGTATCTGTTTATCATGAAATAAATTACTCCACGCTCTCTTAATGCAAATGTATAATTAGGATCAATTTCTAATGAATTGTTTAAATCTGCTAATGATTCTTCGTATCTATTCATTTTAAAATATGCTGCACCACGGTATGCTAATGCTTCTGCATTATTTGGACTAATTTTTAATGAATTATTTAAATCCGCTATTGATTCTTTATATCTGCTCATCATGTAATAAGTTTCTCCACGATATGTTAATGCAAATGTATTATTTGGATCAATTTTTAATGATTTATTTAAATCACCAAGTGATTCTTCATATCTGTTCAACATGAAATAAGTTACTCCACGCTGCCTTAATACTTCCATATTATTTGAAAGAATTTCTAATGATTTAGTTAAATCTGCTAATGATTTTCTATATTTGTTCATCATGCGATAAACTACTCCGCGCTTGCTTAATGCGTCTGCATTTTCTCGATCAAATACTAATGATTTTTTTAAATCTGCTAGTGAATCTTCGTATCTGCCCATCATACGATAGGTTTCTCCACGGCTTGCTAATACAGATGCATTATATGGATCAAGTATTAATAATTCATTTAAATCTGCTAGTGATTCGTCGTATCTGTTTATTGTGCGATAAGTTTCTCCACGGTTAAATAATGCAAATTTATCTTTTGAATTAATTTCTAATAATTTATTTAGATCTGCTAGTGATTCTTCGTATCGGTTCATCTTAAAATATGTTATGCTACGTTTTTTTAATGCAAATACATTATTATTTGGATTAATTATTAATGATAAATTTAAATCTGCTAGTGATTCCTCATATTTATTAATCATTTGATAAGTTTCTCCACGGTATGCTAATGCTTCTGCATTATTTGGATTAATTTCTAATGATTTATTTAAATCTCCAAGTGATTCATCATATCTGTTCATCATGCAATAAGTTGCTCCACGCTCACTTAATGCGTATGCATCATTTGGATTAGTTTTTAATGAATTATTTAAATCTACTAGTGAATCTTCGTATTTTTCCATCATACGATAAGTTATTCCACGCTCAGTTAGTGTGTCCGCATCAAAATTTGGATTAATTCTTAGCGATTCATTTAAACTTTCTAGTGATTTTTCGTATTCATTCATTATGCGATAAATTATTCCGCATTGCTTTAATACCTCTGCATTATTTGGGCGAATTTCTAATGATTTATTTAAATCTGCTAGTGATTCCTTGTACTTGTTCATTATAAGATAAGTTGCTCCACGGTATGCTAAAGCATCTGCATTTTCTGGATTAATTTCTAATAATTTATTGAAATCCACTAGCGAATCTTCGTATCTCTCCATCATACGATAGGTTTCTCCACGGCCTGCTAATACAAATACATTACGCGGATTAATATCTAATGATTTACTTAAATCTGCCAATGATTCCTCATATCTATTCATCATTTGATAAGCTGTTCCACGATATGCTAATGCTTCTGCATTATTTGATTGAATTTCTAATGATTTATTTAAATCTGCTAGTGCTTCTTCATATTTGTTCATCATAAAGTAAGTTATTCCACGCTTACTTAATGTTTCAGCATCATTTGGATTAGTTTCTAATGATTTAGTTAAATCTTCTAGTGATTTTTTATATTGGTTCATCATGCGATAAGTTACTCCGCGCTCACTTAATGTGTCTGCATTATTTGGATCAATCTCTAATGATTTGGTTAAATCTGCTAGTGACTCTTTGTAGCTGTCCATCATGCGATAAGTTACTCCACGTTCCCTTAATGCAATCATATTATTTGGATCAATTTTTAATGATTGATTTAAATCTTCTAGTGAATCATAATATCTATTCATCTCACGATAAGTCACTCCACGCTGCTTTAATGCTTTTATATTATTTGAACGAATTTTTAATGAATCACTTAAATCTGCCAGTGATTTTTCATATTTATTCATCATGTAATAAGTTATTCCGCGGCTTGTTAATGTAAATGCATTATTTGGATTAATTGTTAATGATTTATTTAAATCTGCTAGTGAATCTTCGTATTTTTTCATCATGCGATAAGTTTCTCCACGATTTGCTAATGTAAAAGCATTATTTGGATTAATTTCTAATGACTTAGTTAAATCTGTTAGTGATTCTTCGTATCTTTCCACTAGATAAAAGTTTACACCACGGGCTCTTAATACGTCTGCATTATTATGATTAATTTCTAATGATTTATTTAAATCTGTTAGTGATTCTTCATATTTTTTCATTAAAAGATAAGTTATTCCACGGCTTTCTAATGCAAATGTATTATTAGGATTAATTTCTAATGACATATTTAAATCTGCTTTTGCATAATTTGGATTAATTTCAATTAATTTATTCAGATCTGTTAATGCTTCTTCGTATCTGTTCATTTTAAAATATGCTATGCTACGGTTTCTTAATGAAAATGCGTGATTTAGATTAATCGTTAATGAACGATTTAAATCTGCTAATGATTCCTTGTATTTGTTCATCATAAGATAGGTTGTTCCACGGTATATTAATACTTCTGCGCTGTTTGGATGAATTACTAATGATTTATTTAAATCTGCTAGTGATTCTTCATATTTGTTCATCATGCAATAAGTTAATCCACGGCTTGCTAATGTAAATGCATTATTTGGATCGATTTTTAATGATTGATCTAAATCTGCTAGTGACTCTTCGTATCTGTTCATCATGCGATAAGTTTCTCCACGGTTTGCTAATGCAAATGCATTATTTGGATTAATTTCCAATGATTTATTTAAATCTGCTAGTGATTTCTCGTAACTATCCATCTTAAAATATGTCGCACCACGGTACGCTAGTGCTTCAGCATTATTTGGGTTAATTTCTAATGATTTATTTAAATTTGCTAGTGATTCCTCATATCTATTCATCATAAGATAAGTTGTTCCAATGTGTGTTAACGCTTCTGCATTATTTGGATCAATCTCCAATGATTTATTTAAATCGGCTAGTGATTCTTCATAACTATTCATCATGCGATGAGTTATTCCAAGCTGTTTTAATACATCTACAATATTTTGATTAATTTCTAATGACCTATTTAAATCTGCTAGTGATTTTTTGTATTTATTTTGATTAATTTCTAATGACTTATTTAAATCTGCTAGTGCTTTTTTGTATTTATCTATTTTACGATAAGTTATTCCACGCTTAATTAATGCTTCTTCTGCATCATTTGGATTAATTACTATTGATTTATTTAAATCTGCTAGTGCTTCCTCATATCTGCCCATCATGAGATAAGTTTCTCCACGGCTTGTCAACACAAATGTATTGTTTGGATTACTTTCTATTAGTTTATTTAAATCTGCTAGTGATTCGTTATATCTTTTTAATATGCGATAAATTTTTCCACGTTCACGTAATGCGTTTGCATCATATGGATTAATTTCTAATAATTTACTTAAATCTGCTAAAGTTTCTTCATATTTGGTCATCTTAAAATATGTTATGCTACGGTTTTTTAATGCAAATTCATCATTTGGATTAATTGTTAATGATTTATTTAAATCTGCTAGTGATTCCTCGTATTTACTCATTATAAAGTAAATTGCTCCACGGTATGCTAATGCTACTGCATTATTTGAATTAATTTCTAAAGATTTATTTAAATTAATTAATGATTCTTCATATCTATTCATCATGTGATAAATTAATCCACGTTCACTTAATGCTTTTGCATTATTTGGACTAGTTTCTAATGATCTATCTAAATCTGCTAACGATTTTTCACATCTTTTCATCAGGCGATATGTTATTGCACGCTCATATAATATGTTTGCATCATTTGGACTAATTTCTAATATTGTATTTAAATCTGCTAATGATTCATCAAATCTGCTCAACATGCGATAAATTATTCCACGCTGCTTTAATACTTCTACATTCTTTGGACAAATGTCTAATGATTTATTTAAATCTTCTAGTGATTCTTTGTATTTATTCATCTTGAAATAAGTCACTCCACGTTGCTTTAATGCTTTAATATTATTTGAACAAATTTTTAATGAGTTACTTAAATCTGCCAGTGATTCTTCGTATTTATTCATCATGTAATAAGTTACTCCACGGCTTGCTAATGTAAATGTATTATTTGGATCAATTTCTAATGATTTATTTAAATCTGCTAGTGAAGCTTCGTATTTGTCCATCATGCAATAAGTTTCTCCACGATTTGCTAATGTAAAAGCATTATTTGGATTAATTTCTAATGATTTATTTAAATCTGTTAATGATTCTTCATATTTTTCCACTAGATAAAATGTTAAACCACGGGTTCTTAATGCATCTGCATTATTAGGATCAATTTCTAATGATTTATTTAAGTCTTCAAGTGATTCTTCATATTTTTTCATTAAAAGGTAAGTTATTCCACGGCTTTCTAATGCAAATGCATTGTTAGATTTGATTTCTAATGATTTATTTAACTCTGCTTCTGTATAATTAGTATCAATTTCAAATAATTTATTCAAATCTGTTAATGCTTCTTCGTATCTGTTCATTTTAAAATATGTTATGCTACGGGTTTTTAATGAAAATTCATTTTTTAGATTAATATTTAATGAACGAGTTAAATCTGCTAGTGATTCCTCGTATTTGTACAACATAAGATAAGTTGCTCCACGCTCTGCTAATACAATTGCATTATATGATCTAATGTTTAATGATTTATTTAAATCTGCTAGTGATTCTTCATATTTGTTCAACATGCGATAAGTTACTCCACGCTCACTTAATGCATGTTCATCATTTGGATTAATTTCTAGCGATTTATTTAAATCTACTAGTGATTCTTCGTATCTTTTCATCTTAAAATATATTGCGGCACGGTTATTTAATGCTTCTGCATTATTTAAATTAATTTCTAAAGTTTTATTTAAATCTGCTAGCGATTCTTCGAATCTTTTCATCTTAAAATATGTTGTACCACGGCATGATAATACAAATGCATTATTTGGATCAATTTCTAATGATTTACTAAAATCTTCTAGTGATGCTTCATATTTGTTAGTTGTAAGATAAGTTACTCCACGCTCACTTAATGCGTCTGCATTATTTGGATTAATTTCTAATGCCCTATTCAAATCTGTTAGTGAATCTCCATATCTGTTCATCATGCGATAAGTTACTCCACGTTGCTTTAATACTTCTACATTATTTGGACAAATTTTTAATGATTTATCAAAATCTGCTATTGATTTGTTGTATTTATTTATTTTGCGATAAGTTAATCCACGCTTGCTTAATGCATCTGCATCATTTTCATTAAATGCTAATGATTTCTTTAAATCTGCTAGTGATTCTTCATATCTGCCCATCATGCAATAAGTTTCTCCACGTTTTGTTAATAAAAGTACATCTTTTGGATCAATTTCTAACAATTTATTTAAATCTGCTAGTGTTTCTTCATATCTATTCAACTTGCAATAAGTTTCTCCACGTTTTGTTAATACAAGTACATCGTTTGGATTAATTTCTAATAATTTATTTAAATCTGCTAATGATTCTTCAAGTCTATTCATCTTGCAATAAATTTCTCCACGCTCACGTAATGCGTTTGCATCATCTGGTTTAACTTCTAATAATTTATTTAAATCTGCAAATGATTCTTCATATCTGGTCATCTTAAAATATGTCATTTTACGGTTTTCTAATGCAAATTCATCATTTGGATTAATTATTAATGATTTATTTAAATCTGCTAACGATTCCTCGTATTTGTTCTTTTTAAGATAAATTGCTCCACGGTACGCCAATGCTAATGCATTATTTGGATTAATTCCTAATGATTTATTTAAATCTACTAGTGATTCTTCATATCTTTCCTTCATGTAATAAATTACTCCACGCTCACCTAATGCGGTTGCATCATTTGGACTAGTTTTTAATGAATTAGTTAAATCTGCTAATGATTCTTCGTATTTTTCCATTAGGCGATATATTATTGCTCGCTCACATAATTTTTCAGCATCATTTGAATTAATTTCCAATGAACTATTTAAACCTTCTAGTAATTCATAGTATTTTTTCATCTTAAGATAAATTACTTTACGTTGCTTTAATGTCTCCACATTATTTGGATGAATTTCTAATGACTTATTTAAATCTGTTAGTGATTGTTCATATTCATTCATCTTGTAGAAAGTTGCCGCACGCTTATTTAATACATCTGCATTATTCGGATTAATTTCTAATGATTTATTTAAATCTGCTAGTGATTCCTCATATTTATTCATCACTAAATAAGTTTCTCCACGATATGCTAATGCTTCTGCATTATTAGGATCAATTTCTAATGATTTATTTAAATCTTCTAATGATTCTTCATATCTATCCATCTTAAAATATGTCGCACCACGATATGCCAATGCTTCAGCATTGTTTGGATTAATTTCTAATGATTGATTTAAATTTGCTAGTGATTCCTCATATTTATTCATCATTAGATAAGTTGTTCCACGGTATGTTAATGCCTCCGTATTATTTGGATTAATCTCTAATGATTGATTTAAATCTGTTAGTGATTCTTCATATTTGTTCAACATGCGATAGGTTTCTCCACGCTCATTTAATGCGTTTGCATCATTTGGATTAATTTCTAATGATTTATTTAAATCTGTTAGGGATTCTTCAAATTTGTTTATTCTACGATAAGTAATTCCACGCTCATTTAATGTGTCCGCAACATTTGGATTAATTTCTAACGATTTATTTAAATCTTCTAGTGATTCTTCGTATCTGCCAATCATGCGATAAGTTTCTCCACGGTTTGCTAATGCTTCTGCATTATTTGGATTGATTTCTAATGATTTATTTAAATCTTCTAGTGATTCTTCGTATCTACCCATTATACGATAAGTTTCTCCACGGTTTGCTAATGCTTCTGCATTATTTGGATTAATTTCTAATGATTTATTTAAATCTGTTAGTGGTTCTTCGCATATATTCAATTTATTCAACATGCAATAAGTCATTCCACGTTTGCTTAATGCGTCTGCATTATTTGGGTCAATTTCTAATGATTTATTTAAATCTGTTAGTGATTCTTCATATCTTTTCAACATGCGATAAGTTTCTCCACGGTTTGCTAATGTAAATGCATTATCTGGACTAATTTCTAATGATTTATTTAAATCTGATAATGATTCTTCGTATCTGTTCATCATTCGATAAGTTGCTCCACGCTCATTTAATGCATCTGCATTATCCGGATTAATTTCTAATACTGTATTTAAATCTGCTAATGATTCATCAAATCTGCTCATCATACGATAAATTATTCCACGCTGCATTAATGCAAACGTATTATTTGGATTAATTTCTAATGACTTATTTAAATCTTCTAGTGATTCCTCATATTTATTCATCACGAAATAAGTTTCTCCACGGTTTGCTAATGCTTCTGCATTATTTGGGTCAATTTCTAATGAATTATTTAAATCTGTTAGTGATTCTTCGTATCTTTCCATTTGATAAAAGGTTACACCACGGAATCTTAATGCGTCCGCATTATTTAGATCAATTTCTAATGATTTATTTAAATCTGCTAGTGATTCTTCATATCTTTTCATCATGCGATAAGTTTCTCCACGGTTTGCCAACGCAAATGCATTATCTGGACTAATTTCTAATGATTTATTTAAATCTGCTAGTGATTCTTCGTACTTATTCATCTTTTGATAAGTTACTCCACGCTGCTTTAACACTTCTGCATTATCTGAACGAATTTCTAATGATTTATTTAAATCTGATAATGATTCTTCGTATCTGTTCATCATGCGAAGAGTTACTCCACGCTCAAATAACGCATCTGCATTAGTTGGATTAGTTTCTAATATTGTATTTAAATCTGCTAAAGATTCTTCAAATTTGCTCATCATGTGATAAATTATTCCACGCTGCATTAATACAAATATATTATTTGGATTAATTTCTAATGACTTATTTAAGTCTTCTAGTGATTCTTCGTATCTGTTCATCATGCGATAAGTTTCTCCACGGTTTGCTAATGCTTCTGCATTATTTGGGTTAATTTCTAATGATTCATTTAAATCTGATAGTGATTCTTCGTATTTATTCATCATGCGGTAAGTCACTCCACGCTTACTTAATGTGTCTGCATTATTTGGATCAATTTCTAATGATTTATTTAAATCTGCTAATGATTCTTCATATCTTTTCATCATGCGATAAGTTTCTCCACGGTTTGCTAATGTAAGCGCATTATTTGGACTAATTTCTAATGATTTATTTAAATCTGCTAGTGATTTTTCATATTTGTCCATCAGGTAAAAAGCTACACCACGAAATCTTAATGTAAATTCATTATTGGGATTAATTGCAAATGATTTATTTAAATCTGCTAGTGATTCATTGTACTTTTTCTTTATTAGATAAATTATTCCACGGTTTTCCAATGCAATTGCATTATTATGGTTAATTTCTAACGATTTATTTAAATCTGCTTCTGCACAATTTGGATTAATTTCTAATAATTTATTTAAATCTGCCTGTGATTCTTCATATCTGTTCATCTTAAAATATGCAATTCCACGGTTATTTAATGCAAATTCATTATTTGGATTAATGTCCAATGATTTATTTAAATCTGTTAGAGATTCTTCGTATTTGTTCATCATAAGAAAAGTTGCTCCACGGTATGCTAATGCTTCTGCATTATTTAAATCAATTTCTAATGATTGATTTAAATCTACTAGTGACTTATCAAATCTGTTCATCATAAGATAAGTTGCTCCACGCTCGCTTAGTGAGGTTTCATTATTTGGATTAATTTCTAATGATCTATTTAAATCCGTTAGTGATTTTTTGTATTTATTCATTCTGCGATAAGTAATTCCACGCTCACATAATGTGCTGGCATCATTTGGATTAATTTCTAACGATTTATTTAAATCTTCTAGTGATTCTTCGTATCTGTCCATCATGCAATAAATTTTTCCACGGTTTGCCAATGCTTCTGCATTATTAGGACTACTTTCTAGTGATTTATTTAAATCTGCTAGTGATTCCTCGCGCATGTTCATCTTGCAATAAGTTGCTCCACGCTCTGCTAATGTAATTGCATTATTTGGATGAATTTCTAACGATTTATTTAAATCTTCTAGCGATTCTTCGTATCTGTTCATCTTGCGATAAGTTACTCCACGCTCTGCTAATACAGTTGCATTATTTGGATTAATTTCTAATGATTTATTTAAATCTTCTAGTGATTCATCGTAACTGTTCATCATCCTATAAGTTACACCACGGCCTGCTAATGTAAGTACATGATCAGGATTGATTTCTAATGATTTGTTTAAATCTTCTAATGATTCTTTGTATCTGTTCATCATACGATAAGTCACTCCACGTTCCCTTAATGCGTCTGCATTATTTTGATTGAATGTTAATAATTTATTTAAATCTGCTAATGCTTCTTCGTATCTGCTCATTTTATAATATATTGCACCGCGGTTTTTTAATGCAACTGCATTTATATTAATTTCTAATGATTTATTTAAATCTACTAGTGATTTTTCGCACCTATTCGTCTTAAAATACGTTGCACCACGGTATGCTAATGCAAATGCATTTTTTGGATTAATTCCTAATGATTTATTTAGATCTGCTAATGATTCTTCATATCTTTTCATCATGTAATAAATTGCTCCACGGTATGCTAATGCAAATGCATTTTTTGGATTAATTTCTAATGATTTATTTAAATCAGCTAGTGATTCTTCATGCCTGTTCATCATGAGATAAGTTGCTCCACGCTCATTTAACGCGTTTGCATCATTTGGATTGATTTCTAATGATTTATTTAAATCTGTTAATAATTCTTCAAAGTTATTCATCAGGCTACAAGTTTCTCCACGATTTGTTAATATATATGCACTTTCTTGGTCAATATCTAATGATTTATTAAAATCTGCCAATGATTCGTCGTATCTATTCAACTTGCGATAAGTTATTCCACGCTGCTTTAATGCCTCTGCGTTATTTGGACGAATTTCTATTGATTTATTTAAATCTGCTAGTGATTCTTCGTATCTGTCCATCATGCGATAAATTTCTCCACGGTGTACTAATGCTTCTGCATTATTTGGATTAATTCCTATTGCTTTATTTAAATATGCTAGTGACTCTTCGTATTTGTTCATCTTGCGATAAATTAATCCACTCCGTTTTAATGCTTGTATATTATTTGGATGATTTTCCAATAATTTATTTAAATCTGCTAATGATTCTTCGTATCTGTCCATTTGGTAATAAGTTGCACCACGGGATCTTAATGCAAATTCATTATTAGGATCAATTTTTAATGATTTATTTAAGTCTTCTAATGATTCTTCGTATCTGTCCATCATACGATAGGTTTCTGCACGGTTTACTAATACTTCTGTGTTATTTGGATCGATCTCTAACGATTTGTTTAAATCTGATAACGATTCTTCAAATTTGTTCAACTTGCGATACGTTTCTCCACGTTCACTTAATGCGTTTGCATCATTTGGATTGATTTTTAATGATTCATTTAAATCAGCTAGTGATTCTTCGTATCTACTCATTAACCTATAAGTTATTCCACGCTGTTTTAATGCTATTTCTTGTTGTTTGTTTAATTCTGATAGTGATACTTCGTATTGGTGCTTCAAATTATTAGTTGCTCCACGCTGTTTTAGCACTAAGTTCAATGATTTAGTTAAATCTGATATGGAATCTTCGTATCTACTCATCATACGATAAATTACTCCACGCTCACTTAATGTTTTTACATTATTTGGCTTAGTGTTTAAGGCTTTGGTTAAACTTGCTAGTGATTCTTTATAATTATTCATCATCTTGCGAAAAGTTTCTCCACGTTTATTAGTCGCATGTGCATTTTTTGGGTCAATTTCTAAAGATTTATTTAAATCTGCTCCTGTCTCTTTGTATTTTTTCATCTTGCGATAAGTTATTCTACGGCTTCAGATGCAAGCGTATTATTTAAATTATTTTTTAAAATCTGCTAATACCGTATATTCCTCAAAATAACGTTAATAATTTATGAAATATTTGACTTCAACGTGTTACTTGTTTATACGGATGTTTAAATAGAAGATTATGTAGATTATCTTTAATAAAATGTATACGTGCGTACGTACGTACGCACGCTTAAATACTTTATTGAAGTTGATAATTTAGATAATATTTGGTTTCAATGAATTGCTTGATTATACGCCAACTTTTTATATAAAAATTGCGTCTTTTAGTGCCGTACCTTTGTTTGGCAATTTTTAGTACAAAAAATTGAAAGTCTGTAGTTCATTTAGGGATTTTAATATTTTAGGACATTTGTACTCATTAAAGAGCCACATGTGTACGTGTGTACGTCGTACGCGTACGTGGCTTATTTTCGTGTTTAAAATTTAATACTTATTTGTTTACTTTATATGCAAATAAAAGCTCTTTCTGTGATTGTCCGGAACTTAGTGGAAAAACATTTAAGATTGTTCATAACTTTGAGCAAAAATCTCAGTGGTTACCTAATCATGCTTGATTAGAAATCATACGCGGGTCAGGTATTACTCTTGTTATCTGTGGATAACTGGTAATACCCGAGTAGGCATATCTATCCGTGTGTGCCTCAAAAATAATCACAATCACATGATCTAATTTAAAGTTGAGTATTTAAATTATTTAATCGGGTTTTACTAAAATGCGTTTTACGCCATGTTACATAAAACCATTAAATAGCCAATCAAAATTTAAGATCAGGTGTAAAAAAAACATTCATATCCAAAAGTTTGCTTATGAAGCCACCATTGGTGCTCTAATAAAAAAAATTCCTTGCTAAATTTTGTATGTACTAATGCCCCGATAAAATCCCAGGCCTCACCCTAACCCTAAGGTAATGAAAATTTATTTTTGGTTTATAAAATTTATTTTTTTGTTTTTGTTACACGGATTTGCAAATCTAATTTACCTATGGTGTAAAACACCATAGGCGCATTTTATATTACAGTATTATCTGTATTTAAATCTGCTAATACCGTATATTCCCAAAATGACGTCAATAATTTATGAAATATTTGACTTCAATTTGTTACTTGTTTATACGGATGTTTAAAGAGAAGATTATCTTCAATAAAGTGATATACGTACATAAATACTTTATTGAAGTGATAATTTAGGTTATATTTGGTTTCAATGAACTTCTTGATCATACACCATAAAAAAATTGTGTTTTTCTTGTGTCGTACCTTTTTTTGGCGGTTTTGATCTTTTAGGACATTTGTACTCATTAATGAGAGGCACATAGGTACGTACGTACCTGCTATTTCCTATCTTGGCGACTCTTATAGTGTAATGTCCATTGTTGACCTTTCAGGATAATTGTTTTGGTGCCCTATGTTTATCATCACCGTATTTTATTGATGTACTACTCATAATGGTACCTATAAAAGTTTAGGACAGTTACACAAGAAATAAATAAAAGTCATCAAAATTTTATGCAAAAAAAAGCGTTATAAAAAAGATAATCATAATATTAATCATTCCGTAAATTATAGAACAAGGTGAAATCTGAGTTCCGAAATAGTGAAATCCGCTTTGTAAGGTGAAATCTGTGTTTTTTTGTTTTTTTTTTTATTTATATAAAAAGCGGATCTCATGGGATGATCATAGCAACTAAGGTTTCACCCTATCGTAATATAATTTGCTTACCATTACCATTACCCTTATTCAGTTTCGGCCGAAACTTCCGAAACCTCCGAAACTGGTGAAACTTTCTAAACTTCCGAAACTTCCGAAACCTCCGAAATTGGCGAAACTTCCAAAATTTCCGAAACCAATACTAAATTTCATATAAATGATAGGCGAAAGTGTTTTCGGAAATAGATAGGATCTTAAAATTCGGATTTATCGCATAAAAAGAAGTGGCCTTTACCAGTTTTTCGGAATTTCCGAAACTGGCTTCAGAAACCAATAGCCAATGAAATCACGAGAATCCTCATCACGTGAAATAACGAGCATAAAGAGTATAAAATTACATTTGATCCGTTTTTTAATTCATTTAGTTCTGAATGTTTCGGATTCCGGTTTTTCTATGAAATATTCGATGTAAATTTTGGGCGATACCGAAACTCCAGGGCCGAAACGTTTCGGACTTTGTGAGAGTTTCGGCAGAAACACTGCCCTTATTTAATGACTATCGCTACATATCGCTAATCGCTAATTTGTATATTTATAAATTTGTAGCTTTGATGTTTTTGTGTGACCGTAATGATGTTAGTCGAAATACTTAATTTAGTCAACTATTTAGGCAAATAGTGTCTAAATATATTTCGACATGGCATTATTTTTGTTTCGACATGTCAAAAGTCTAAATTTGCCTAAATGTCTAAATAATTGACTAAATAAATACTATGTGACTAAATGTCTAAATAGTTGACTAAATATAATACTATATGACTAAATGTCTAAATTAAAATAAACAATAAAACTTTTATATATGTATATATGTATGTAGCATTAGTATCATTGTTACTAATAAATGATTTTTACTATTAATTCTTTTTAAAAGTTATTCAAAGTATAGCACTAGAAGCCTATATTGTGTAGCTATAGAACAGTAATAAACTCAGATTTAGCTTCTATAGGATACAGTTAACAGATAACAGACAATAGGTTTGGAATAATGATTCATACATATGTAATCTCTTACTTTCTTTTGTTTTTTCTTGATTGCTAAAAAATGGTATCAATTTTACAATATTACTGACAATATAATAATTACTATAAACAGTAATATATAGTGAAAATTTCTAATCTAGTTGCTAAAAATAGATCTTTTAGCTAACACTGCTGCCTACTTTCTATATATATTTTAAAATTATATTGATGTAATTTATATTATTATTTTTAAGTTATATAATAATTGTAAAATCATTTATAAAGTTAAATTTATATAAGTATTATGTAATAATTTGAAATTAATTTTATAAAGTTTAATACTATAATGTAAAAATTTGTAAATTGATTAACAATAAGCCAATTTTTATTTTATTTATATTTGTAAAAAAACTAAACAAATAAAATTTTTATTAAGTAAAATACCTATTGACACTTTTATAATAAATAATTTCAATAATCAAGCATTGATTCAAACTCTGCACCAAATTGATCTTTATCAAATTCTTCAATTTCCTCATTATTCAAATCTTCATTTAAATTATTTTATCATTAATATTTTCATTATCATTATTTGACTCAATGTTATTTAATGCAATTAAATTTTCTATTTCCAAGTTTTGATCTTCAATATCGGAGTCAATAAGATCCTCAGACTCATCCAAATCATCAAAATTCTCTTCTTCTTCATCTTAATAAAATAAATCAATATCTTGAAAAACAGTTTGTATTTCTTCATCTGTTAATTCCAACCCATAATAATGTAATTCTTGCTTTGCATTTGATATTAAATAAGAGCTTATTTTTACTATTGATTCTAAATTTTTTGTTCCTAGCCTAGTATGTCGGTCTCCTAAAATCCATCCACAACGTGACCATATACGCTCACAACTTGCTGCATGAGGACATACTGAAAATAATTTAACTGCTAAAGAAGAAAGAGAACCCAATTTATCTTTAGTACCATTACCAGTAGTTTTCCACCATCGAGTTGGGCTATCAATAGCTGATACATAAGATCCATTATATGGTTCCTCATTGCAAGCATATTTACGTAATTGAGCTTTTAATATTTCTAAACCAGCTTTTTTAATTTTTGATCCAATCATTTGGTCCATAATCAGCCTGCAATTCCAGCTACTCGAGCAAACAGTGATTGTTTAATTCCAGTACCTATATAATATTTAATAAATATATAATAATAATAATAATAATAATAATAATAATAATAATAATAATAATAATAATAATAATAATAATAATAATTAAAACAAACTGGATGTAAATAATATGCCAACAAATATTCATCATAGTCAAATGCATGAAATCTTTCATTAAAAATTGAAATACATTTTTGATAAAACATCAAATGATGATCTTGAAAAATATTTTTGATAGCAATAGCTAATTTAATATAACCTAAATAACAATCAGCCAAATCAGCCATTTTGCTTTCAAGGCACATAATGGTATCACTAATTGGTTTTAAAATATTAGAAAGATCTAAGATATTATCAAAAAATCCACGAGATTTTATGTATGTTTTTACAATTTTTAAAGATTTATTATTGAATAAATGTGCATTTTGATCTAAAATCTTTAATATATTTATTAGAGTTATTAAACTATTAAAAATTATAATATTAAAAATATATTTACCTCTTCTAAAGATATTTTATGCAGATATACTAAATATACAAATTCATATGCACTAGTCCAGCGAGTTTTAGTATATTTTTTTAATCCACCACAATATATATTTTTATTTATAATTAAAAAATGTAACTGATATGATGAATTAAAAAAGTTAACAATTGCAGAGCATTGATAAAGTATTTTTTTAGCAAATTTATACTTTAAAATATCATTAGAAATTAGGTTCATACAGTGCACAACACATCGCAAATTTAAAATATGCGGGTATTGTTCAGAAATTAACCATTTTGCAACTGTACAATTTGAACCACCATCAGTTACTATAGCTCCAAATGTATCTACACCAAGTTCATCAAATATTTGCTGAATACAATCTTGTAATGTTTCACCTGTATGGCTTTGGTTAGATAAGTCAACTAATTTCCAAAGATATTCTCATCCTTAAGATGTATGAATTACAAAGTTCCATAATGATTTTCCACATGGATCAGTCCATCCATCTAAACCTATTTTAAAAAAAATTATATAAGTTATATAAATAATTATATAAAAAATTTATAAATTAAATAATTTATAAATTATACCAAGAGTTAAGTTGGTTGCTTTTTCTAAAATATTTTTAATACTTTGATTAACTTTAATAATTTCAGTATTTAATAATCGACCTGCAAGTAATTGCCTTGATGGTGGTTGGTATCCAGGTCGTAATTCTCGCAATGCATCAACAAAATATGGATTGCTAATAACATAAAAAGGTATATTACATACAATAAATGCTTTGATTAAAGCTGAATTAATATTACATTCACGTTGTGGAGTTAGTTTAGTGCTTTCTAAAAACTCAGATAATGTTGCTTGATCACTTGTTATTTTACACTTTTTTTTACTTGGTTCAATACCAGGTATATTTTCCTGAGATGCTGCCTGGCCATGACCTTGTCGATTAGCAATAATTTGAGTATAAAAATCTATAACATCCTTATTTTGAGTAGGACAATCTAGAGCTAAATGTTCTTCTAAATCTACAGGTTTAGCACGTGCCCAAAATGATCCACATTCATTACATGTTCCTGAACAATGGCCTTTTACAGAAGGACCTCTGTTAAAAAAATTCCAAACTCCTGCAGGTGGCCGCCCTGAAGTTTTTTTTTGAACAGATTCTTGAGAATTCATGGCTTGAGAATTTTCAGCTTGAGAATTTTCAACTTGAGAATTTTCAGCTTGAGAGTTTTCAACTTGAGAATTTTCATCTTGAGAGACATAATCTTGAAGATTCACATTAAAATTAGATTTGCTCATTTTTTTTTAAAAAAAAATATGATGGCACAAAAGTTAAGGTATATATTTTTAAATTGTTTAATTAAAAATTTAATTCAAATTAACATGGACAATTTAAATACCCTAAATCTTTGCTTTCTATTAATCAATATGCCAAAAGAAAAGTATTATCTAATGCAAATATAAACTGATTAATTGAACGACCTTAAGCTTGTAAAACTTAATCGTTAAACAATTATAAAAACTGATAATGTTCGCATTTGCCAATTATTATAGTAAATAAATGGTATAAGCCTCTAATATTAAGCTCGTAAACAAATGAGCAGTCACTATTGCGATATTGCGATATCAGCTGACTTTATTGCGGATTATGTTTATGATTAGTTTAATGATTTGGTTGAGGCTTCTTGTTTAGGGCGGGGTTTTGTTTTTGTTATCATTGGGATGACATGATTTTAGCAAAATTAGGTTCTATAAATACGTATTGGTAAATAGGATATATTAAAGTAAGGATTGGGTATGAATGGGAGGCTGTGGGCATATGGGCGTTAAGGATGAAGTTTATAAGGATTTTTTGCTTTGGTTTAGCTATCACTCGCTTTGGTAAAGGCTGGCTCTACCTCTAGTCTAGGGCTGTAAATCGATTCTATAATAATCGTTTTAATCGTTAATCGAATTAGAATCGATTCTCATTCTGTATAATCGTTTTAATCGTTTTTACAAACGATTAAATATTCTGAAATCGATTCTAAGATTTAGAATCGATTCTAAATATATAATCGTTTTATATTAAATATTTAAATGCATAAATTTTTGATAAATATTCTCTTCGTTTTAAGTGTAAAAAATATAAAGCTATGTTTATTATTGAAAACAATAGGCTTAAAGTTTAAAAACATAATACGCCTTATAATTTTTAATAAGTTACAGCGATGTGATTTCAGATAGCTATAGATGCTTTGAAAAATAATAAGTTAAATAGTAACAAACACAACCGTTTATATTTTTTATGTGCTTATCTAAAAACCGAGAATATTAAAAATTAGCGACAGTATTAAATAAATATTATAGAATGGCTTAATACAAATGATAGGCTTATGTGTCTTATTGTTTTTAATAACAAACACAGCATTATATTTTCTTATATATCTAAAAGCAAGAATATTTATTAAAACATTGTAATAGTCCGTAAGTATAAAACTAATTATTATAAAATAGCTGAATACAAATAATAAGCATAAAGATTTTAATTATCTATTTTTTATAATAGTTTTTAAATATATTCGATACAAATAATTTAATTGAGAGTTTATTTTTTGTTCGTATCAATATGGCTACTACAAAAAGAGCTAAACGTCGTCAACTTGAAAAACAAAAAATACTTCATTAATTGAAAATAATAAATTAAATGAAGATGATAGTTAAAAATAATTTGATTTTAGAGTGGAGTTTTTTTTAGCATTCCCTTTTTACTCCACAATTTTTTAATTTTATTTTAATTTATATAATTATTCTATTTATGACTTTTTTATACATTAAATAAAAAATTAAATTTATATTATTTATAAATAACTTATAGCATTTAACAGTACAAAACAGATTAAAGCTCAGTATGACAAATCAAAAGATTCGATCATCGATTCTAAAACGATTTTAGGGATTTGATCATCGATTCTAATTTTTAAAATCGATTTACAACCCTACTCTAGTCTAGGACCTAGACTAGAGGTATTGATGTTAAAGTATGAACGCTTGTGATTGTTTGGATAGCGAACCTATTACTATATGTTTTTTTCATATATATTTCTTAATTTAGACATTTCGACATTATTTAGACATTTCGACATTATTTAGACATTTCGGCATAATTTAGGATTTCGATAATATTTAGCCATTTCGGCAGCCTAAATATCAAATGTCGAAATATTTCTACAAGCACAAAACAATTTCGGCTAACAACATTATGTGACCGTCCTAAACTTTTGGAGGTGCGTACGTACGTACAGTACAGTACATAGCTTATTTTCGTGCTTACAGTAAAAGTCAATATTTATTTGTTTATCGTATATGAATACAAATAAATACTTTTCCTGTTACCCGGAGCGTAGCGTAGGACATTTAACATCTTGTTTATAATTATGAGCAAAATATCTCATGATTAGATATTATACCCAGGTCAAATATTACTCGTGTTACCTATGAATAACCGGTAATACCCAAGTAGACATATCTATCCGATTATCGTCAGTACAAAAAGATAGTACCTCAAAATAATTGCAATCACATAATCTTCATATAAACAAGTAACACGTTGAAGTCAACTATTTCATATTAGCAGATTTAAATAAATAAACTAAATATACATAAGTTTAAATTAGATCATGTAGCTTATATTCAATAAGTGTATACGTACGTACAGTACATACGTACGCATAAATACTTTATTGAAATTGATAATTTTGGTAATATTTGGTTTCAATAAATTGCTTGATCATACGCCAACTTTATGTGTAAATAAATTGCGTTTTTTAGTGCCGTACCTTTTTTTGGCAATTTTTAGTACAAATAATTGTAAGTCTGTAGTCCATTTAGGGGGTTTAATCTTTTAGGACATTTGTACTCATTAAAGAGGCACACTCGTACGTACATAGTTTAATTTCGTGTTTAAAATTCAATATTTATTTGTTTAGCGCAATACAAATAAATACTTTTTCTGTAATTGTCCGGAGCGTAGCGGAGGACATTTAAGATTTTTTCATAACTTTTAGCAAATATCTCAGCGATTAGAGATTATACCCGGGTCAAGTATTACCCGTATTATCTGTGGGTACCTCAAAAATAATCGCTATCACATGATCTAATTTAAAGTTATGAGTAACTCGAATAATTACTTTTACGCAATTGTTTTTATTTAAATTAAAATTGGCAACAATACTTATCTTTGAATAGTGTTACAAATCGAAAATCGATAATAATCGATTGTAATCGATTGACTTTTCAAATATGCGATTACTAATAATCGATTATCGCGATTTGCAAAAATTGTTGTCCCTGATCGGTAGTACGATGTCATCACTCAACAATCGATTGTGATTGTGATTGCGATTATTATTTTACATTGTTTACCATTTATAAGAAAGTATCAATTTTTTAACAAGTAAAAAGTAAATTATGATAAATAAATTCGTTAAATAGTTTTTTTTTTATTTTGTTTATTGTTTCTTTAGCGGTATAAATATGTCATTGTATAGTAATGATTTAAAGTGGCGTGTTGTGTATATTTATCATAGCGGATATAGCAAACGAAGTATTGCAGAATTATTGTTTATAACCAAAAGAGCAGTAAATAGAATATTGCATATTTACAAAAGGCGGAATTGTATAATAAGTCCTTTTAATTGGGCTAAAGGCCGACACAGATTATTCAATAGCAATGATATGAAATGAGTTATTAATTCGCTAGTTAATATTTATTACTAAAAAGTAATTATATTCTTATGTTTATTACTATTTAGATCTTAAAAAATTTAGTCAAAGAAAATGTTGATTGGTAACTTGATGAATTGCGAGATAAAATGTATAAAAGAACAGGAAAATAGGCATCAATTTCTATTTTAAGTCGTACTTTAAAATATTGTGGCATTACTCGAAAAAAAGTAGGTAATATAAACACTGGTAAATTCACTATATTGAATGGTATGATTCGAATTGCTGTTCAAACTATCATTCAACACTATCACATGATTTTGTGAACATTCATGTCCGCGAAGTATGTAATAGTATTGAATGACAGTCTGAATGTCAATTTGATCATGTCATTCAACATGGTGAATTTTTTAAATTTTACTGTTATATTAATTATTCTAAGATTGCTTAAAATTTATTATCGTTATATAAAAATTTATTATCATAGTTGCACAAAGTTGCCTACGAACGAAATGAATTCTTAAAAAAGCATTTACCGCAACCATTGGAGATCATTACAAACCATGGATGAAACCTCAAAAAATGATCGTACTATTTCTAGAACTTATGGCTACTCTGCTATTAATATTAATGCCTATAAAAAAAACTGTTTTTATTCGAGGTAAGTGATATACTGTTATACCTGCACTAACTTTAACTGGAATCATAGCTATTGATGTTATAGAAGGAAGTTGTTCTGAACAACATTTTGAAAATTTTTTTATTGAAGAAATTGTACATATATATAATACTTAATTTTTATAAAATAGTTTAAATAAAACTTTAACCAGAATATTATTTAATTGATTGTTCCTCAAATAAATGCATATCCTGAAGAAAATAGTGTTTTAGTATTAGATAATGCTCAAATCCATGATAGCGAGTTATTGATTAATATAATCGAGGCCATTTGTGCACGAGTTTTATTTCTTCCACCTTATTCACCGGATTTTAATCCAATTGAAACTCATTTCATTTATTAAGAGTTATCTTAAAGAAACCGTGAAGTTGTAATGGCTAGTATTAATTCAGTGTATCCAATTTTGGCAGCTTTTGCTGAGATATCACCTAAAATTGCCGAGTGATTTTTTTGTGGTTCAATTTATTTATAAATTTTAAATTACTAGTTGGCGAGTGTAAGAAATTTATAAATTAAAAACTTTGTAATAATCTATTAACAAATAAATATCTCTAATTATTTATATAAATTAATTTTTATGAGGCAAGTATTGAAATGTTTTATAAATTAGAATCTTTATTATAATGTATTATTAAAGAAGAGAAAGAATTTATACCGCTGCATTATGTAGCAAAGTAAGTATAATACTAGGAAAGGAGTGTGATAAAGTGTATAGTTAACCTGATTTGGATCGCAGCTGAAGCTAGAAATTTTAAATATTTTAATACATATGAAATTTGCCAATTTTTTTGAGTGCATTTTTTATGTAGATTTTTTTGTTTTAGGGATTTTTTAGAATAAACTAGTACATTATCATGTAGCAGCTGTTCCACTGAATATTAACCAAAAATTAGATATGGGAGTGGCATAATAGCACGAGATATAGTCGAGACCATTTATAACTAACAAATTTAATTAGGCTGATATTTAAAAATCAAATTAACAGTCATATCCAAATTGACTACAAAATTCGTAGTGCATAAATATATGTATTGACCCTTGTTTTAAGCTCAGCTTATATTTATATTAAGCTCTACATTACAGCACCATTATTGTATCATGCTTTTATTGAATCTGGCTTATTTCACTACAATACAATTTCACCAATAGCTCATTTAGCTGATATCTCACCAAGACAATTTTACTAAAAATATATACCTGCAGCTAATCAAATGTTAACTCTAATCCTATGATGTTGGTGAGATTAAACAAAGTCAGTCAGAAATACCAGTTTTTAGCACATCACTGGCCTAAGTTTCAATCAAGGTTTATAGTCATGGTATGGTGCTGTAGTATTTATGTTGAGAAAGGGTAATATTAGGCCATGCAAAGTTGATTTTCGTTTTGCATTACATGGAATCTGAAAACATAAGTCGGTCAGTTGAATTCTTTTTGTTTTAATTTACTGTAAATTAATAGAATAATGTTCAATCTAAGGTTTTGCAAGGTTATTTTTCATTTTGCACAGCAAGGAACCAAAAAAATTGGTCAGCAGTCATATTTTTTCTGTCAGCCCTATTGGCCAATTACAGGAAATTAAGGTCTCTATTGGGTGGCACCATATGAGAATAGCAGAAAAAATAAACATAAAAAATTGAACAATTGGCACAATTAGAATTAAAAAATTGAAAATTGGAGGTAATGCAAAATTAAAATCAACTTTGGCCTAAAAATCATGATAATTCCTTAACCACAAACTGTGTTACAGGAATAGTAAGTTCCATAATGGTAACTCATAGTAGAAAACATGCTATTTCCAATGTAAATAAACAAAACCTTAGCTATATATTGTGTTTGCTGGAATAGTGCATAGGTCTGCTGCAGAATTTGGTACAGTAACTCACAATAGAAATGTGACAATTCCAATGCAAACTAACTCAACTATATACGGTCAACTCTTTCTATTCCATCAAAAATGTTCTTTAAGGATTTTTATATATAAAAATTTTTTTAGGTTCAGTTCTTTTCATCATCAAAACATTATAAAATTATCATCGGTCACAAGTGTCTCTTACATTTTTACCAATCATTTTGCACGTGTGAAAATGAGATGGTATAAATGGTCAACGATCACACGTTATGGGAAATTAATATTGAATGTATTTACTGTATGTACATACATATAAATCGTTAATATGCTCTAACTGGTTTTTGGTAATGCTAATCAAATTTGGCAAGTATGATCAAATCTTATACCACGGTGGCTCTAAAATTAGTATTCCAGGAACAGGATTTAAGTATGAAAATTATTTTACAATATTCTGGTGATCATTCGTATGATTGTAAATTAATAAATTAATTATGCATGACTAATGTGTGAATTTGAAATAAAAACATAAGATTAATTATAATAAATGATAATAAACGATAATTAGCACTGCTTAATAATAATAATGAGAAAAAAAAAAATTCAATTACACTTTGCCATTTTTGATTTGCTATATCCAAAAATTGTAATCAGGCCGTGGGAACTTTATTGAAATCTGTAATTATTGCGACATTAGATCATTTGCATGTTAATGTCGTAATAAATTCGTAATTTGTCTATTAAAATGAATTAATAATCAGTAATTATTGAATATTTTTTTAAAAATCGACTTTCGTTCATTACGTACACTTTGTATCTTTCAAATCTAGAAAATTGTTTTCGCTCTTATGCTCACTTTATATAGTAGAAGCATAATGGTTCAGAACGTAACAAGATAGTTAATAGCACGGTAATATTTTTTTTTTAATGCAACGTTTCGCATGATAGCAGAAACATAATGGTTCAGGACGTAGCAAGGTAGTTAGTGTAGTATTTTTTTTTGTTTCTTTTTTATATATAGTATACTAACATTCATTTTTCCTTTAGAACGGAACATAGTGCAATAACGAACATAGCATAATAGTAGAAGCATGATAGTTTAGGAGCATGGTTATATTATATATATATATATGCTAACGTTTCTTTTTTTTTTTCTTTGAAACGAAACGTAGTGCGATAATGAATGTACAATAGTAGAAGCATGATAGTTCAGGACGTAGAAGATAGTAGCACAGTAATTATTATTGACCCTCTCAAAACTGATACCGATTTCATGAGGGTTGACCGTATTTTTTTTTTTTTTTTTTTTTTTTTTTTTTTTTTTTTTTT
>QKWP01000440.1:277567-301015 GCA_003550325.1 Gigaspora rosea
TTTTTTTTTTTTTAGAGAATGTGATTCTTTTTTTTTTTGAGAATATTATATTTAAAAAATGTTAAAATTGGTCAAAAATGTTATCTGATATTTAAAATATAGCTTATATATATCAATATAAAAGTGCTAGCCAAAAAAAATTTACAGCATGTTACGATTTTGTATATCATATGACTTGTTCAAGATAATTTTATTATATGGCTTAAAGTAATTATAGTAATATAGCAGATATGGTATTGTGACATATCTGCTATAACTCATAACCAGTATTTAAAATTCAATATTTTCATAGTTCTCAATAAACATTTGAGATTTTTTAAGAACATTATTATTTAGAAAAGGTTTACTTATTTGAGAACATTTTATCCTCTTGAAATGTTCTTAAAAAGAACATTTATAAAATTTTTATATTTTAGATTTATTAATAAAAACAATAAATTATATAAAACATTCATCAATTTTATAATAAAATTTGATTATGTCAAATTCTGTATAAATATGTATATGTATATACTGTACATATGTACATATGTATATATATACATACTATGTATAGCCAATATGAATAACAAATAAATATTTAAGAAAATAGCCTTTAAAAATTTTTAAAATAAAATTCATTAATTGTGCAGTATGTTTTTTATAAGTTATAGAAAGTATCATTATTGTGTAAATTTATATATAGATAATTTGTGCCAAATGCTATGCTAATACTAAGCAAGTAAAAAAAATACAAAGTATTTGTTAGTATCTAATATATTAAAATCTGAAGTGTTACATTTAGTTTACCCTGTATAAATAAATTTAAATATCTTTCCAAATCAGTCTGAATAACAAAATTACACGGATGTATAATTTAAAAACTACTATCTTACATGTTATATTTAGTTTACCCTATATAAATAATTTTAAATACCTTTACAGATCAGTCCAAATAACAAAAACTACATAGTTGCAAATTTAAATTTATAAATTGGTCCACTAAACCTATAAGTCCAGTAGTTCAATTTATAAGTCCAGTATTGCAAATTTTGGTCCAGAGCCCAATAATGCATTGGAACCTACTCACTATCATTTATCAAGTTTTTTATATACATTAAAATTAATAACCTATCTAACCTATGTTAATCTATTCTTCCATGGCTAAATAAACTATATTTGAACTCTTTTCAAGTATATATAAACCCAAGCTAGGTTTATTTGAGCCTATTTTAGCCAAGCTATTTAAATATTAAAATACTTTATAGTAATTTGTAAAAATAAATTTCCAGAGCAACATGACAGGTTACATACTAGTAAAGTTTAAATTGTTAAATAAGATTCTAATTTATCATATTAACCAATAGTTGCATTAGTAAAATATATAGAAAGTCTTGTTTTATTATAAAAAGCACTTAAAGTATTAACAAAATTATTAAAATTGAATCATATAATATATTGTGTTATGTTAAAAAAAAATATGAAGAATTATATACAACCTTTAAAAAATTATTAATAGATAAGTGCAAACTTAGTATATGAATCGTAAGAGTATGAACTTTCTTTAAAAATTAATGTTCAATTTATTTAATATATAATGAATACTAAAAGTTTTTGAGAACAATAAAAATTTAAATTATTCTCTTTTGAGAATATAACTTTAGATTTGAATTTTAAACACTGCTCATAACCCATTAGTCCAAACTAAATAATTTTATAACATTCAAATCATCTCATCAAGATGATTAGAATGGTACAAAAATTATTTGATTTTGATTTTTGGTTATGAAATATTGGTGTTTGAATATTTAAATAAAAAAACTAATATGTTATATTTGAACACTATTCTAATGCCAATCAATATCTTGTAATCTAGTAATTGAAATCAAACAATTTTTGTGCTATTTGACATCTTAATAAGATGATTTGGATGGTATAAAAATCATTTAGATTGGACTAATAGGTTATAAGTTATTGCAAATATGCTATAATACCCATATTCACTACAATACTCTTCCAATTTCATATAATATATGATTGTAAATAACTTGTAATCTAAATTGAATAATTTTGATACTATTGCTCTTTAATCAAATTTCAAGATTAGGTATAATGTTACATGATCAAAAAATTCAAAACATCTATAACTTAAAATTAAGTGTTTGAAACTACTCTTTAGATTCTAACAAAAAAATTTCTTGCGAAATTTTACTATAAACCCCTTTTTTACCATATACACAAAGGGTTGCAATCAATTAATTGACAATTACTTCACTGATATAACATTTCACTAAAAATTATTCACAGTCAAGTTCATTTTACCAACAGTTTATTTCACCGAAGTTCATTTCACTGACAAAGTAATTCTGGTCATTTTCGTTAGGATCAGGGTAGAATTAGATAGAATTAGAGCTAAAGTTAGGGTGCTTTTTGAAAAAACTTGTCAGTGAAATGAACTTCGGTGAAACAAACTGTCAGTAAAATGAACTTGTCGGTAAGTATTTGTCGTGAAATGTTATGTCAGTGAAGTGATTGTTAGCGAAATAATATGAACCCATATACAAGCTTTACTTTACCCTAACCCAAACCAATAAAAAGACTGGTTTAATTGTTTTGATTTTATATTACACCTGATTTTAGATGTGACAATATTGCACATACAATGTATAAATTATTTTATTTTATAATATATAAATGTTCTATAATTATATATAGGGTCTTTGCCTTAAAAATAATCTTACAGAGAGGTCATCTAAAGCCAGGTGCGTTTACGTGATAAAAAGCCAATCAAATCATAAACTTTGATCTTTATATATTAGCTTGACGAGACAAAAGCAAAGAAAAAAAGTGAAAATGCCAAATATACAAAAAAATGAGTATCTAAACCTGTCTAGGTGCATTAATAAAAAATGTTAAAAAGACAATTTCATTTATAAGCCAGGCCCTAACCCTAATCTTTAACTAACATTTACCCTAATTTTAATTAAATAATCAAAGATATATAAATGCACCTGGCTTTAGCTACCTCTTTATGGAGCTATATAGATCTTATAAATAAAAATTAAAATTTCTAACTATCTAGTAATTCAATTCAAATAAACCGTTTTTTATTTTGTAGAGCTTAGTAAGTTCTATAAAACAAAAAAATTATTTGAATCGGATTGTTGGATGGCTAGAAATTTTAATTTTTATTTATAAGATCTATATAGCTTTGTAAGGTTATTTTTGAGACAAAGGCTCTAAATTACTTGCTTGATAAGTACGAGTGTGTAAATGAATTTTATCTTTAAAATTTGTGTATGTGAAAATAATTGATCAATTACAAATAAATAATGCAAATAATCATAGTTGCAGATTTTAATATTATTGTAATCAATAAATTTTTCTATGTTCTAATTACAATTTTTAAACCCTCTGATCCCTGCTTCCTGCTAGTCTATCTTGTATCACTGGAACTTTGTTCTGTTAGATATAGCAAATCAAAAATGGCAAAGTCAATTGAATTATTTTTTATAAATAAAAATTAGTTGTTAATTGATTTGTTTTTCTTTTAAAAAATTGAGATTTTGTTTGTTATATACAAGTTTTTATAAGAATTTTTAATAGTAATTCATGATAGAAACCAAAATAATTTGATCTAAACCTTAAAATGTATTATTTATTGAGTAGATTTGTAACAGAATTTTTTATAGTAATTTATGATAGAATTATGGTACCTCTAATATAAAATAATTTACCTTTTTTGTATTGCTAGAATAGTGAGTTCTATAGCAGAATTTAAAAAATCAAGTTTCATTTATTATGGGTACTTTGTATCTTTTGAAATTAGATTAACTAAGATATAATAACATTAAGAGTAGGGGGTATATAGATCATTTATCATATGATTTTTGTGGTATCATTTTTCTTTTTAAAGTTTAGTAAATTTTTTAAGCAAATCGTTTCTATTATTAATAATTTTTTGCTTATTTTTGAAGTTTTTTTGCAGATCTTTTCTTTTTAGTAACTCTGTAATTAACCTGACCTATCTATATATATTTCGGGGTCCTCCTGCACCCCATATGATATTGACCAATCAAAATTAATAATTTTGTGTAACTTAGAGAAATTTGAGAGAAACTTTATGATATATAGAAATATATTTTTTTTAAATATATACTAAATTAAAATTTTACCATTATAAAATGTGCATTTTATTCTATATATTATAAAATTTTAGTCAAATTGGTATAACTATAAAAAGATTTATTAGTAGCACATTTTCAATTTCTATATAAATTTTATTGTACCACAAAATCATATAATAAATGATCTATGTACCTCTACCATTAATAACATAAATTAGTGAGTCACTTACTGTGTATCGCCAGAATATAACAATAATACATAGTAGAAACTATAATAATCCAATATAAACTAACTCAACCTAACCTTTATTGTAATTATTAGATAGTGTGCAAGTTTATATAAGAATTTTTAAAAGTAATTCATGATAGAAACTACAATAATATAATCAAATTCAAAACATATAATCTATTGAGTAGGTTTGTAACAGAATCTTTTTATAGTAATTCACAATAGAATTACATAATTCTAATACAAAATAATTTACCTTTTTGTCATTACTAAAATAGTGAGTTCTGTAGCAGAATTTTAAAAAATCAAGTTTCGTTCATTATAGGTACTTTGTATCTTTGAAAATAGCGCCAGTAGCACTCTACAACACTTGTATATTATATTTAAATAGTATATATATATTATATATATATATATAGTATATATATATATATAGTATATATATATATAGTATATATATATATTATATGTATATATATATTTAACATACTAGAAAAAAAAAGCAAAAAACAATCGAATCGTTTAAAAACAACTTAAATTCTAGTAAAGAAAGTATCCTTTTGACACTCCATCTATAGTTATACTTCTACTTATTGAATTTTTTAGATTTTACATTTTTTTCTTCAAATTTTTTGCCGGTATGATGAATTGATAATCAATGATTATCAAAGAATATGAAGAAAGACAAAAGAACTACAATGAAAGAATCATGAATTTAGCCTCCTAAGCCCCCTGACCAATATTTGCCATTCTATCTGCATGTAGAACAATTTGCACTGTATCATATACCAAAAGCAATTTATCTGGATTTAGTAACTGTTATATTTGGCAGGTGATAAGGCCACAATATAATTGATTTACATGACTAATAAAAGCTTTAAAGTTAATGCACTAGCTTTGGCCTGGAGGAATACATATTGTTATAATAAATTCAAAACAGAACTTCTAATGACAGAAAGAAATGCTTTAAATCTAATGCACCATCTTTGGACCCTGGAGGTGGCCCAAATTGGTTATTAATTTCAAGACAGAACATCTAATAATAGAAAGGAAATGCTTTAAATTTAATGCATCAACTTTGCCTGATTGGTGCATTGAATTCGGGATGGAACACCTAATGTCGGAAAGGAAATGCTTTAAATTTAATGCACCAGCTTTGGCCTGTAAGGGCCAAATTTGGTGTATTAAATTCAAGATGGAACACCTGATGACTAAAGCAAATACTAGTGTTCCTATGAACCTGAACTGAACTGAACTTAGGTCAAGTTCAGGTTCAGGTTCAGGTTCAGTATTGAACCTTAACCTGAACATTTTTTAAAATATGTTCAGGTTCAGGTTCAGTATTGAACTTTTAGAGCTGGTTCAGGTTCAGTTCAGGTTCAGTTCATAAGTTCATGAACATGTTCAGGTTCAGTTTGGTGTTCATATGAACTAGTAATTCTAGGTTTGGGTCCGGGCTTGGTCTGGTTCAGACCAGACTCAAATTCTAAATTTTATTATTAAAACTTTATAATAAACTCAAACTTAATCATAAGTTTGGTCGGGCTAGTTCAAATTTTGCAAACTAGTTTGAATCTGAATAAAAATATATGTATTTTTGATACTGAACAAGTTTACTTAGAGTGAGAAGTATAAATCAGTTAGTAAAATTTAGAGAATCATAGCATTTTGTATAATTTTATTAATAAAATTATACAAATTTCTATGATTCTCTAAATTTTACTAATTGATCTTAACTTCTTGCACTAAGTAAACTTGTTAAGCACCAAAAAATACATCAAATCGGCATATTTTATTTTACTTTTCTTAAAATTTGAAGAAAAGATGCTTAATTTTGGAAATTTTCATCAAAAATTCAAAATTAAGCATCTTTGACGCAAATTTTAAGGAAAATAAAATAAAATATACCGATATGATGTATTTTTTGGTGCTAAACAAGTTTACTTAGATCAAGAAGTTATGATCAATTAGTAAAATTTAGAGAACCATAGAAATTTGTATAATTTTATTAATAAAATTATACAAATTTCTATGATTCTCTAAATTTTACTAATTGATCATAACTTCTTGATCTAAGTAAACTTGTTTAGCACCAAAAAATACATCATATCGGTATATTTTATTTTATTTTCCTTAAAATTTGTGTCAAAGATGCTTAATTTTGAATTTTTGATGAAAATTTCCAAAATTAAGCATCTTTTCTTCAAATTTTAAGAAAAGTAAAATAAAATATGCCGATTTGATGTATTTTTTGGTGCTTAACAAGTTTACTTAGTGCAAGAAGTTATGATCAATTAGTAAAATTTAGAGAATCATAGAAATTTGTATAATTTTATTAATAAAATTATACAAATTTCTATGATTTTCTAAATTTTACTAATTGATTCTAACTTTGTGATTTAGGTAAACATGTGCATATATTATGAACCTGAACATGTTCATGAACCTTGAACTGAACCTGAACTGAACTTTTTTTAAGTTCAGGTTTAGGTTCATGTTCAATAATTTTAAGTTCAGGTTCAGTTCAGTATTGAACTTTTAGAGCAGGTTCAGGTTCAGGTTCAGGTTCATTGAACCTGAACCTGAACCTCTATTGAACTGAACTGAGCTTCGGAACCCTAGCAAATACTTTAAATCCAATGTACTAGCTTTGGCCTGGAAGGGCCCAAATAGATGCATTAAATTTAAGACGAAACATCTAATGATAGAAAAGCTTAAGAGAAATTTTCTTTCCAAAATAAAAATAAGAATAAAACAAATAAATCTATTACTTTTGGCATATGGGTGGTGAAGCCGCCTGCATGAATGTTTAATGTGTCCAGAATTCTGCTGCTAATGATAGTAAATTATGCTTGCTATTGATATAAAATTATGCTTTTAATGCTAATGATTTTTTTAAAAAAATTTTTTTAAATTAATAAATTTTATAGTTTTTATATTGTACAATTTTTAAAAACAAATATTTATGAATTATATTTATTTGAATTTTTTGATGCAAATATCAATGCAATTATTAA
This sequence comes from Gigaspora rosea, assembly GCA_003550325.1. Taxonomy (NCBI): domain Eukaryota; kingdom Fungi; phylum Glomeromycota; class Glomeromycetes; order Diversisporales; family Gigasporaceae; genus Gigaspora; species Gigaspora rosea. The sequence continues at coordinate 284,920 of QKWP01000440.1, forward strand.
TAATTATAATATGTCAGGGTGAAACCCGTGCAGCTAGCTGTAAAACCCGCTTTGATCATAGGGTTTGGATAAAATATGTGTTAGCATAAGTGTGTTTTATATGTTAATGCAGATTTCACCCTCATGTGATCTGCATAGCAGGTGTTCCACGTGTACTAGCTTACTTATTTGCACAAACCAAAAAAAGGAAATCAGATTTTGTAAATAAACTAAGTGCGTGAAATAAAATTTAGGGTTAGGGCCTTAACGTTAGAGGCTATAGAGTTAGAGTGATCTTAATATAAGTAAAATTTCATTCCTGTCATTTTAATTAGTGCACCAAGATCGATTTAAACATTAGTTTTTGCCTATTTTCGCTTTTTCTTCTTTTACGCTTGTTCAAATTCTTCGTCGGGCTGATCCGGAATAGTCAAAATTTTTGCACTCTCCAATTGACTATAGGAGCTTGTATTACCACAAATAAGTGGATGCGGGTTTCACCCTGTCATATTATAATTATCGTCATTGTTATTATTAATAATATGTAATTATTATCAGTATTTTATTAGATTGCTGTGGTCTCATGTCTGCATCACGAATTGACCTGGGTCAGTGAAAATTGAGAAATAGCACGTGTAAATTAAATAACGCGTAAAATTCTCATCTGATTTTGTTTCATCATATGATATTACGGCTATCTCAAAATAATATGAATATCAAATCCGGTATGCTCATATAAGTACAATAGCACTAACACAGCCCATCAGCATGCCCAATCAAAAGCAAGATTTTGCTGACACAAACCTAGATGGCAGTTAACTATACACTCTGTTATGTAAGCATAACTACCATCAGCAAATTTATAATAACGTAATCTCATGTAAGATCTTATGAATTGCAATATAAGCAAAATATTACATAATATATTTCGAAATATTTCGAAATATCAAATTTTCGAAATATTTCGAAATATATTACGAAATATTTCGAACCCTTTCAAAATATTTTAGGACTAGGAAACCAAGCTAGATCAGTAGATCTGTAACCTGGATCGATCATTAGACTAATTTTTTGAAATAGTTCGAAATAGTTTGATGATGTTCAAATACTATACTACAAGATCAGATTAGATCTTTAGTTTATAATTAAATCTTCTATTTTGTTTTTTTTCACTTTTTGTTTTCTATTTTTGTTTCATTCGTTTTTTTTGTTTTTGTTTGTTTTTTTTCCATTTTTTTTTATTTATTTATTTTTTAATTTTTTATTATTTCAGCACTTTACAAGAAAAACACCCAACTTTTCGAAACCTTGCGCAAACCAACTACGACTTTCGATACTTTCAAGAACAAACCTCTAGCAATTTCTAAACTTTCAAGAATGCTTCTTTAGAGAAATAGGCGCAAGTTTTCGCAAGTTTTCACAAGTTTTTGCAAGTTCTTGCAAGGTTTTGTTTTATTTATTTTTTTGTTTCGTGATTTTTGTTTTGTTTTTTTGGTTTATTTTTAAAATTTTTTTATTAATTTATTTTATTTTGGCACTTTGCGAAAAAACAAACCTTTTCGAACTATTGCACATGCCAACTACGACTTCTGACACTTTCAAGAACACACTCCCAAAAATTTCTAAATTTTCAAGAACACTTTTTTAGAAAAATGGATGCAAGTTTTCACAAATTTTTGCAAATTTTTGCAAGTTTTTGCAAGTTTTTGCAAGGCTTCGTTTCATTTTTTTTTTGTTTCATGGTTTTTGTTTTTGTTTTTTGGTTTATTTTTAAATTTTTTTTATTAATTTATTTTATTTCAGCATGAGAAAAACAACAACTTTTCGAAACCTTGCACATTCCAACGACGGCTTCCTAAATTTTCAAGAATGTTTCTTTAGAAAAATAGGTACAAGTTTTTGCAAGTTTTTGCTAATTTTTGCAAGTTCTTGCAAGGTTTCACTTTATTTTTTTTTTGTTTCATGTTTTTTGTTTTTGTTTTTTTGGTTTATTTTTAATTTTTTTTTTAATTTATTTTATTTCGGCACTTTGTGTAAAAAAACAACTACTTTTTGAAACCTTGCGAATTTCAACGATGACTTATGACACTTTTAAGAACACACCCCAAGCAAATTCTAAATTTTCAAGAACACTTCTTTAGAGAAATGGGCGCAAGTTTTTGCTAATTTTTGCAAGTTTTTGCAAGTTCTTTCAAGGTTTCGCTTTAATTTTTTTTTTGTTTCGTGTTTTTTGTTTTTGTTTTTTTGGTTTATTTTTAAATTTTTTTTATTTCATAAGTTATTTTATTTCAGCACTTTGCGAGAAAAACAACAACTTTTTGAAACCTTGTGCATTCCAACGATGACTTCTGACACTTTTAAAAACAAAAAAGCGAAGATAATAACTAACTGTGAAGTGAGCGAAAATAAGTATGTAGAGCTAGTTTTTTGTATATAGTGATAGAATTAGATGCGATGAAGTGTGAAAGTAGTTTAAAATATTTGTAATAATGTAGAAATAATATGTAATATATAATAAAGTATGTAATATTAATTAAAAATGTATATTTAATAAATGTAAAATATAATATATAATAATAAATAAAAAATAAAAATTTTATATTAAATTGCGAAACCGTGCGAAATATTGTGAAAACCTGTAAAAAAGCATGATTATGTGAATATGTATATTGTTTATTTATTTTTTATAAATATTTGAAAATTTGCGAAAATTTGCAAAATATTGCGAAACAATGTGAAAATATCAAAATATTACCTCCTGCACGCATTAGTTTATTGATCTGCATGAGTACGCGACCCCTGTAGGGGCATTTTTTTTATTTGGTCTATTTCGCAATATTTTGCAATATATTTTGAAATATTCCGAAATAATAACCATAATATTACCGCAATATAACATAATATATTATGTAATAAACTGTGGCAATCGTAAGATTTTAGTAATATTACAGATCATAATATCTTACGTAATATTACATATATATAATTCGCTAATGACGTTCCTGGTATATGTATTATATAGGTTTTTCTCTGTACTGAATATATATAATAGCTAAAACTGCAATTTTTGTTAAAAATTTTATCAAAAATACCAAAATTATGCTAAAATTTATGCTAGAAAATGTAAATTATGCTGAATTCTGCTACTAGCATAATAATGCTAGCGAACTCGAATTATGCTAAATTATGCTAATAGCATAATCCTGAACACCCTAATTATATTCTAGTTATTCAATAAAACGTGGTTGTGTGTATAAAATCTGGCGATGCAATGGTCCAAAAATTCAAAGTTTTCAAAGTTTTCAAATTCCAACCACACTGTCCTTTGCATTTATATATTATAAATGCAAGGGACGAACTCTACAAAAAGTTATTGTTAACCTAGCAGCTAGCAACACAAATAGCAGCATATATGTTATACTTTCTCACAAAAATTAGAAGACTTGCTAATTTTGCGTCCTTTTAAGTAATCTATTTTAAACATACAAATACCTTCTTCTCTTCTAATGGAACTTGATCGTCTAGATAAATGTGCTTTGAAAACTGTTCAATTAGAAGAATGGCCAAATGCAAAAAAACATAAAAAATAAATAGATTTTATAATTTTCTTGTTGTATGCAATAAAAAAATCAACAAAATAAAAAATAGACATACTAATATATCAAAATCTTTTATGTTAATAATTACCTGTTACAGAATGAAATAAATTTTACTCTATACTATACTGAAAGGGTTAGAATTTTAATTTCAAACTTTAAGACATAAAGTACATGATAATTAGATTGCATTTTAGAAATGTTTTGGTTACTTTATAGTAAATGTGCATTAGTTATTAACATTCTAATTTGAAGGTTTCGGAAAGGTTTCAGGTTTTGGGTCACAACTCTAATTCAGAACTGGTCCAGCATTAAGCAATACTAATCATCCCAAGTCTACAACTAAATTATTGGTTGGACATTTTTTGTTCAATAAATGACTGCGAATTCATTAATAAAATTATAGTTTTGTTGCACTAAAATACAAATATGCATATGTGAAAATTTTTTGAAATTATATTTTTGACACAACAATATGGGGTGTTACACATTAAAACAGCCCTTTTTTATATATAATTTATTTTGAGATAATTGAGTTTAATCATTTGTTTTGATTTTTGGACTGATCCGGGATTAATTAAATTTCACAATTTTGATTGGTCAAATTTAGCAGGTGACTATTGGGTAATCTCGTGATGTGTTGGCCTTACGCGGCCTCATGTAATTTTTCTTTTACAATTATCTTGATTTTTTATTATGCAAATCAACTTTCATTTATAATTGAAAAATATCGATCGTGTCAAAATTTATATAAATCTAATGAAAACTCAATTTTCAAAAAATTGCAAAATAGGGCTGTTTTAATGTGTAACACCCCATATAGGAAACTAATGAGCTAATCAAAAACGTAAGTATTGAAGTAGCTTTTGTCTCAAACATTAATTTTCTCCGTTACACTCCAGATAATTAAGGTTTGATTTTATTTAGAGATTGAATTTTTTTCTTTCTTTAAACAAAAGGACTATAAACAACTTCGTACACTCAGTTACAATTATGAACTTGGTATTGATGTTAAGAAAGACGAAGACTTTTGAATATTATATGAAAGCAGCTAAACTAGGAAATTCAGGTGCGATAAAAGATCTTAGTCTTTGATATTATAATGGAATTGGAGTAGAAAGAAATTACCAAAAATCATTTGAATAATGTAAGAGATCTATTGATTTGAGTAATGCTTATGGAATGTGCAGTGTTGGTAAACATTATTATTATAGAGAGAGGGTTGATCAAGATTATAATAAAGCATTTGAATACTTTAAAAAATCTGCTAGTATGGGTAATATGGGAGCAATGTTTAATGTTGCTGACTATTATCGAAATGGTATCGGTACAAAAAGAGATATTCAAAGTCCAAATTATTGGATCAAAAAATATGGAATCTTTCAAAAACTAAAAATCACCAGATCATATCAATCCTGAGCTTAAGAGAATATTAGACGATGATAGATTTAAATTATATTGGATTGATTATAGAGATGGGCACGCACATGATCCGCACGTGATCCCGCGCATCACACATGGGATTTTTAATATGATCCTAAAATAAAATTATCCTGCCGGCATTACCATATCTTCTGGCCTGCATTAACGTATCTAATATGCTTAAATATTATAAGAATTCTTTATATAATTTTACCCATTTTATATATAAGCAAAAATTCATGTAAGCGTTTTTATTTAGAATAAATAAGATTTATAAAAAATAACTAATTTGAACAAGAAAATTAATTTTTAATATAAATTCTGCAAGGTTTTTTTATTAGACAAAAATTAAGAAGCTCGGAAATTTGTAATCCGATCCCGCGCGGGATTTTTGAAACAACCGCGATTTGCCCATCTCTAATTATAATGAGTTAAGAATCATAAAGGAAAGGGAAAAGGAGGATTCAAACTGTATATTGGGACGTTGGTTTGATAGAAATAATAATATATGGAAAGATATTAAAGTGACTCATAATCAAATGAAAATGAGCAGGAATTTATCCAGGAATTGAAAAATCACTGTGAAATTGGTTATGAGAATCCTTCGTTCTTGGAATGTCAAGAAATGATGATGGTCATTATATTATTGTTATGGGGATTACACCAAAAGGATCATTATGACAAAACCTTATAGAAGTATCACAATTGGAATGGAGGGATAAATTGAATATCTTGAACGGTATAGTTATTGATCTTGAGTCAATTTCATACGCAAGAACTCGTTCACAGAGATTTACACAGCGGGAATATTTTGCAAAGAAATAAATTACAACATGCATGTATCACTGATCTCGGACTTTCTAAAAATGAAAAGGAAGGTAAAGTTTGTGGTATTTTTCAATATTTAGCACCTGAGGTTTTAGTTGGTCAACCGTATACTAAAGCATCAGATATTTACGGTCTTGGAGTTATCATGACAGAGATTTCGAGCATTTGATAGAATTCCGTTTGATTATCTTGTAACAAGAATTATCTATTGATTACGACCTAAATGTTTAGGACCTGATTGCTATATTAAATTAGCTACAAAATATATAGATAAAGATTTTGATAAACGACCTACTGCAACAGAAATTAATGAAATAATCATTCGACGGTTAGATGAAATAGATCAGGAATATGATAATGAAATCAAAAAACAATTTTTGGAAGATGATAAGGTTAAACCAGAACCGATTAAACAAATATATTTGCATGACGTGTATACTAGCAAGGTATATGAACCGAAAAAATTTTCCGAATATATTGATCAACCGATTAGTATTGTAGAATTCTCGAGTAATCTCTCAAATTTAGAATTAAATTAAACTAGTGTCATCAATAACATTTAAATAGAGTAAGAAATAATTTTTTATAAATGTAGTTAATCAACTCGAACAAATAAGAAAATAAACGGTATATTGGTTTATGCTGTTGTAAATACTATTATTAAGGTCGCCTCATCAATGAGTCAAAGAGTGTCGGAAAATAAATTTTATTTAGCGTGTAACTTAATAAAGCTTATTACATAATAAAATCATTTTTATTAGTGAAAAATATTAAATGTGTTTTTCATTTTAGTCATCAAACTTTTTACAACAAACCTCCTTTTTTTTAACCTTTATAATCAAAGATATCGTAACTATTTTACTTTTCGCATTAATAAGCTTTTATGAAAATAAAAAATCGGAAACCCAAATTACAACAACGAATATAATTGTAGTTTTGTTGACAATTTGATAAATAATAAAAAAATCAATAACAGATAAGGACTGCACAAGTATCGGTTTCAATGATTATTTGGATTGATCATAATAAATGAGCTAGTCCGATCATTCACTAATCACATCGAAAATGATGCTTGAAAAGATTTCAATTACGTCATAAATCTCCTACTGTATTTGTAAATATAATTATACTTGAGCACTATTATAATCACTTGTTAATCGCATTTGAGTTGACACTTGAGAACAACCTTAAGCCAGGGAATTGAAAATGCTACGAAAAATATCTGTAAGTTCATACGCATGTATGAGTGCAATTTTCAATAAACTTATTGCCACTGTTGTTTAATGATTTCTTCATTAGCAATTATCACATTTTTTTTCTAAATCATTTATCACATTTTGCAATAAATAATATCATAACAATGAAAAACGGATAAATTGATCACTGTGTATTGTGCATGTTTTATAGTTTTATCATTATCAAATGCGTATTACTGTATATTTTTATTTTCAATTAAATTTAAATCAAATAATTATAAAGCATTAGCGTAAATATATAGTATATTTAAATACTAATATTGCAGTATTAAAGAATATTCTTTAACTAACATACTAAATTTGAATATCTTATTTAAGTGTTTAGCATTTTGTACTTACAGTAATTTAAATAATTTATATAAATATTTATATTTCAGTAATTGCTACTTCTGTACTTTGCAAATTAAATTAAATTTAATATTTGTTTTAAATAATCTTTATAATTACGGATTAAATTAATGCGCATAAAATAAACTAATAATTGAATGAATTCTAAGTGTGGCAAAAAATTTATTCCAATAATTATTTTCATCCGGTGTCACCCGATGGAGACCTTAATTTCCCGTAATCGTTCGATAGGACTGACAGGAAAAATATGATTGCCGGCCCAATTTTTTGATTCCTTGTTGTGCAAAACGAAAAATTAGCCTTGTATAGCCTTAAATGTGAACATTATTTAAATTAGAACTACAAAATAAAAAAAATACGCCCGTCCGTCCCGAATTTTGAAATCCATGTAATGCAAAACGAAAAATCAACTTTGCGTGGCCTTATCAGTTATGGATTAAGTAACTGAACGCGAATAAAATGAAACTAAATTCACGTAGTAATATACAAGTAGTAATATACACGTAGTAATATACACGTAGTAATAATATACACGTAGTAATATACACGTAGTAATATACACGTAGTAATATATACGTAGTAATATACACGTAGTAATTAATATACACGTAGTAATATACACGCAGTAATATACACGTAGTAATATACACGTAGTAATATACACGTAGTAATATACACGTAGTATAGTGAATTGACTCGATTATATGATACTCGATCATTGATCGACTTAGATCAATGATCGAGCACCAATTAATGGGCTCGAGCAACAATAGATCAATCAATGATCGATAATACTGATCGATTAAATAAGTATATATTTGATCGATCAAAAATTTTTAATATGATTCCATTTATAGTTTAAGAACCTATGATAGGACTTAACCGTTTTTCTTGTTTTAATGGATTATAAATAGAGATACAGACACTTAAAAATATGAAGGTAACTACCTCAGCAAAAAAATAATGACAATACGACACATTTGCCATATAAATAAATATGCCGTAAGCCGTATAAGTAATGTTAAGCCGTATAAGTGCTGTAAGCAGTATAAGGTGATAAATTTTGCAAAAAAATTACTGCAAATAGCGAGTTACATGAATCAAATATAATTCAATTTTGTACTTATACGAAAAAAAAATAATACGACCAGGCTTTCTATGGCGAACGTTTTATACTGAACTAAGGATAAGATGGATATTAAACAGTAAATGAATTTTTTTTATTGTGTATTATTGATTTGATATTGAAGATATGATAACTTCATTGATACAATAATATCAGTTTTTTTTCATTAATTAGACTTATACGGCAAATAACATTCAAGATTATCGAGAATTGAGTGATATTAAATGGTTGCGTGGATGATTGTCCAAAATTCTAGTGCATTTTTTGATTATTCGATATTGGAAAGTGATTGAGCAATTATTTAGCAGACTAAATGATTAGATAGTTAATCAAACGATTGAAAGTATAATATTCTGATGATAAAGGTTTTTTTTTACTTACTACGTAAAAACTGGATACAATATCAAGTGATAATAAGTAATAGTATGTCATGATCGAATTGATAAGTTACCACTGAATTAAATAAATTGTCGGTATCAACAATTATCAAATCTTATCGATTATTCATTGGCAATTTTTTCTATCGTTCTAGAATTTTGAAATCAGTTGTAATACCAGTATGATATTAAAAATAAAGTTGACCAGCTTTAAAAAAACCGAATAAACTGAGGCAGTGAAAAAAAAATGCCAAAATCATAATTAAAAAAATTACCTATATATTGTTATAATTTATTAAAAAATAATTTTACATTTTGATTCTATTTCATTAAATGAGTAAACTTTATAATAAAATTTAAAGGCTTCAATATTATATTTTTGAATTTCAGATATAGTTTTGGGAATCTATTTCCTTCATATATTACTCAAAAAAAAAAAGAAAAGTGAATGTTGTTTATTCATTTGTCGATACCTTACTATGCGTGTTGACAACTGCAATAGCATCTTGTTTTCTTAAGAAACATTTGCTTTGGGATTACATTCGTACTTTCTTTTAACACGCTCCTTGTATACCTATTTTTATAGCGGTGCATTTAGTAATGTCTACAAGGCAGTTAACGTGTGACTGGTGAAAAAGTTGCAATTAAAGTTGTAAGAAAGCGTGAGCTAAATAACGCACAGGTAGAAAAATAAATTGCTATTAATATGGCAAAGGAATCACGTGCAGTACCTATACGACTTAACGTACACTAGTCGAATGCTTGCACAAGATGAAAGATCTATAATAATTCATCAAAAACTTTGGCATCATTTTCAGGAGAGGCATCTTCATCGTGATATGAAACCTCGCATTGAGCACACAACTATTGTGTTCGTTAATATTTCTGTAAATTACTTTTGTTCATTAACGAAAGGTCTAATTGATTTTAACCTACAGCAATGGGAGATTCAGTGATATTATTTTGCGACTCATGGGGTATTAAAGACAAATCGCCGTTTATTGACATAGATTTGAGTGGTTCAAGTGGACTTAAAGTGAATTATACGGGTAATACGAATGGGTAATGTATTAGTGCACAAACTAACTGGTTGGAGCAGGATAACATCCCTATTGAGAGCACCTACGTTACATAGATACCTAATTTTAGTTTGATAAATATAATATAATTGATCAATGATTGACCCAATGATTGATCGATTATATATGCTCGAGCTTATAAATCATATGCTTGATCGATTATACTCGATTAAGTATGTATAATCGATTTTTGATTGATCATTGAAATTTTTTTAATCAATCATCGATCAATGATTTTTTTGTCGAGTCAATTCACTAACGTAGTAATTTACACGTGTACACGTAGTAATTTACATGTATACACGTAGTAATTTAAGTAATTTACATGTAGTAATTTACATGTAGTACATGTACTGTTGTAATATACACGAAAAATTTAATTTAAATATTAGATAAAATATAATCTCTTTTTGAATTTTTCTAAATAAACATGGGGTGTTTGTACATGGATAATAATAGTTAATTTGCAAATCCGTGTAACATGCCAATCGAACCAATTTTTACAACGAAAAAATAAACCCTTGCTTATGGTTATGGTAAGGGTGGGTTTGGATTGGGTCGAGGGTTAGTTCAAACCAAAATTTCTCAAGGAATTATTTTTGTTAGAAGTCAAAAGATGGTTTCATAATCAAAATTTTGCGATATCAGTTGGTTTTTACATTACCCGTGTACATACACCCCATGTACAAATAGAAATTCTCTATATTTTTTTATATTTAACCAATATTTTACATATTTACAACCGTCGATTTAAATTTAAAAAAAAATTCTAATTTAAATATTATATCAATACAAGTTAAATACTAATATTATATTTATCTAGAAGTCAAAATACTAAGTTTTGACTAGTGATAGGAGAATACAGTAAGCATAACAATTTTTTATAGGACTATCCAGTGAAGAATTTTTAAAAAAAATTTTTTGTTCTTTGAGAACATAAAATTATAATTTTATGTTCTTAAAAAAAATTTACTGTAGTATGATAATTTTTTAAAAATAATATTTTACAATAATATAATATTTATAATAAATTTATTTATTAAAATTTTTAAAATATAAAATAGTGCATTTACTAGTAAATAAACTAAGAAAAATTGGTCTAAAAATCATAAGTTTTTTTTGAAAATTAAATTTTTTATAAGAATTATTAAAAGAACCTGAATTTCTAACTCTGGTATATTAGTTTTATAGTAATTATTGTAAAAATTCTATTATTGTGTTTACAATAATAAATATGCAATCAACTGATTATATTCATGTAATAATGGTAATGTTCACAAACTCCTTAATTTTATATACATCTTATGAGAACATAAATTATAAATTTTATGTTTTTAGTTTGTTCTCAAAAGAGAACATTATTTTTAAATACAGTGCTCTCAAATTTTTTTGAATCTTCTTGAGAACATTGAGAACATTAAATATTTTTCACTGGGACTATCCAATTAATCTTATATATCATCTAAACGATTTTATACATCAAGCACATTTATATATGTTTTTAAATAAAATTGCCGATTGATTTCGATTTACTAAGGATCATTATTTCTAAACAATACCTCATTTCTATAACATTTCATAAAATACTATAATATAAATTGTTTATCTTTTAATTTTTTGGGAAAAGTAGCAAAGTTACAATGTCATTAGTTCAAGTTTATTATTATTTGCTAAAAAAAAATAATCATATTCTGATATATAAAAAAAAATATCAAATGAAATTTAAAAATCTAAAAATATTACCTTTTCTTTCATATACAACATCACATCCTTCAAGAAAATTTCTATTTCTTTTTCTTTCTTTTCTTCATACAAAATTCCTTTTCATAATCTTTTTCACTCTTTAACAACTTAATAACTCCTTCCCACAACCACTTCTCATCTAAAAATGGATTCCCATTAGGACCATCTATAAATCTAGTAGTCAATTGCCAGAACTTAAAATCTGTTCTATATGCACATGCCATTAATCCCACCATTAATAAATATTTTATTTTTTTCCCACCTTTTTTAAATATTGAATAATTATCTAAAAAGACAAATCTATCAATTAAGTATACTAGTGGTTCTTTACCTTCATATGGAATATACCGTGGTGGAAATGGTAATAAGTGTAGTTGGTGTGAAATTAAAGGTTGTAGAGGTTTAAATGAATCATTTGATGGTATAATCAATAGGTATAAATGGGAATATCCAAATAATGCTAATATTTTATTTTCATTGTTTTTTACTAATAGATCTCAGAGTACTATTGCAATATTTTTATGGAAGTTAATCCATAAATTAATGATATTTATATTAGTTTTTTTTTCTTAAAAAATTCATGATTTAAATTAACATAAGAATTAATAATAATAAAAATATATACAATTGCTTTAAGTCTTAAATCCAAACAAACGTCATTCTGCACTATACTAACGATAAAATCTTGATAAACACTTTCAGCTGGCCAAAGTGAATGCAACATTTTATCAAATTCTTGTTTCGATTTAATATCTTCAGAATTTCATCATCTAAAATTTTTTTCCAATACCAACATCTTATCATTGCAGTTTTAGATTCATAAGAGTTTATTATCTCTATGTATCGAATTATCATAAGTCATTTTCAATGATACTAGAATAATTAAAAAGTAAGTCAATTAATGTTGATAAATCATCACAATCCCATGCTTTCTCAAAATATCTGATAAGTAAGACACGATATATATTTTGATTAATTAAAAGATTAGTAAAAAAAAAGAATAATTATGTAATGAACTCTTTATGTGCTTAATATTTGAAAAGCATATTCATTATAGTTATAGTTGTCGGGATATATTTGAATTGGAAGTATGTTCGGATCTGGAAGATGTATAATGATATGAATTATTGAAGTATGCTTGGGACAAGATAAAATAGATATTTAGTAATTATCTCTTGCGCATATCTATTTATTAAAAAAAAATATAAAAGTCAATAATAAATATTTTAAGGTAAAACAATTAATTACCAGTAGAAATAATTTTTAAATACTTACGAACCAATGAAATTTGGATATAGTTTCACAACAGTTCCCTCAATTGGAATAGGTCTATGATATATTCCTAAATTTTTATAATAATGCAATTTATATGCCCCTTTAAGAATACGTAGCATAATTAAGAAAATCTCTAAGGGATATGTCATTATTGCATAAATTACACTAAGCAGGTTTAGAGAATATGAATGTACAGATGCTGTCGCAACCAATTTTTTCTAGATCGTTGTATCAGTGTATTATTCTTACAAGTAACATTTTCACTAAAAACATCATCAGGATGAGAAGGATCTGTATATATAAAGTCTCATATCAAGATACCCTGATTTAGGATCTTTACAGAATAATTTACATATGCCTTTTCAATCATTAAAAGGTGATACATGAAATGCGCAATTTATATAAAACTTAGATCAAATCTATAAAAATATCGTACAAATTAGTTTAGATATATTTATTGAATTAAAAGTCAAATTATTTAAATTATTTACTAACAAATATACATACCCAAGTCTGGTTAATTTATCAGCTTCGCTATCATGATCCAAAATATATAAATGTTTTTCACCAAAAGTATTATTAACTTCCAAAAAACAATGACTTTTAAAGCATCAGTATTATCATATCAATAATAAAAGCTAACAGGATTAAATGCATAACCAAAAAATCTTGGAATTGTGACTAATTCAACTCAACATAGATTTTCTGTTGCCATATTCTTTATATAAATAATTCAAAAATTTATTAATATTTACTCATGCCAAGATAATAATATATACATTAAAATTTTTATAGTGATGAATGATATCTACATGTTTTTTGATATGCAAGAACAGCTTTTCTTTTATTGTCCTGTTCTTTTTTGCCGTACCTTCGGTAAGATCATGTTTCTTAACACAATCAAGATAGTCATCATCATTTATATTAAAAATAGCCATTCTATTATTGTACCCTAGTCTTTAACAAAAACAACGGTTAATTTTTTAAATAGTCGAATATGAACTACAAACTTAAATAAAAAATTATTCAAAAAAAAAAAACAACACACATAAATCATTCTCGACCATTTTTCTCAAGTAATTCTAAATCAATTCCAATAAGTAAAATTGGATACTCAAAAAGCATGTTTTTTAGGAAAAAATTTATTATGAAAAGTTTTACAAAAATATAATTTTTAAGTTTTTTTTTTATTTATTGATTTTATTAATAAATTTTTTAAAATAGATATTGTTAATTTATATAATTTTTGTATAAAATAAATTATAAATATCACAAAACATTTATTTTAGGAAATCAACATCGAGGTAAATGAAAAATCATGTAAATTAAAAATTTTAAAAAGAATCATAAAGACATTTTGAAACAAATTAATTAGTTGAGTAATTTCTCAGTCAACCCTTAATACATTTTTCATATGTATCAAAAGTTAAATTTAGTTGACTTTATGCAGCAATGCTCGTAGATAATCCATTAGCGTTAGCTGATTGCTTAAATCGGAAATATGCCGTTAGTAAGATAGAAGGTTTTAGCTATACATTTAGCCGAAACTGGGCACTCAGCTCTGGCCCCTACTAGTGATCTCTGTTAATTGTTATATAACTATTTGATACTGTAGTCATTATTAAAGAATTAGGTCTACAAACAGAAGAACCATAATAAAGCCTGATCATTTCAACCCTATTAAACTTATTAATATAAACACAAGAATCCTCTATTTCCATAGACATTTAAGCCGTACCTACCGCTTTCTTTTACATTAAAAATGGCTGGTTTAAAGGCACATTATCTGATAGAAGGGTAAACGTTTTGTATTGATGTTGTACGTACATACGTCAAAATCAACTTGTGTTGTAAAATTTTAAATTGGCCGGTTGGATGAAATTTCTAAATCAAAAATTGAAATAAAATATTCAAACTTTTTTTTATTGATGTATGTCATAAAATATTATCGTAATAATAAGGAATTATATTTATCGTTTAAATTTTTTTTTAGTATATCATCAATTAAAATTTTTTTAATTACTTTTTGATATATTATCACTTAATTCAAAATTTTTTAATTACTTTTTGATATATTATCACTTAATTCAAATTCAGAAACCTGAACCTTAGGTTTAAACCCTCTATTATCAAATAATAAAAATAATTTATAAAAAGGTAGACAAAATTGAAATTCTTATTCATCAAATCATTCTATATTGTATATTTTTAAAAATAACCAAGTTATAAAAGCATTAAATTTTATCATACAGTGCATTAGAAAAGCCTACTAAATTTCTTGGTAGGAAATTTGCCAATAAATAAAAACTTTCTTTTATTACGCAAGAAGATTATGATTCCTGAATTAAGGTTCAAAATCCATTATATACAATGATTGAATCTGCTAAAAATCAAAAGTATTCAGTTACAAAGTCTTGAAATATTGAAAAATCTGGTATCGTAACTTATAAAGTTGTGTCAAATTTGCCGATATGTCCTGTCAACGGAATATTTGACATACTTTGTAGTTTACACCAAGGTGTTTAAAACTTGTTGGCATTTTAATGCTATAGGATGCGATATGTGGTTTAAATTCAAAAAAAATTTTTAAATGTATTTATTTTTTAATTTATCGATAGATATTTTTACATTTAACAATTATTCAAGACAAGTAAGTTTTTTCAACTCAGTTGTAGTAAAACCAATTGTTACTATTAAATTACTTAATCATGTTGATTTAATTTCAATGACTAGCTTTCCATAAATATTTTTGCGATCCTATTGTTGTTTAAATTGAATTCAATTTAATTTTGAAATTGAATTGCGCAAAGTGAAATCGGATTAATTTTAAGCTAGTTCAGAATTCTTTAATGATTTGAGTGAATAATAATTTAATTTAATTCCGAAGTACAGCATGGATACTACTTATAAACAAGGTATCTTTAATTAAAAATTACCCATCATCGCTGACTCTGAGTAACTTGAAATTTATGAATAAAAATATAAAGTATGATTTTATATCAAATTTATATCTTTACTACTTACTATATAGACAACTAATTGTCATGCAAGCTATTTTCGTTTCTTT
>QKWP01000440.1:301982-312926 GCA_003550325.1 Gigaspora rosea
AAAAAAAAAAAAAAAAAAAAAAGACGTTTTGGCCTCTATCTCTTTGTTGATTGGAATGATAAATACCCTTGATCGGTTAAACGAATCTCCGCTAATAAAGTTTTTCTTTCTTACATATTAAACTTTCACCATTTGGTTTATTCATTGGAATAATCAATACAATTGATTCGATAAACTATCTTTTTTTTTTACTAATAAAAATTTACCTTAGACCCGTTCCGGTATATTGATTAAGGTGCTTGAGAACGCCCTTTATCGTCAATACTGTACCGGATTTTGCATGTCCATTATAGTAGCTTTCTTTCATAATAATATGATCTAATCTATGTACGGGAAATATGGATACGTTTTAGTCTAAATTTTTAATTAAATTGTACAATTAAACATCAACTTTCTCCAAATTTCACAAAAAATTCAGTATTCTCATAAATAAACTTACCATCGACAAAATCGTATCTTATGTATGCGCTGTTATAATTACAGTCAATGATATAGGCTTAATTTACGCGTTGTTTCTTAATTCTTTTCAACTTTTATTAAAAATCAAATTAGTTAAAAAATCAGAACAGAATATAAGAAGTCAGAGTAAAATCAAGCAAATAAATAAAAGATCAATATGAATATACCTTTATTTGGAAACGCCAGATTTACATACAACCATCATCTACAAGAAATTTAAATCTACATCACATAAGCAGCAACACTGAAAAATTTCCATTTTGATAATTCGGTTTAAACCGATATAAAATTTTTTTTTATTTATTTCATCTGATCATTGCAAGTGAAAACTCTACTAGTGAAAATTTAGTTTTTATCGTATCATCAGAAGAATTTTTAATTGGACAATCTGGTGACACTAAAATTCCTTTTATAGGAAAATTTAAATTTTTACATTACGCCTAAACCCCCATAGTACAGTAGTACAGCGGCGTAGAAGGACTAGCGCAAGACCTGAAGATCGGAAGTTCAATACCCGTAGGCAGCCAACCTTCTTTTATAATTTTTAATAATTTTTTATTTAAAATTTTTAATCAACCAATTAAATAGATCTGATTTTAACTTTAGTGTCATATTACTGACTGCTTGTCAAGATTATATTACTACTCACATTTTATTTTTGAATTATATCAATTAACGTATTACTCATAAAAATTTAATTAAAGTGTATAGTTATTAATATGGATCTTGAATTAAATAATTATATAATATTTGTTCAATATATCCTTGTCTTGAAAATGGCGCAGCATATAGTCCTATAAGGTCATTTATGTTGTCAAATTGAAGCTTGTGAGTGAATTTCTCTTAAACCTGAAAATTATATTATTTAATCAAAGCACGCAACTAAAAATACTGTATTTTAATTGATTATATGGCATGTAGACATATCAAATCATTAGAGCTTATATTTAGATAATCGATTGTTTTTGCATCAGGATTTAATAAAATGCCTTTTTTTTAATCGATTTTTTTTCGCGTTAGGGTGTACTAAAATGTGTTTTTTTAATCAAATTCATTCAAATATATAATACTATCTAATTTTGTGTGCCTTTGTTAGTTTGTCTTTGAAAATTTAATTTTATGAGTATTTATTTATTTAAATATAATTTATTTGGCATTGGCAGACTGTCAGTTGTGATGAATGTCATTCTAATACTAGGTTGTTTGACATAAATTTTAATACATGATATTATAAACAGTGATGTCGTGTTTACTATGTCTATACCTTTTTTTGGCTTGTCCATGTCCATGTCTATATCCATAGTGTCCATACATCTTATAATAAAGTATATATTATTAAAAAAGGGAAAATGTTTTTCGTGCACCTGCACAGTTTTGCACCCCTTGGCGATCCACCACCTGGCAACCCATGTCAGGTATGCAAACACATGTTTTTTTTTCGTACTGTATATTTATTTTTTTTATTTTTTTTATTTTTTAGGAGGATCCTCAATATTATTCTTTGGAGTTCTTTTTGGCTTTCTGGAGATTTTTGGAATGGTTTTCATTGCTCTCTTGGTAAGTTTTTCTTTTTTTTTGTTTTTTTTATGTTTACTCTTGTTTTAGGCGCATTTATATTGTTTTAGATGTTCTTCCGGTGGACTTACTGGTGGTTCTTTGAATTGTCATCGTTCTCTAGTGAGGCATTATTTTTCTTCTTGCATTCAATTTTTTTTCAGTGTTACTTGTGCTTGTTTTTTCCTGGTGTTTTTTGTTTAGGCATTCTTCGGTAGACTTGCGTCATTTTCTGGTGATTCTTCTCGAATTTGTGTCGTTTGTCTTTATATTTGAAGTTTCATCATTTCATTCTCTGTGAAATGGGTTTTTTTCTTGCATTCAATTTTTTTGGTGTTTCTTGTGTTTGTTTTTTTTCTTTCCTGGTGTTTCTTGTTCGGTGGACTTGCGTCATTTTCAGGTGATTCTTCTCCAATTTGCATTGTTCTCTTTATTGATGGTTTTTCGAATTTTCAGCATTCTTTGGTGAGGCGTTTTTTTGCATAATTCTTCTCCAATTTGCATTGTTCTCTGATGAGTCTTTATTGGTGGTTTTTCGAATTTTTAGCATTCTTTGGTGAGGCGTTTTTTTGCATAATTCTTCTCCAATTTGCATTGTTCTCTGATGAGTCTTTATTGGTGGTTTTTCGAATTTTCGGCATTCTCTGGTGAGGCGTTTTTTTGCATTCAATTTTTTTTGATATTTCTTGTGTTCATTTTTTTCCTGGTGTTTCTTGTTTAGGCATTCTTTGGTGGACTTGCATCGTTTTCTGTAATTCTTTGTTGTTCTCTGGTGGGTTTTTACCGGCAGTTCTTTAAATTTTCATCATTTTTTGGTGAGGCATTTTTTTCTTGCATTCATTTTTTTTCGGTGTTACTTGTGTTTATTTTTTTTCTGGTATTTTTTGTTTAGGCGTTCTTCAGTGGATTGCATCATTTTCTGGTGATTCTTTGTCGAATTTTGTCGTTTCTTGGGAGTCAGGGATAGGGAGTCTTGACGGCCATTTTTTGTATTTTTTAGGTTTTCATTTTTTGCTTTGCCGTGATTATCTAATTTGATTGGCTTTGATCACATATATTTGCCTCTGCTTTAGATGACACCTGATTTTATTAACCAATTACGTCAGAAGGTCAGATGCTCGGATTGACCTCAATTGACTATCACGTGCTAAAACTTGATTGGTCGATCAAGAGGTGCATGACCATGCAAGTTCACGAATTTTTAAACCCATTAAAAAATATACAATTATATGTAAAATTTAGTGATAAATCTTTTTTACTTAATTTTAAATCATGTTATCATAATAAAATTTTAAGTAATTTCAATTTATTTTTTTGTTTAAAATGTCCAAAACTGTCCAAATTCATGTCTATGACTGTCTATATACATCACTGATTATAAATATTTATTAGTCCTACAGATGAAAATTTTGAACTGATTTTGATTGAATAAATCAATAAATATTGTTTTATTTATTATTATGAATTATTTTACTGTTGACTAAAAAAAATTTACAACCATTCCAACAATTCTATTCTTATCTCTTTAAATTTGACAATTAGATTTGATCTAAAAATACTATGATGTTTTGCCAATGATTAATATGAAAATCTCTTTCCTTCCTTGTTAGCAAATCTTGTTTAATTAAATAGCCTTTGGACACTTTAATTTCGATAAATTCTAAGTAGAAATAATAATTAGTTAAAAGAGAATTATACATTTGAAATTGAAACCTAAAAATATTAATGAACATAAATCGCACTCAAATTTTGGTTCATTACTTCTCTATTAATTTTTCCACGAATTATACAAGAAAATGCATGCACTATAAAATGTTAGCATCATCAGATCTTGACAAAAAAATAGGAGACTTAATTAATAAAATAATTTGATTTAATGTAACAAAAATTTAATTATTAGTAACTTAAGAAGAAATAGGTGGATAAGTTATCAACATGTAAAACTGGATTATTAATATGTTACCTGAATAATTAAATTGAGTAAGAAGTTGTAATCTATTGTAAATATAATAATTGAAGAAATTTTATTAAATACATATTTACTATTATATTTTAGCAAACTAAAATTTTAGTAGATAATATGAAGTTTTAACTGATACACTAGATATACCTAATATGCCTGATACACGTAAATTTTGAAAAACAAACCACAATCTACTAAATATATTTCATTAAATTTACTTGGCTAATAGTATATTTCTGCCAATTATTGTTAAATTTTTTTATTTTAAAAAAAAAATGCACCTTAAAAATATCATCATTAATTTTGAACTAACGCCAAAATAACATGTATCTATACAACATATTAGTAGATTTCTGATAGTTATAGTCAGGTTTTATAACTCATAAATTATTTCAAGAATTTGCAGTAATTATTCTTAACTTTATTTTTTATATTATAGTCACATTTCACACAGTTTTATTTAATCACAGATCTAATCTCATTTCAAACTTTATACCTTTTGTTTATAATTTATGCCACTCTGCAGAATCAAGTCATTATTATGTTTCATAGTCGCATAGATATACTTTATATTAAAATATGAATTATTAATGTTTTTTATTGTAAAAAAAAACTTTAAATACAGAAGTATTTGTATTTGCAAACTTTGGTAAAAGGATGATGAAAGGCTATAAAGAGGCTTTTTTTATAGTCATCTCAACAATAAACAGGATTTCATATAGCTATTATAGTAGCTTTTCTTTTATAATTACATAACCTAATTTATGTGCAGGAAATTATAATTGCATTTTAGTGAAAATTTCTAATTAAATCGATGATTAGAAATCACACTTTTTCTAGATTTTACAAATAATTCATAGAAAAGTTTGTACAAAATAATAGTGGCAGACGAAACTCAAAAAACTGTAATAAGTGTATTAAACTTATTATATAGTTATAAATTTATGTTTTAAAATACGGAATATTTTATAACAATATAACAATATTTTTAAATTTTTATTCAAATGCATGTTTGTTGTACTTGGTTTTTTTTAAAAAATTTATAGAAAAGACTGCTCTTGTCAACCAATAAACTTTAACAATAATTGTAAAAAAAAAAAAGACCAAATATAAATTAGACTTTTATAATAAATATTTTATATGAACTATTAAAAAAGTTAAATGAACAAGAATTTGTTAACTGGGTTAAAAATAAATCCCAATAGTTGTCAGAGATGCATGAATTACGATAAACAAAGTAAAAGCAAAAAATTTTATATATTTACTAGTGGCAAATCTGTGCTATATACAGATAAATTTTAATATTATATTTATGTACTGTAATGTATATACATATATGCAGTGTTGTCACTTGGATGTGTCCATACTATGTTTTTTGTCCAACGTCCAAGATTGTCCAAAATCGTCCAAGCCTATATCCCATGTTTAACTAATCAATAAAGTAATTTAATAATATATATAATTATATATTTTTTTAGGTGCTGGACTCATTGGTGAAAAAATTAAAATAGATTATCTTAATAAAATGTTAAGTAACTTTAATTTGAAAAAATGTCCAAAATGTCCAAAAAGTGTCCAAGTGACAACACTGCATATATGTATTTATTTAAACCAGACTATATTGTTCACTTGAACCTAGTTATATCTGACTATAGTTCACTTGAACATGGCTGTGGTTCTCTAGAGCTTAGCTTGGGTTCTTTTGAACCTGAAGTTGGTTTATTTAAGTCCAAAATGGTTGTTTTAATTCAAAATGGTTCCATTTAAACTCCTACAAACATTGATACTTTGTGTTTATGTTTGCTTTTTTAATTTCAAGCATCTCAAGAAACCCAAACCGATTTTGATGATTTACTACTAGTTGAATAAAAAAATTTGCCTTTATAACTTTAATTAGAAGTCAAAAGTCTTTATTTAATAAAAACTTGTACAATCTTAAAGCAATTGTAAATAATTTTTATTAATTAATTTAAATATCATCTTACAATAGCAAATAAAAGTTTGTTCGAAAAATGGGTTTTGAAATTAGTAAAAGCTGTGAGTTTAATGATTAAAAATTGTTGTGAGTCAGTAGAAATACTCTATATTTTTTTCTGTATTATTAATTTTTTTAAGAACTTTACTAAAAAGTGCACTGTGCACTTTGTGCCCCTATTTTTATATCTCAAATTTTACTAAATAACACCTACTGTACTTCTAACAAAAAAAGATTTTCTCGCAATTTTGTATTAATCTTACTTTAACTTTAACCCTAATCCAACTTCAGGCAAAATTATTACTAGTACATTAGGGAGCACTGGGGGCACAAAGTGCATAGGTGCACTTTTTAGTTTATTTTTTTTAAACCTTTAAACAAAAAATAATTTTACCAAAATTTGATAAAATTTAATTAATTTTTTTTTAAATCAGTTCTAAAGACTTGTAAAATTTATTTATTACCAAATTTGATTAAATTTTCACTAAATTATATTTGTTTAAAAATTAAAAAAATTTCACAAAAAAATATGGTGATGTATTTGCATTAATTGTCTATTTGAAGTTTTATTTCGCTAATTATGAAAGTTTTTGTTAAAAATATATTTGGTATATAAAATTTTTTATATGGGTGTAGTCAATTAAAAAGCTTTTCCAGGATCGGTATTACTTTTTTACTGTTATATGACTATGACCAAAAAATTTCAAGTTCGTTTAAGTTAGGATTAGGGTTCCTATAGATCTTGATACTGGTTTGATATTAGCAAGACATATAGTAAAATTGCTCAAAGAATTTTTTTTTAGAGCATGAAAAGTGATTTCTTATAATAATTGAATTTAATTAATTTTTGACTAATCAGAGATCAATTAAAATAGTTTTGTACACATGCTTTGCCATATGTATAGAGGTAATATCACTAAAAATAAATTATAACAATAAAATTAGGCTATATAAAATTATTTTTTTGGTTTTTATAACATAAAAAAAAAAGACCTGATAGGCCAGACTTTAATTTAAACATTTTTAAAATTTTTTAAATTATAAAATTTAAATTTTAATTTTAAAAAATAATAATCCAGATTAAATACTAAAATAAATAAAGTAATAGTATGCTTATTTGGACCCTTATTTGAAAATTTTATATATAAAAAATTTTAAATTTTATAAAATTTTTTAAAAATATTTTTTGAAATTCTACCTGGCTATTAAAAAATATAAAAAATTTTTTCAAAATTTTAAAATATGACCTAACTAGGTTATAAAAACCAAAAAATTAAGTTTATGTAGGCTTATAATATATATAATGTGATTGACTAATAATGTAAAATAAATAATCAACTTTATGTGTGCTAATCATAGATGCAAAGATTATTATATTAATTTATAGTAAATTAAAAAAATTAAAAAAATCCAACTGACTGACTGATTTCATATAATGTAAAATGAAAATTAACTTTGAATAGTCTAAGCTGCGAATATTATTCTATTAATTTACAATAAATTAAAAATAAAATAAAATAAAAAAAAGGAAAAAAATCTAATCCACCAAAGTTTTCAGATTCTATGTAATGCAAAATGAAAAAAAATTAACTCTATGTAGTCTAATATTAGATATAAACATTATTTTTAATTTCCAGCAAAGCAAAAAACAAAAAAAAAGAAAAAACAACTAACCAAAGGTTTTAAATTCTATGTTATACAAAATGAAAACTTAATTTTGCATAATCTTAGATATAAACATTATTCTATTAGGCCATACAAAGTTAATTTTTTATTTTGCATAATCTGCTAACCCAATTTTTTCAAAAAAAAATTTTTTTAAATTTCTATTGTGCCAATTATTCTATTTTTGCCATTTAATTTTTTTCTCCAGTGTTACCCAATAATGACCTTGATTTTCTAGAATTAACTGATAGGTCCAATAAAAAAAACAACAAAATTTTCTAATTCCATGTTATACAAACTAAAGAATTAACTTTGCATAATCTTAGATGTGAACATGAATTAATATAGGCTATGCAAAGTTATTTTTTTTTAAAAAAAAAATCTGATCTGCCGACCAGAATTTTGAAACACCAGGTTATGCAAAATAAAAATTAACTTTGCATGGCCATTATTAAAAAAAAAAAAAAGAAAAAAAAACCAACTGACTGATAAAGTTTTAGATTCCATGTAATACAAAATGAAAAATCAACCTTGCATGGCCTAACCTTAGATGTAAACATTGTTCTGTTAATTTGTTGTAAAAAAAAAAATAAAAATAAAAAATCTAACCAATAAAGTTTTCAGATTCTGTGTAATTCAAGACGAAAAATCAATTTTGTATGTCTAATCTTAGATATGAACATTATCTATTAATTTATAGTAAATTTAAAAAAAATAAAATAAAATAAAATAAATAAAAACAAATGTAACTGACTTATCCAAGTTTTTAGATTTCATGTAATGCAAAATGAAAATCAATTTTACATGGGCTAATCACTAGCTAATCTTAGATGTGAACATTATTATATCAATTTGCTATAAAGTAAAGTAAAGTAAAAAAAAATTTAACAGACTGACTAAAGTTTTAGGTTCCATGTAATATAAAGTAAAAAGTCAATTTTGTGTAGCCTAATCTTAGATGAGAACATTATTCTATTAATTTAAAAAAAAATCTGATGAACTAACCGGTTTTCAGATTTCATATAATGTGAAATGAAAAATTAACTTTGTGTGGCCTAATCATATACAGTATTTTCAAAAATAATTGCCAAAGTAAGCTCCATACTCATCCTTATATAATAACAAATATCTTACAATTTGATCACATTTTTGTATACAGCAAATAAAAATATAAAAGTATATAAACAAATTAAACCACACTACACCATGTACGTATGTAGATAAAATTGTTAAGTTTACTCTGTTATAAACCATATATATATATATAAGTTTTCCACAAATTGGTCATATTTACTGAAGATGTCCAATTAAAAATATTTAAATGTAAGCTTAATTGTCATTACTATTAACACAATTGTATATAAAAATAAGTTTTTTCACATAGTGCAATGGCCACGTTTTCTTGAAAATGACCAATTAAAAATATTTAAATGTAAACTTAATTCGTCGTCACTATTAACATATCAAAATCAAAAATGTTCTAAATGGACAAATTTGTTTTAGGGTATAGAATATATCAATATAACATAATATGCATGTTTTCTGAGTAGTAATAAAACTTTATTAAAATAAATTAGTTTTAATCTATATTTTAACAACTACTAATCCAATTAAGTTAAAATTTTAATTGTATATTAAGCATATTTATGGCAATGCTGTTGTGTAGTACAAGCTTATAAAGTTGCATGTTGATGACGAAAATAATTTTTTTTGAAAAAATATTTATTTATTTTTTTTTAAAAAAAATAAGATTTTTAAAAAATTTATTATAAAATAAACTTATTATAAAATGATAATAAAAATTATATCAAAACGTAGATTAGGTCTTCTTTTTTTAGATATAAAAACATTATAAATAAATAGTTAAAATTGAAAAACTTTTATATGTAGACAAAATAACTTATAGTTTTTGTGTATCTACATTTTCGCATCGGCCATATTTAGTTTAAATAGATATTACATAAATTCTATATTAAATAATATATAAAAATTAACATATACAATTTTTATATAAATATTTATGTAAAGTTGTAGATCTATGTAGATTTTATAAAAAAAAAACAACTTTGTGATGTACATTGTGGTTGTCGGAATAGTAAGTAACTTTTAACAGAATTTTACAGTAAAAATCATGATAACTCTTATGCATTCAGATGCAAACTAACTCAATTATAAATAAATCATGATAGTTCCAATACAAGCTACTAACTCTATCTTAAGTACAATACTTCCTTTATTTTAACCATGTATTATGATTGTCGAAATAGAGTTAAGTTTTGTAATAGAATTTTTTTATAGTAGAGATTATAATAATTTTAATACGAGGTAACATGATCTTAATTACATAGAAATCATGATAATTCCTATGTGAACCAATTCAATTTTTAACCATGTATTATAATTATCAGGATATCAAGTAAACTCTGCATAATTTTTTCAATAATATGAAGCATAATAATTTCAATACAAGCTAGCTCGACTTTAAACACTGTATGTACCGCATTGGTGAGTAAATTTTGTGACAGAATTTTTTACTTTAACCTATGGTAGAAATCACTCAGCTTTAACAACTTGATACGATCACTGGAAAACAAGTAAGTTTGTAACAAGATTTTATCACAACTAATGATGAAAATCATGATAATTTCAATACAAACTAATTCAACCTTAATATTAATAGTCGTGTACAATATTAGTAAATTCTGTAGCTGAATACTTTACAGTAACTATGGTAAAAATTACGATAATTCTATTATATACCACTGGAATAGCAAGTTTTTACAAGAATTTTACAGTAACTAATGAAAGAAATGTGATAATTCAAACATAAGCTAACTAGATCTTGACACATTCCATGTACTAGTGAGGTGTCAAATAAGCTTTGGAGAAAATTTTTACAAAAACTCGTGATAAGAATCATGATAATTTGAACGCAACTAACTTCATCACAATGTTATTTTTTTATAAAATCTATGTAGACCTACAAGTTTATATAGATACTACATAGAATATTATATAAAAATTATATATCATAATTATTATATATAATTTAATATAACACTTATATCAATTTTATTTATAGTTATATAAGTATACTTTTATATAAAAAATTTATATAATTTTTATATATTCATAAAAAGTTATATATTTTAACTATATAACTTTTATATATTAATAAATTATAAATAAAATATTTATGTAAATTTTATATAGTTATAAATTTTATATAAATAATTTATATAAAAATTCCATATAACAACAATTATATATAATTTAATATAAAATTTATAAAAACTTTATTTATAATTATACAAATATAATTATATAT
>QKWP01000441.1:2350-25034 GCA_003550325.1 Gigaspora rosea
TATTTTAATTCAATAGATTCTTAGAATTCAAATAAAAAAAATTTTTATCAAATTTGATCAAGGATATCTTTGCAACTATCTGATCAAATTTGATGAAAATTTTTTTATTTGAATTTTATGAATCCATAAAATTCAAATAAAAAAATTTTCATCAAATTTGATCAGGAAGTTGTAGAGATATCTTTGATCAAAGTTTTAGAAAATTTCAAAATACGTATCACATGACAGATATGTTTAAATTTTTGACAAAACTTTGATCAAGGATATCTTTGCAACTACCTAATCAAATTTGATAAAAATTTTTTTATTTAAATTCTAAGAATCTATTGAATTCAAATAAAAAATTTTTCATCAAATTTGATCAGTAGTTGCAGAGATATTCTTAATCAAAGTTTTGTCAACAAATTTAAATATAACTATTATATAATACACGTTTTGAAATTCTCTAAAACTTTTATTAAAGATATATCTGCAACCACTTGATCAAATTCGATGAAAATTTTTTATTTGAATTCTATGGATTCATAGAATTCAAATAAAAAAATTTTCATTAAATTTGATTAGGTAGTTGCTAAGATACCTTTATTCAAAGTTTTGTCAAAAATTTAAACATATCTGTCATGTGATAGGTGTTTTGAAATTCTTTAAAACTTTGATCAAAGATATCTCTGCAATTACTTAATAAAAATTAGATCAAGTGGTTGCAAAGATATCTTCGCTCAAAGTTTCAGAAAAATTTGGTGCAATCAGGTTTCTCTGTGATGAAAAGAACAAAAAATTATATTACCTACTTTGATTTTTACAAGTTCAAATGAAACAAGTTACTGCGCACTATTAGATAACTATATGAAATTTTATTTTCTAAAATTTCAAGTTATTTAGTTTAATTTTCATTTTATAAAAGCTTTTTTCATTTAAAAATATCAATATTTCTTTGTAAACCACTTTTTCTTTTTTTACTTATCCTTTTCAAAAAGGAATAAATTTGGAGAATGGTTAAAGCCAGGTATATCACGAGATTATCCGATTTTTTTGATTTTTAATTAATATTAGAATAGGGTTTGGGTTAGGGTTTGGTTAGGGTTAGGTTAGAAGATAGTTTGTATATAGTAAAAACACATTTCTGACACTTTTACTTAATCAAACAAGACCGGTTTGGATAACTTTTTTTTAATTGTTTAATCATTTAACCGTTTAACTGTTTCATTTGGCTAGCATTAAAATAATTCTAGCTTATGACCAAAATAATTCTGCTCGGAACTATAAAGCAATTTTTAAATAGTTAACAGTTCCAATCCCTATCTGCATATACTGTACAAAATAATTTAATATAGCTTTATGCATTAGATGCACAAAACACAACAATCAAATTTATATTTGAATAGCCAATCAAAATTGAGGATCTATATTATAAAAAAATATAGCAGCTACCGGTATATAGGTTGCATATTGTAATATTGATGAAAAGCTTTCTATATTATACAAATAATGAAAAGTAAAAACAAGCTCTATTATTGTATAGTAATATGATTCTGTTAAATTTCTTGCTACTATATTGAGATTTAATTAATTGAGCTATTAGTTTTGTAAGTATAATGTATAGTGCTCTATAAAGTATCTCAGTTATTAATTAAAAAACTCATCTTAACTACAAATAGTATCTTCCTGGATACTGTATATGGTTGTGAGTATTATGAATGAGGTACTATGTTTGGTAAAAGTACTATGTTCAGCAAGGGTATACTTTATGATCATAAACTTCTTTTTAAAATACTTCTATTTTATTCTCTAATTTTATATGAACAATATAGTACCTAGGTATATCGATTTTCAAGGCTATTATATTAGACTAATATAGTATTCGGGTACTAATATATGGAGGTACTATTTTATGGGTATTTTATCAGTCATCTATGATTTGTCATACAATATTAAATGTAAATTTTATATATATGAAATTTTAAAAAATTATATATAAAATTACTATAAATTTTAAAGCAATGATGTTTCTCAATTTATATATTAATTTAAAATTAAATTTCACGATTATATAGAGCAAAAGGAAGTAAATAAAAAAGCAATTTTGACAAGCCATAGTTCTGCTATCTTTGAACAAATCAAAAATATAACTTTATTAAAAACAAATATTTTTTAATTTTAAAATAAGAAGCATATGTAAACACATGCTCTAAACAATTGTATTTATATGCCGGAAGTAAATTACCTTATAAAAAAATGAATTGTCTATATACTAACATTAAAATTTTTAACTTTGCAATATAAACCATTTTTTTTATTAGATAACCTACTTAGGCACTTAAGCAAAGTTGTTCAGCACATAATTTTACTTGTATTTGAGATCAAATTGTATTTTCTTAGCCATTTACTAAGTAAAAAATAGAGTCAAAGTTAAAAAAAATTTTTTTAACTTTGGCTCTATTTTTCATCTAGTAAATGGCTAAGAAAATGTTTTTTGCCTTTAAATATAAGTAAAATTATAGGGGCATCCATAAATAATGTTATGTATCCCCTCATAGTAGCGCTTGAACCCCCTCTACTATATAAAAAAATTTTTCAAAATCCGTATGTTTATATATAAAATTTTACAAAAACTTGAATATATTGTGACACAGTAATCCGATTTGGNTTATATATAAAATTTTACAAAAACTTGAATATATTGTGACACAGTAATCCGATTTGGATAATTTAGGTACCATTCGATTCGTCTCAGTGAGACGAGTCCAATGATACCAAAATCATTTCATTTGGATTACTGGATCAATAGTTATTCACAAAAAACTATAAGAAAACATAATAACCAATAGTATTTGCCCAATAACTTTTGATCCAGTAATCCAAATAAAATGAAATTGGTACCATTCGACTCCTCTCACTGAAACGAATCGAATGGTACCAAAATCATTAAATTTGGACCACTGGATCAGTTTTTAAACGATTTTTTCTAAAAAAATTGCATTATATTTTTTTGACTTCCCCCTACTTAAGAGGAAAATCGTTATATTTTGTCAGACCCCCTCCCCCCCTCTTGTATAACGTTATTTCTGGATGCCCTCTATATACTAAGGGGAGTGACAAAAATCAGATAATTTTTTAGGAAGGGGGTAAAAAAAGTTGAAATTATATATAAAAACCTGATTATATGTATATGGAGAGGAGTAGGCCTCTAATAAAAAATAATTAGATGATTAATGACATGCCCTAAACAACTTTGCTTAAGCACCCAAAGTAGTTTACTTAATAAAAAAAACGATTTATATTACAAAATTAAAATTTTTAATGTTAGGCTATACAAATTTAATTACTTGGTTTTTATAATATAAAACTTTTAAATAGATCCAGCCAACTGATTTTTTTTTTAATTTTATATATAAAATTTTATAAAATTATAAAAAAATTTCCTACCCGGTTATTAAAACATAAGGTGAAATGGGGTATTGTGGTAAAGGGGTGTATTGTAGTGAATTTGTACTATTGTGTAATACAACGACCAGAATTGAATAATTTTTATATCATTCATTTCGTCTCGATGGGATGAATCGAATAATAGTTAAATTATTAAATTCCAATCACTAGATCACAAGATAATGATACTTATGTACATATGACACACTTTTCGTCATAATGCCCTCAAAATTATTTTTGTATCATAGTATATCGTACCATAATTGTTAATATTTTGTAATCCAATGCTCGGAATTGGATGATCTAATCACTATTCGATTCGTCTTATCGAGACAAATCAAATGTTATAAAAATTATTTAATTTTGGTCATTGTATCATGATATAACTTTCAAATTTGCCACAATACCCCACCTAGTGATTTAAGCCAGCTAATGCAGCCGCAGCTAAGCCAGCTTAGCCGGCTAAGCCAGCCGATGTAATGTGATCAGCTGGCTAATGCAGCTAAAGGCTAACTATTATAAGAATCTGATAAATTCTGAAAAGAAAAGTAAATGGACATAAAGTACGGGCCAAATATCACGAAATATTCTAAATGCAGGCCAATAGTTGGCCGTTAGCCAGCCGCTTAGCCAATGATTTAGTCGGCTGGCTAAGCCAGCTGACTAAAACCATATGGTTTAAATCACTACCCCCACCCCCTCTAAAATCTTTACCTTTGTTTTTTTACCTTTGAACGATAATATCGTTTAATCTAGTGATTAGAATTTAATGATATTTATACTATTAGATTCGTCTTTGTGAGACAAGTTAGTTAATATCAAAATCATTCGATTTAGTTAGATAATTCACATTATATCATCAATCAAACTCCACTTTGCCACAATATCCCCTTTTACCTTATAAAAAATTTTTTTCAGAAGTTTTCAAATTTTGACCCGGCGGGTTATGAAAACCAATTAATTAATTTTACATAGCTTTAGTATATAGACAACCCATTTTTTTTACAAAATAATCTACTTTTGGTATATAAATTAAGTTGTTTAGAGCATGCATTTATATATGCTTTTCATTTTAAAATCAGAAAATATTTGTTTTTGACGAAGTTATATTTTCAATTTGTGCAAAGGTGGCAGAACTATGGTTTGCAGTAAAGGTTTTTTATTTACCTCCTTTTGCTCTATATAATCACAAAATTTAATTTTAAATTAATATGTAGGTTGAGAAATATTATTGCTTCAAAGTTTATAGTAATTTTATATATAATTTTTTAAAATTTCATATACATGAAATTTATATATGACAAATCAGATAACTGTTATAGCATGCTATACAGTATATTCAAAAGAATATATACCTCATAAAATAATATTGTATCTTTATAGTGAGAAAATATACTATATTGGGCTAAAAGAATTATTTAAAAATGTTTATTATAATAAAAAAGTTTTTTTTGAAGAAGGTCTACTAATTCTGAAGAAGAAGTTGGTTATATTTTTTTCATAAACATTCAATTAAACTTTTTTGGTTGATCTACAAATTATGCCTTTATAGTAAGGAAATTTCCTATGCCATAATAAAAAATTAAATCTTTGTTAATAAATTGTATCTTTATATTAAGAAAATCTTCTATATTGTAATGAGAAAGTTTTTAAACTTTATTATGGGGTATTAGAATGAGTTAATTTATAAATTGTATCTTTGTAGTAAGAAAACCACCCATATCATAATGAAAAGTTTAAACTATCATAATGTGTTAGAGTGAGTTAATCTAGAGCTCCAAAATATATATATAAGTTAGATTAATTATAAAATTACCAAAAATAGAAAGATCTGCAAGAAATCTCAAAAATAAGCAAAAAATTATTATAAATAGAAATACCGTATGTGTCCGAAATTAAGCTACCTTTTTTGGCCAAAAAATTACACAAAAAATCATAAAGTAGCTTATTTTTGAAATATAGTTTTTTTAAAAAAATTAAAAAACGTACTAATAAAAAGAATCAAAATAACACCAAATTTTTACTATAGGTGTATTTTGATGCGCTGAACAACTTTTTTAATTGACTTTTTGAAGTTTACTTAGTAGAAAAAAAAGGGTTATATGTAGCAACTGCTAACGAATTTTTTAAGATTTTTAAAAAAAATTAGAGGGTAGCTTATTTTAGGTAGTAGCTTATTTTCGGACATATACGGTAATTTGCATAAAAATATCAAAAATAAGCAAACTAATATCTGACCTATCTATATATATTTCAGAGTTCTGTTAATCTATAAATTAGCCTTTATAGTGAGAATATATATTCTTTCAAATTAATGAATTTGGTTAAAGTATGTATGCTTTCTATATTATAATGAGAAAGTTTGAACTTTATTATGAAGTAGCAATATTATTTGATATACATGTTTTAATTATTTAATTCTTCAATTTTGTATCGCAAGTTTGGGCGATTCTAAGAAAAATAGCTTTCAACTTTATTATTTACCAATTTCACACTAGCCAGCCAACAACATATATGAAATCTCGAAGTTCTGGTATTGCTCTTTGTTAACAAAATTATAGTCTCAGGTTATAAAGAATTGGTGAGTCAAATCAACCCAAATCTGATTCAATTCAATCTGCTTTGACCTAAGCCTAATATTATAATTATTTATTGTTGCTAGTTGTATATCAATATAGCTAATCTTTTTTTTATTATAGTGAAGCTAAGAGTAGTAAGTTTTCAAGTGCTATTTAAATTATTAGTATTATTAGTATTGTGAAATGTTTCAAATATTAATAATTTTTTTTTTATTTACATTATTTTAAAGGATTTTGATAAATTTAGCAGGTTGCGATATCGCAGGTTAAGATTTAAAAAAAATTATAATGATTATTAGTTAGAGTTAGAGTCCAAACTAGTATTACCAGTAATATTAGGTTAAAATATACATATATATATGCAAAATTAAGTGCTGAAAATTTTTAATTAGAAGCTCATGACTAGTTTACATAATGAAATTTCAAGTTATTTAAAATTTTTGATTTTTTTTGTAATTTTTCCTAATTTTCGTTCATTTGTTATACAAGATCCTGTGATCTAATTGGCCAATCATATTAACCTGCGATATAGCAACCTGTGATATTTAAAAACCTCATTTTAAATTATGGTTAATTTCTAAAATTTATTAAAATTTCTTAAGGAAGAAAAAAACATTTTGGTAGTTGGTTAAAGTTTAGTGATGCTACCGAAATTGATTTTTTAAAAAAAACCTATTTTGTCTTCATTAGAGAAAATTAAAATTTTTATAAGGAAGAGCAAATAAAATTTATATAAATATGTTTCTTATAATTTCGTCTATTTAAAAAAAGTATCAAATAATCTCATCTTTTAAGTAAAATAGGTCAAAAACAATTTCGTCTTTAAATTTTAATTTCAGGTTTTAGAACCCGAAACAATTTCGTCCTCATGAATATTAAAGTCACATTTCAAGTATAAGAAAAACTTCACAGTAATTAAAATAGTACTTATTAACAACAATTTTAAAGAGTCACTAAAATCCATTTACATTAATACTATAAACTCATATTACAACTTGAATAAAAAAAGGCAAACAGATTAATTTACAAAAATAAAGCATATATTATTTTAAATAAATTTAATTATTTTAAAATTAAAATGTTCAAAAGCAATATCAATATGTCTCATAGGAGAAAAAAGGGTCTATTAAATTTTTAAGTAAAATATAAAAAGTGTGCAAAAGTTGGTTCAAAACCTATAACAATGTTGTTTTAAAACCCCATAATGTTTGCACTTTAGCAATAGCTGGCACCTCAATATTAGATATATTGATTACTAGTAATAATATTTCACAATTTCTTGGTATCAGTACTTTGCAATGGCTAGTACTTTAACATCAGATATGGTGATTTTTAGTGATAATGTTATTCTTACAGAAAAAGACTTTGATTATATGGATTAAGTCTGTAGAACAAGAAATATGTGAAGAGTTTTACAAAAGATAAATCAGAAAGTCAAGTAATTTTATTGAGTTTCTAATTAAGTAGTACAATAAAATTTGGATGCAACATCAAAAATTAAAAAAGAATATAGATTCACAATATAATGAGAATTTATAGCAAATTTCATTGCTAAAGAAGAATTTTTTTTTTTTAAATATGAAATGGCGTACTTCTAAAAGAAGAATTAAACAAATGCATTATAAGAATAATATACTAAAAGCTAAAGAAAGATTGCTAAACTATAATATCTATACATTAGAAAAAAAATTTAAATAAAAAGGCAGCTGGATCATAATGCTTGTACTGGATTTTCTTCATTTTTTAGTTTTCTTAAAAAATCATTTTTTTATTTTTTACTTGATTAGGTTTATTCATAAACTGATATTTTCGCTAAATAACTAATTGCTTTTGATCATTTCATTGGCTTGTTGAAATATATATAAGTTTGAATAAAAAAATATTGATGCAAATCCTATGATTTATATGAACTTGAATAGAATGAAGGGCCTAATAGCATGCATGCCAAATTTTTTACCTATGCCCAACCTCTGACAGAAATTCTTTATTAGCAGTTATATTATTATGAAATTTATATATGATTTAGTGTTGTAGGTAATATTTTTTACTTGAAGATTTAAAAGAATCTTGTTTGCAATAAAAACACTTCATGTATTGGTAACAAGTATCTGTAAGGTAATTCATAATAATTTTATAAAAAAAAGGGTTAATATTATAGGGTATATTAAATTTTTTGTACCCATTATTTTGATCATACGGTATTACATACAAAAATAGTAATGCCGATATTGTTTATGTTAGGTTAGGGTTTGGGCAGTTCTATAGTAAAATCGCTCAAGGAAATCTGCACAGTTTTGGTAGCGATCTATAGGTCACATGATGCGGGTATATCTTCGGGTACATATAAATTTTGGTACATATATATTAACCCAAAAAAAACTATTTTTTATATAGTTTTTGTTATACATTTACAAATAAATCGAACAATCGAATATGCAGTGATCTACGAATTTTATCATTTGTGCGACAGCTAAGTTCTGCGAGTAATTGATCGATTTTATAAACAAAATTACATGAAACATAAAATACATTATGCTTGGAAACACCAAGCCTTTCCAATTAACCCTGTAAAATACTACCCAAATTTAGATTTTCTATCCATATTATGTTTTGGGTTGAAAAATAGAGACAAGTTTGGATACAATAACAGAAGGATATCATTGTATGAAGACTAAATGCAACATTATTTTAGGTTGTCTTTTTAATTAATTACCGATTTATGGTATTCGTTTATTAAATCAAATTTCAAACCAACTATTAAAAGTATAATTAACCTAGTTATGGATCGGATGCATCTATTTATAAATCCGGATTAGAGAAATATAA
Organism: Gigaspora rosea; assembly: GCA_003550325.1. NCBI lineage: Eukaryota > Fungi > Glomeromycota > Glomeromycetes > Diversisporales > Gigasporaceae > Gigaspora > Gigaspora rosea. Next base: position 11,182 of record QKWP01000441.1, read on the forward strand.
ATAGAATATATGTTCGGATCCAAGAACTAAGTACTGCTAGATCGCGCACTACCGGATCGCGTATTCGAAGATTTTATTACTAGAACACGAGGCGCTGGTTTGTTCGAATTACGGGTTTTAAGATTTTTGTTTACGGTTATTTGAGGTTGAGAACTAAGCGGCTCCAGCGCAGGGAATTCCATATTAATCTTGAAATAATTAAAGTTAATATTTTGTAAATAAATCGAAAATAACATTAAGTGTACTAACCATAGATTTACGATCGTTCCAGGCACTTAACAGGGCACTTTTTTTCGTCTCGTCATCTAGCACATCCACATATCCAGATACTACTTTTCCAACAGTGTCGGTACGCTTGTTGAATATCTTCCATAAAGCCTCTATAAATTGCTGTGCATTAATAGTTTCATTACTGTAAGCGGTAATCATCGAACAAAATTCGTTCATTTTTGGCTTATTATTAGACAAATAACCATTAACACGACGGAGAAATTCTTCTTGTCGACTATTTATTACAAATAATATGTTACAATATAATCAATAACAAATTTTTCATACTAATCATTCAAATATCTGGATGACAAATAATATTACCTGGAAATTACAGGACTAACGGCATTATTCTTTGCGCTTTGATTGTAGTCTGGAACATCAGAAGCAGTAGTTGTTTGATTCTCAGATACATGTGCCAATTCTTTTCCTTTTGAAGAAGTACCGCTACTTGATCCTTGCGTGGATTGGATAGATGAAGTTGATGCTTGGCTTTTTCTACTCGCATCCCCATTTAGTATTGATCGTTGCTTTCTTGGCTTATTGGTCATTGATGATCTATTACCACGCACCTTTTCACTAAAATTTATAGAAGGTATGCCAGCATTACTAGAAGCCCTGGATGCAGCGCTTAGTGTTGGAAATTCATCATCTCGTACGCGAGAGGTAATAGGATTAGGAGGAGATATGCCAGCATTGCTAGGAACCTTGGATGCAGCGCTTAGTGTTGGGAATTCATCATCTCGTACGCGAGAGGTAATAGGATTAGGAGTCCTATTCCGTTGAACATTTTGTGGGGGTGGTTCATCCGGTGGACCAATAACTTCATTAGAAGATAAAACACCAAAACCTGGAGGTGGCCTTACTGCCCTTACATTGGCACTCGTACCACCATTCATAAAGGAGTTTGATTCTTGGTTCTGTATTTGCCGCACAACTTCTTCAATTGCAGATCTACCACCTTCATTGTTGTCACTTCTATTTTCTGGCTACAAGTCAAAATTTCTAATAAGTATAAAACATTACAAAATGATCAAATTAAGAAAACATAAAAATACTATTTACCCCTTGCCTTTCCTGATTTCTCCGACGATTTCTAAGTGATTCTCCATAAGAAATAAAATTCACTTCAATCCGCCTTGCCTCATGTTGTTTCGCTCTCTGTCCACTAATATAGGATCCATGAGTTTCTAACTAAAAGAGTAAATGATAAGATATTTAAATATGATAGCAATTGTCTACATAAATTTTAGAACATTACTTACTTCATGAGCTTTTAAGTCAATATCAGTTTTGAAAACTACGAATTTTTTGTCTAGACATTCTTGATGAAGACACAAAAAGTGATCATTTCTGAAATGTTGTTCCTGATAAAAACATTGACAGATTAGTCTCATATAATTCTTTTAAATAAAAAAATAATGGTATAACATGTTTACCAATTCATTATAATCAATATAGTACTGATGTCTTATTCCAGCTTGTAAGCAAATATGACATTGCTCATGACTATTTCGACAATGTTCATAAAGCTCATCATCACCATAAAAGTCTATACGACAAAAATCACATCTAGGATGTCCAGTAAACCCTGATTCATCTCCTTCTGTATAATGTTTATCAAGCTGATTTCTCGTGAAGAGTTTATGCTCTTCTGTAAATATTTTTTTATGTTGAACACAGAGGTCGCTATGAATTGAAAAGATATTGATGATTACATTTGTATTTTTTTTTTTTTTTTAAGTGATATGTAAACGTACCAAAGCCATAATTTATGTTCTCTTCTCACATGTTTTTTCAAATCTTGCCATCCATCACAAATTACTTCGCATTTTTTGTCCGGGCAATTGAATTTCAACCTGATCAACATATCGTCATAAATTTCCTGATCCTCACAGAAAATATTTAATTTCTCATCCTTGTAAGGAAGATCAGTATCGCCATAGTCTTGAAAAGGCTTTTCGGGATCGCGAGTAAAAATAACTTTAGTTTGTTCAGTCTGGATGAAATAAGATGCCAATATAAAAAGCATTCATTCGTCAGTATATGCCCGTTAATCAAAGAACTTTCTGATCACTGTTGTATATTTTTGAGTAAAAATACCTTGCAATATGCGCAGTTCTTAATTTTGTACAAAGCTCGTAACCTCAGACTACAAAGATGACACGTTCGATGGTTGCAATTGGCAACAGCATAGAAGGTGATCGGCTCGGTACAAATAATACAACCGTTTTCATTGAATGAAGTAGAGTCAGTATTTCCCTTCACCCTGTCAATTTTGTCAAATTTACATATGCCATTTGAACTCTGTGCAGAATTCTCGGAATGTCGTTCACTCTGTCCTCTTCTATGATACGGCCGTCCACCTGCGCGCCCACCTCGATTATGACGACCTCTACTAGATTGTTCAGTCCTAGTGGAAGTTTGAGCGCTTGTGCTTGAGATGCTTTCAGACATTACGAATTTAAAACGAAATAAAACGAGATACGGTAAAAAAATTGATAAATACTATGCTGCAACAAAAAAAGTTCGTAATTTTTGGAAGAGTTTATTATTAGTCACTGATTACCAATGACTGCGGACCTAGTTAAAATTAGCCAATCCAGCTCAATTAATTTAATATTACTGTATTACTGATAATTTTATACAATACAGTTTACTTTGATAATCTAATCTAATGAAAGAATCGGTTAAGAAATCGGTATCTTTAGGATTTGATTCTATTTAACAGTTAAATATAATATGCTTTATTCAAGAATGGACTTTGACTTATAAAAGTCATATAGCAAAAAATCATTACAGAACGTAGAAAAAAGTCAGCTCTGGATCTACGTTACGTGAGTACTTATATAGTAAGCGTTAGAATCACGTGACATTTGACGAATCAAATTAAACAATACAAAAAACGGCATTAGCTAATCTTGAAATCTGATTGGCCGGGGAAGTGACATTCCTAAAATGTAAAAGTTCTGAGCAATAAAATTTTTTTGTTTCAATACTGCGGAAAAGCTTGATAATTCTTGTTAAACATAATCAAAAAAGATGCGTAATATGTATGACACAAAATCCGTTGATTCCAAGAAATTTTGCCGCAGATTCTGCATGTAGATTTTACTGTAAACTGATAAACATTGGTGCAATATGTGATACACATCGGTAAATCTCTAAATTTTATAACTAAAAAATGTTTTTGTATGTATATAAATATAATATGTCAGGGTGAAACCCGCGCAGCTAGCTAGTAAAACCCGCTTTGATCGTGAAATCCGCGTTAGCATGTGTTTTATATGTTAACGCGGATTTCACCCTCATGTGATCTGCATAGCGGGTTTTACTAGCTAGCTGCGCGGGTTTTACCCTGTCGTAAAATAATTTAAGAAATAATTAATAACAATAACGATAAAAAATTAAATTTAATTTAATTTTGTTTCGTTATTGTTAATTATTCCTTAAATTATTTTTATACGTACCGGTATATATTCACCATGTAAACGCAAATCCGCCGATACGAGTAGTTCGTGTGTACCACTTGTATTAAACGAATTGTATTACTTTGCTCTTTTTTTACAATAAATCGTGAGGAGTCAAATTCATGTGGGCTGATTCGACTTCTCAACAATCTAACTCTGGTCAAATTGGCAGATCATTTGGCCTTGGGAGATGGGCTTTAAATAGTGGTGCATGCGAATTCTTCTGCATCACTAATCTTAAAACATCTGGCATGTCATATCCGCTAATCCTGTAATCGTTACGAGTCGACCAGGGCGGCCCCAAAAGTGCAGATCGACGGCGCAGCCGCATCATAGAAATTACAGGCCGTAAACTAATCTTGGACATAAAAGTAAAATTCAACATCCAACATCAGTGTTGTTATTAAACATGTCCAATTGGACACGTCCAATTGGGCAGGGCTAATTGGACATAAGGCTAAAAGGGTTAATAAATTTGAATTGGACTTTACAAGTCCAATTGGCATTACAGTAAGTAAAAAATGCTAACTCTAATAATATAATACTAAAAAAGAAAATTAAAAATATATAAATATTAAGGAATTCTTGCTAATAATTTATGAATTTAGATCATAAAATTTGAATTAAGCAGACAAGTCTATAACAAAAAAAAAAGAGTTTAGCCTTTTTTATTACAATAATAAACCTACTTTCTAGTTAAACCTTTTTTTACCAATTAAAAATTGAGCTCTAACCTATTAATTTATATGTTTAAGAGAATCTTAAATCAATATAATAAAAATTTAAATAAGAAATTAATTAATAGGGAATAGAAATTTGTCGCACCCTGATTCCGACCAATCAAATCGCACGATTTTGTAGACAAAAAATTTTAAGTTTTAAAAATTAAAAATTTTACTAGTAAAATGTAAAAATAAATAAGCGATATCAAAGCACATAATGTAAAATTTTATTCTGAACAACTTTTTCTAAGTTATAAAGATAGATTGTCTTAGTAAAAAAATAACGGTTTATAAGAAAAATCAAAAATTTTGATCGTTAGTACATATAAAACTTTTTTTTACTAATATAATCTATATTTACGTTTAAGTATTACATGTAAAATTTTACGTTAAACAACTTTTTCTAAGTTAAAATGGTAAATTGTTTTAGTAAAAAAAAAGTTTTATATGTGCTAACTTTGGAAATTTTTGCTTTATCTTATAAACCATTTTTTTTACTAAGACAACCTATCTTTATGACTTAGGAAAAGTTGTTTAGAATAAAATTTTACATTAAATGACGTGCTATTATATATATTTTTTAATCTTTATTAAGTAAAATTTTAAATTTTCAAAAAATAAAATTTTTTGCTTATAAAATTGTGCAATTTGATTGGTTGAAGCAGGGGTGCGACATGTCACAGGAATGACAAATTTATTTTCCCTAATTAATATATTATTTAATAGAGTGTTGTAAGGGTAATAACAGATATTACATAATATTTTTTTACTATACTCTCTACTCTCTCCCTCCATGTAATAAAAATTTAATTGGCTGCTATAAATTTATATATCTAACGTAAGAAAACCAGAGACCCCTCCCCTTCTTAGGATATTACGTAATATCTGTTATTACCCTTATTGCCACCCCCATTTTTGTTAGCACTACCCCTACATGACCAGAACCAATCACTGACCCAGAGTCGGTCCCGACAATAGCATTATCAAGTGACCCCCTTGGAAAATGGAGATCTTTTTCACTATCCTCTCAATACTTTATTTTGGTTGTTGTCTTTATTTCTTTTGGATTAATAAAGACAGTTGGAGCTGGAGGAATTAATTATGGATGCAAATATTAGAGATAACATTAGGACGTTAGCCATAGACTTTGGTAGTAAATGGACTAGTATAATGTACCAACAAGTACCGATTATGTGCATAATAATGCTAAAACCACTTTAACGACTCGTGTCCAATCACATAAAATGTAAACAATCAAGTTGCTTGTTTTGATCAATACAGATCAAAAAAAATGAAACGAGTGTCTAAACCTATCTCGAGGCATTAGTAAAAAATGTCAAGAGGACAATTTTACCAAAAGATATTCTAATCCTGACCCCAAACTAAACCCTTACTCTAACTTTAATTAAAAAGTCAAAAACATATAATGAACTTGGATATATAACTAAAAAGCTATAGTTTAGAACCATAAAATAGGATTAAAATAGAATTAAAAACCAAATTAAAATCAATTAGTTAATCAAGTTTATTAGACAACAAAACAATTGTTAATATTTAATTGATTAATCAATAAGTTAGTTAATCGATTAGTTAATTAATCAATTAATTGACTAATTGATTAATCGATTAGTTGGCTATAACCAATTTTAATCAATTTTTAAAATATTTTCTAGCCAACTAATCGATTGTATTTTTTGGTCCAATTTGTAATATTAATTCATGTTCTAACTATTATTTTAAAAATGTATCAAATACCATATTTGTCTGAAAATAAGCTACCCTTTTTGGCCAAAAAGTTATACAAAAAATTGTAGAGGTAGCTTATTTTCAGATTGTTAAATTTTTTGAAAAATTGAAAAACGTACTAATAAAAAGTTGTCCAAATGCCATGAAATTTTACTATAAGTGTATTTCGTTGCACTAAACAACTTTACTTATTCAACCTTTTGAAGTTTACATAGTAAAAAAAAAGTTTTATATGTAGCAACTGTTAACGATTTCTTTAAAAAATTTTTTGAAAATCTAGGGAGTAGCTTCTTTTGGAGGTAGCTTATTTTCAGAAACCTACAGTAAAGGATAATAGAAGTAATATCACAAATTAATAAATATCTGAAATTTTTGTAAATAATCTAAACTTTGGGTGCAATATACAGTAAAACTTTCAAATCTTATTATCAATGTTGTTTAAATCGCCAATATGTGCTATATAGGTATCTTAAAATATTAAGAATAGAAATAGTTAGTATAGAATCATTATGCATATAAACTCTGCTTTTGTAATTTCAAAGCTTATCTTATGATGCATCTTAAATATAATCCCATTCCTAACTACATAATCTTCAGTTTCTTGATAACTATAATTTACAACTTTTTGGTTCACTTTTTTGTTTCCTTTATCGAAATGAATTGAATTCGTTTCATCAAAGGTTGAATCAATATTGTTTGTTATATTGGTGTAATTCTGGTCTAGCACCTAATTTTCTATTACAATTTGTTTACAAATTGTCACAAGACACAATTATATGCATGATATAATGAATTTTGATAAATAAATCTAGTGCATGATTATATTTCAATCAACCCCTCTTTTTTTCAGCTTTGAAAATTAGAACCTTGAAGCAAATATAGAAATTAGATAGTAAAATTAAACGACGATAAAAAGTGTAAGTATTTCAATAATAAGTTAGAACATAATAATATTAAAATTAAAAATCCATATCTTATTCTCTTATTCTTACCTCATAACTAGTATAAATCTGCCTCCACTTAATTAATTTGCAAACCATAATGAACTTCTTGAATATGTCTGTGCTTTTTCTAAAACCCAAGAATATGCAGTAACCATAAAAAGAAAACATTACATTAGGCTGTGATAGAAGCGGTAGTTATAGGAACAGACTAAATCTAACAGAAGATTCGCGCTATAGAAAAACAGTCTCAAGATTTTTGGATTGCTCGTTTGAACTTTACAGAGCCAAATATAATAATCACTAGGAACTTGAAATTCGAAATCCTTATCATAATTATGAAGCATCTACAAACATGTCAGGTCATCCAATCGTTCGAAGAATTAATAATGAACAAAGGGAACTAGTCCTGAGAATGGCTGACATTGGTTCTCGTATCCGTCAAATTTTGTCAGCTATATATCAAAATGATCCATCTTCTATGACTATATCTAGAACAGTCTACAACTCTCTTTATTTAATTTGTCAAAAAAGGCTTAATGGTCGTAAATCTGTACAAGCCCTTTTTGATGAATTACAAGGATCCGATTCTGAATTTGATTATCAGTGTGATGACCAAAATCATATTACATGTCTTTTTTTGCACACAAAATATCCATTGCCTTAACTCGTACTTACTCCATTGTGCTACTAATTGCTTGTACATACAAGACAAATAGATTTAAAATACCTCTGATGAATGTTGTTGGATTAACATGTTTTAATACAACATTTTTTCTCTTGCTTCGCTTTTATAAATGACGAAACAGAAGCTGATTACGAGTGGGCTTTGACTTGTGAATCAAAAATTTTTAACAAATTATCACTTCCAAACGTTGTCATTACTGATTGAGAATTCGAGAATTAGCACTAATGAAAGCAATTGAGAAGGTCTTCCCTAATACTCAGTATATCCTATGTTTGTAGATATCTTAAGATCTCAGGTTTGTTTGTGTGAGTTTTTAAAAATTCATTCCATTGGATCACAAATTCTTGCTCAGTGACAGATGCAGTTACCACTTGCTACATACTAATAAATTTGGTTCAATTCTTCTCTGTGGTGAAATAATATTTACATTTAGCTAAAATATTTTTGTTGATGTACCATATACAAGGATGTCGTATAAGAAATGTTTCGTTTTTGCATGGACTAGTTGTTACTTACATCTTGGTTATACATTAGGACGAAATTATTTCAGGTTCTAAAACCTGAAATTAAAATTTGAAGACGAAATTGTTTTTGACCTATTTTACTTGAAAGACAAAATTATTTGATACTTTTTTTAAATAGAAGAAATTATAAAGAACATATCTATATAAATTTTATTTGTTCTTTCTTATAAAAAATTTTAATTTTCTCTAATAAAGACGAAATAGGCCTTTTTCAAAAATTAATTTCGGTGGCATCACTAATCTTGGTAATACAGTAACTTCGAGAGTAGAAGCCGCGCATGCCATTCTAAAAAGGTGTTTATTATCTTCAACAGGTAAGGATTTCAACAGGTAAGAATTCATAGATAACATGATTATAAAACGATCTGTTGTCAAAATAACTTTTTTTTTAAAAAAAAAGAATATGAATGTTAATTTAATAATATTTTGCAAATTAATTAAAAATCATGAAATTGTCTTTTATATCCTTATTCATAGGTAATCTTGAGTCTGTGCATAACTAAATTGTAGTACAAATAAAAGATCAAGAAAGAGAAATTTGTGCAACAATTTCATCTTAGTGTATAAAAATACAATATGTGCACCGGATTCCTCTGTTTGAACAAATCTTATACCGTGTTTCCTTTTTTGCACTGAATAAGATCCGCAATGAATTTATTAAAGTTTCAAGTTTAACACTGGATTCCCCTTTGAAACCTTGTACAGGAGTTTTCGAACTACAATGGGACTTTCCTGTTCTTATATAATTAGTGAATAGTTAGCAGCTAATCAAACATTATAGCAAACAGATATCCACGAACATTGGTGGATCCAGGGCTATCATATTGAATTTCTGGAACCCATATACCTTGTGGATAATAATAATATCAATCTTTAGCCTCTTTTACAGTCTGTTGAACAAACATATCAATTTTGGCCACCACATCAACAAGCTATCATCTATTCCCAATTAGAAGAGTTGGCAAATATTCCTGCTGTTATATTGGAAGATCCAGTAACTAGTAGACCATGAGGAAGGCCAGTTGGTACAAAAAACAAAAATCAAAGAATGACACAAAGAGACCTATCTGAATTTGAGCATATTGAAAAACATTCAAGGCTATGTAGTACATGCCATCAAATGGGTCACAACCATTAAACTTGCCCCAATATATAACTTTGTTTAAGTATATTATTTAAAAATACAAACCTTTTGTGAATATATACTGAATTATCTATACCGGTATAATTGTTGTTTATTTAAGAGAATTTTAAGACCAATTTGCTCATTTAATCGACCTATTCATTTGAAAAAATATTAGCATTGAATAGGCTCGTGAATACAAATAAAATCAATATATTTTTCCTACTATACGTACAGGTCCAGTATTGATATACCAGGAATTGAATTTATATTTGTTTTCTGAATTTGTAATTTGTGTTCATATAACAATTCACATTGAAGTCTACAGATAGTGGATGTGCATATATGTATACTATATGCACTTAAAAACTATATCTCCGTTCAATACAATAAATAATAACTTTATAAAATACTGATCCAAAATACCCAGTTATAAAAAAAGGTTATATAATTCAGAAGAAAGTTTGAATTGAATTAGAATGAGCTATAATTTGCAAAATCAATTTTATGCATTATATGTATATATATATTTCAAAATCTGCAAGTGAAATTTCATGAATCTTTTTCTTTTAAAAAAAATGCTATTGTAGCGAATTCAACTTTATAATGAAAAACTTTTTTTAAAAGTATTATGTGTGCACATATAATGTTAAAAAATATATGCCCCATACTCACATGCATATTGAATATTAGTTGTATCAGTTATAGTTTTGTTTCATTGATCACACAATACAGTCACCTTTTTCTAATCTGAACCTCTTTAAACTGAACACTATTAAACTCTCTCTAAACCAAACAAAATCTCCTAGAACATTTGTAAATTTTATTATAAAGTTCGGATAAATCATATATAACTTTTGAAAACTGAACTTTTTCAAATTTTTACATAGTAAAAAAAAGCAGTCCTGGCAGTTCGGATTAGAGAGAGTAACTGTATATCAAGAATGTCCCAAATACAGAAAACAATTACAAAAGAAATTAGACAACAAATTGAAGCGAGTCAAAAAAATTTAATCAAAATTAAAATTTCAAAATAAACATCGTAGTGTTATTACTGTTATTACAGGTAAAAAAAGTGTCATTATTGATTTAGACCAATTTAAACCATATTACATATAACTATCGTTATTTTGAATTTTTTATAATCTTTATATTACATCCTGTAAAAAAAAAAAAATGAAGTTAATAATTGTTATTTGTACACTTCAATATTAAACAAAAAAATCTATATAATGCATACAAAAAGATCCCACAATCTAAACCTTACACTTATACTACATCAGCAAATTTAAATAGCGTAATCTTACGTAAGGTCTTACGAACCATAATATAAGCAAAATATTACGTAATATATTTTGAAATATTTCAAAATATCAAATTTTTGAAATATTACGAAAGTAATTTCGAAATATTTCGAAATATGTTATGAAATATTTCGATTCCTTTCAAAATATTTAGAACTAGAAAACCAAGCTGGATCAGTAGATTTGTAACCTGGATTGCGCATTAGACTGATTTTTCAAAATAGTTCGAAATAGTTCAATGATGTTCAAATTCTGTACTACAAGATCAGATTAGATCTTTTGTTTATAATTAGATCTTCTATTTTGTTTTTTTTTACTTTTTAATCGTAATGATATATAACGATTAACAGATTTTTAATGATTATATATCTGTCACGAAAATTTCAACCCAAATTACTAGGTAAAAAAAAAAACAAAGTTTAAAATTTCTTAAGCCCATTTGATTTGTAAACTACCATAGATCATAAATATATATTCCACAAAATATGTGAAAAAACTTAAAAAAAAAGCCATATTTGAACGATTTTTACCTCTCTCTCTCTTTTACCCTCTTTTCTTTTTACCTCTTTTTCCCTTTTACCTCTCTCTTCCTTTTACTCTCTTTTCCTTTTACTCCTCTCTCCTTTCTCTCTCTTTTTTTTTTTTTTTTTATATTTCTGAAATATTTTAAGACTGTCAAGCTGGATCAGTAAATCTGTAACCTAAATTATATCAAGGACACTTTTGACTAATATTTTCGAAATGTTTTGATGATTTTTGATGATTGTATTACAAGATCAGATTAGATTTTTTTTTTGTTTATAATTTAGATCTTTTATCAATTTTACATTGTTTTCTCATTTTCCTTTTGTTTTTTTTTGGTTTCGTTTCATTTTTTTAGTTTTGTTTTATTTTTTTTTATTTATTAATTTTTTTATTTTATTTTTACACTTTACTACTGGCACTTTGCAAGAAATCTAACGACTTTTCAGCACTTTGCGCAAGCCAACTCAGTCTTTCGACACTTTTAAAAACACACAACTAATTTCTTCAGCAATTTCTAAATCAAGAACACAAGTTTTTGCAAGGTTTTGCTTTTTTTATTTTTTCGTTTCATGTTTTTTGTTTTTGTTTTTTTTTATTTTTATTAAATTATTTTATTCTAGCACTTTGCAAAACCTTCGACGATTTCTAATTGCAAAATCACAAACTTTTATTTCAGAGAAATGGAGATTTGGGGCTTTGTTTATTTTTTATTTAGTTTGCTTACATTTTTGTTTTTTGTTTGGTTTCTTTTTTTTTAATTTTATTTACTTACTTCTTTCAGAACTTTGCAAGAAAACGATTTGGCTTTCCGGTACTTTACAAGAACACCAATTCTAACATCTCTGGCACTTTGCAAGAAGTCACGAATATAAATGAATATAATCGAATATAAGCGAATATGAGCAAATATAAGCAAATATAATAGTATATTTTTTCAGTTTTGTTTTTTTGTTATTTTTTCAGGTTTGTTTTTTGTTTTTTGTTTGTTTTTTTTACTTATTTTTTTTAATTTTATTTTATTTTATTTATTCCTTACTTCTTTTAGGGGTCGTCTAAAGCCAGGTGCGTTCACGTGATAGAAAGCCAATCAAATCGTAAAATTTGATCTTTACAGATCAGCCCGACGAGACGAAAACAAAGAAAAAAAGTGAAAAACGCCGAAAATACAAAAAACGAGTGTCTAAACCTGTCTAGGAGCATTAACAAAAAATGTCGGGAAGACAATTTTACATATAAGTCAAGCTCTAAACCTAACCCCTAACTAACCCTTATCCTAATTTTAATTAAATAATCAAAAACATATAAACGCACCTGGCTTTAGCCATCCCCTTCTTTTAGAACTTTACAAGAAAACGACCTAGCTTTTCTGGCACTTTACAAGAATAATAATTCTAACTTTTCTGGCACTTTGCAAAAAGTAGCGAATATAAGCGAATATGAGTAAATATAAGCAAATATAAGTGATTATAAGTAAATATAAGTGAATATTAGGAATATAATAGTTTATTTTATTATAGCTAACTGTGAGGTGAGCGAAAATAAGTATTTAGGATAGTTTTTTGTATATAGTAATAGAATTAGATGCGACAAAGTGCGAAAGTAGTTTAAAAATATTTGTAATAATGTAAAAATAATACATAATATATAATAAAGTATGTAATATTAATTAAAAATATATATTTAATAAATGTAAAATATAATATATAATAATAATAAATCACAAACTTTTTCCAACGATCACTTGGACCAAATTTCCTGATGAAAGAAAAACAAAAAGTTTTTTGTTGGAGTGTTGATAGTAGTCGCAGGACCTACGGTTTTTACAAAGGTCAACTTTCTCTATCTAGAGGGACTCTTTTGATATATTTAAAATGCAAGCCAAAAGCATTTTATTACAAGATAACTGGCAGAAAATGGCGCCCTTGTATGAAAAATTTTGGTGAAGTCATTATTCCTAATCTGTTGATGAAGTAATCTGTGAAAATATAATGAGGAACAACAAAGAAATGAGCTTTTCAACAACACTCTCCTTTGAATTTCTTAAAAGTGATTCCTTTGTATTATCTTTCTCGTCTTTCTGCCGTTTTTTTAAAAATTTTGACAAAAAGTGGCGATTTGGTTTACCCCTCCAAATGATCAGCAGTATTTATTTTTCCAAATTCAGACTGATCCAATAGAATGCAACCATGTAATGTGTTTGTTTACAAATACGGTTTCAGTGCTACTCCATACGATGTAGCTCAGTCAATATGGTTTAGGGATATCTGAGGTTGGTCGTATCCCTTAAACTGTAATCCAGGCAAATTTGCCTGGATTTTTTTAGAAATATTATATTTTTTTAAATAAAATAAAAATTTATTAAGCATATGGGGTATACTTTATTTATAGAATCTTTTCTTTAAAATATATTTTATAAACTTTATTATGAATATTTTTTAAAATTATTAATAAACTTTAAAGCAATAAAAGTTTAAAGTTTTTATTTTAAAATTTTTACTATAAAATTTTTCTTTAGGTTTTCTTAAATTTTATATGTTCCC
>QKWP01000441.1:30576-46277 GCA_003550325.1 Gigaspora rosea
AAAAAATCTAAAGAAAAATTTTAATAGTAAAAATGCCAATACAAGAACTTTAAACATTTATTATATTAAAGTTTTCTAATGATTTTAAAAAAATTTTATAACAAAGTTACTAAAACAAAACTTAAAGAATATTTTTTACTTAGAAAAGATATGGCTAAAATCAATATTTAAAATTTTATTAAAAATTTTAAAATACGCAGGCAAATTTGCCTGTGTTACAATCTAAGGGATATCAGATATATATCGATTAATATCGATATATATCGATATATATCGATTACTATCACTATCAATTATAATCGATATATCGATATATATCGATACCCATCACCCCTGCCGATTACTATCGATATATATCGATTACTATCACTATCGATAGTAATTGACAGGGGTGATGAGTATCGATATATATTTTACCAGTTAGTAATCGATATATATCTATATATAAAGTTTGCAGATGTGTGCATATTAGTTTATTGATCTGTATGAGTATGCGATCTCTGTAGGGGGTAATTTGCATTTTTTTTATTTGCAATATATTTCAAAATATTTCGAAATAATAATTGTAATATTACCATAATATAGTGTAATATATTATGTAATCTACCGTGTCGATCGTAAGATTTTTGTAATATTACGGGCCGTAATATCTTACGTAAGATTACATATATATAATTTACTAATGAAGAAAAAGAAAAGAAACAAGACAAGATTGCCTTGCAAAATGAAGTTTGGACAATAGTTAAAGAAGAAGTAGCTTGTTGGATTAGTAGCAGATAGTGAACTTTTTGTGGAAAAAATAATTGGTAGTTAGGATAGGCTATGAAAACCATCCAATAAAGTATTATATAACTTAAAACAAAGTTGTATAATATGAGGAAAATCTCACTATAGCAGGTTGCACATAGGAATTCTCTGAATAACCGGGTGAGCTAATATTTGTAGGTAAGATTATAAAAATAGTTCTTATATAATTTTGTTATTATGTTAAAATAATACAAATCCTAATAAAATATTAGCATAACTGCTAAAAAGAAAAAAATAATTGTTAAGTTTTAGTAGAGATTTGCTATTTATCGCCTGTGGTGATCATCGCTAGCATCATGTGGTCAGATTCAATCAATAAAATTTAATTTTTTTTAATTTATCATTTTATTAAATTTTATTACTAGTTCATATAAGATCGTAATAATTACATAATTGTCCGAAGTATAGCGGAGGACTTTATGTTTACGTAAGGTGATACAAAAGTTACATTTTTATACGTCAATAATAGTAATATCAAAAATATAACTTATGTATTTGGTGTCTGTCTGCATGTTTATAATTGTTACCTTTTTAATACATTATATTATTTTGATTTGTGTCACATCAAAAAAATGAAATTAAATCTTAGTTGTTATTGCACTTCGGATATACAATGCTGTGCATTAACCTAGTATATATAATAAATCTACTAGTATAAAATACTTCGACCTCCATAAGAGACATTTTCGCAAGTAAAAAATGCGCATTTGCATAATAATGTCATATTGTTGCTCATGAGCATTTTACCTGTAACTTCAACCCAACCACAAATACTAACTAACAATAACACTAACTCTATATCTACCTAACTATGTTTACCTAATCGCCTATTCTACTAAACCCTAACTCTAACGTCTACTATATCACCTATTCTACCAAACTCTAACCCTAATGTCTATTTTATCAACTATTCTATTTAGCTAAAGAAAGTTCGCAAAAGAAATAAGTAATGAAATGCAAAAAAAAAAAGAAAAACTACAAGAAAAATTTGATTACTTACAAAGAACCAATATGAAAACTATGAGAAATAAATATCAAATAGTTGATGATAACAGGACTCTGAAGAACTCTGATACAACTCAGATCTGAGTTTGTATAATTTTAGTAGTATTTTGGCCAAATAAATATATAAAATAGAGCAAAATTTGAAATTTTACTATATAAAAATGCAACGTTTAATAAATTTTTATACAAAATTTCCTTTTTAAAATCATCTGATTGTATCAGGATTCTATGCTAACGAAGAAAGGACAACACCAACATGATATCAACAATATGAAAAAAACACTGAAACAGGCGAGCACCAATAACAAAGATACCAAAATGAACACATTATTGACAAAACCTACCACCAAAATATACAACTCCAACAATACGAAATGAACATATCTATGATGAAAGACACAGTCGACACTAACGACAAAAAAGATGCCAAAACGAATGACACTAATAATGAAAGAAAATAACATCAACAATGAAAATAAATGACACTAGTAACAACACTAACAATGAAAGAAAATGACACTAGCGACAACACTAACGATGATACCGAGGACAATATTAACAACAATAATAGATACTAAAAATCTAAAAAAAAACTAATTAGTAATGAATAAAAAAAAACAAAATATATACTGAGTTGTACAAATAAAAAAATACTTATATTTATATGCTAATTGTGTAACTAGCAATGATTACTAGCGGTAATATGTAGTATTTTTGTTTTTAGTATATATCTCTTAAACCGTTTAGTAGCCAAATATGCCTGCTAGAATATATGTTTTTCATATTTTTTACAATAACTTGAAATTTTATTAAGCATATAGGGGTGAGTCAGTAGAAAAGTGACAAACTATTTTTAGTCATATGCTCCGATTTTTGGAATTTATAAGTAGAGCTTATTTTTTTAAAACTTTAAAGCTAAATAATTTTTGATCTACTGGTCCGTTTTAAATGATTTTACTACCAAAATGTTCGTCTCTTTGAGACGATTCCAATGAGCCCAAAATCATTAAAATCCAATCACAGGATCATGAGAAAATGCGCTGTCAAATAAGTGACGCACCTATAAGGTAAAGAAATTGGTTAGACCTATGTCTAACCAATTTCTTCACCCTACAGGTGCGTTACTTATTTGACAGCGCATTTTCTCATGATCCTGTGATTGGATTTTAATGATTTTGGGCTCATTGGAATCGTCTCAAAGAGACGAACATTTTGGTAGTAAAATCATTTAAAACGGACCAGTAGATCAAAAATTATTTAGCTTTAAAGTTTTAAAAAAAATAAGCTCTACTTATAAATTCCAAAAATCGGAGCATATATAAAATTTTTTTAATTTTTAAATTAAAATATTTTAATAACTATTTAATTAAATTTGCTAAAAATTTTTTTTTTTTAATCTTAAAATTATATAGAATTAAAATAAAAAAAATTTTATTAAATTTATTAAGATAGTTGTTAAGATATTTAAGCTTAAAGTCAGGAAAACTTTTACTTAGAAAAAATTTGTCCCTTTTCTACTGACTCACCCATATGTCCCCCTATTTCTAAGCTAAAATAAAACTTTGAAATACTTTTAATTATTATTAAGTAAAATTTTTAATTTAACTTTAATAGTATTAAAGATATTTACTTTAAAATATTGCCAGTTCTAAAATTTTATTATAAAATTTTCAAAATATTTTTTATTAATTTCTAAATTTTTATATGTTCCCGTATATAAAAAAATTTTTGCTATTATAAAAGTTAAAATTTTATTTATAAAATTATAAAAATTTCAACATATTAGTTTATTTTTGGAATTGGCCAATAGCTTCTAATCCACTGGTCCGTTTTAGATGATTTAACTACCAAAATGTTCATCTCAATGAGAGGATTTTAACGAGACCAAAATCATTAAAATTCAATCACAGGATTCCAAGATAGTTTGGATTTTATACAAATTTAATAGTAAATTTCAAATTTTTAGATAAATATTTTAATCCTGAATAACTTCTGATCCACTGGTCCATTTTGGATGATTTAACTACCAAAATGTTTGTTTCAATGAGACGATTCCAACAAGCCCAAAATCATTAAAATCCAATTACGGGATTCTGAGATAGTTAAGAATTTGTATAATCAGCCAATCAAATTAGATATGGGTTTTATATTGTAATATAGTAACTTTTAGGCAAGAAACTATATCACTTGACTTAACATGTAAGAGGGTAAGAAATATACATAATATCAAAGAAGTCAATAATAAAAGACAATAAATCCAAAAATAGTAATAATACAATTTAATATGTCGACAAAGTAAAAGAGAATAATAATTCAACCAAAGAAATTAATAATCAACAGAATAAAGGTCCTTTATACAATGGATAAAGGATCAAGGAATATAAAGGCGGTGGCTTTATATTTTAAAGGATAATATTAGTTTATTAAATATAAAATTTTAAGTACAAATATTTTTATAAAGGAAAAAAATTAAAGGACAGAACCTGCTTTGACTTGAGAGAAAAAGCAGGGTTTATATATCTGTAAAAACTTAAGATTTTCTCTATAACGAGATATAATAACGAGTTATGATAACGAGTTATGATAACAAGATATGATAACGAGCTATAATAACAAGATATGGGGGTGAGTCAGTAGAAAAGGGACAAATCATTTTTAGTAAAATATTTTTAATTTTTAAATTAAAATATCTTAACAATTATTTAATCAAATTTGCTAAAAATTTTTTTATTTTAATCTTGAAATTATATAGAATTAAAATAAAAAAAATTTTATTAAATTTATTAAGATGGTTGTTAAAATATTTAAGCTTAAAGTCAAGAAAACTTTTACTTAGAAAAAATTTGTCCCTTTTCTACTGACTCACCCCCATATGATAATGAGTTATAATAATGAGATATGATAACGAGTTATAATAATGAGTTATAATAACGAGTTATAATAATGAGTTATGATAACGAGTTATTAATGGAAATAACTCCTTTTTGAGAACGGAGAAAAGTTTTCCTAATAAAATTAATACTATAGATTTGATTACTTCAATAAAATTTATACTATTCTAACTATTTTTATGATATTTTCCTAATACTAATATTTTAAAATGATACTAAAATTATACAAATATAACACTATTTCCTTCTTCAAAAATTTTGCTCCGCAAAATTTAAGAAGTTAGTAATAGTTAATAATACTATAATAAGTAAATAAAAATAATAGATATTTAAGAAATTGATAATAATAAATAAATAAATATATATATATAGTATAGAATTTTGACCAATCAGGTCATTGTATTCATCAACGTGGTTTGATTTTTCTTGTTATATTATGGGCTGCATGTCACAATGCATACACTTTCGCTTTTACTCAAAATTTTTCTTTATATGAAATTTCATTGTAATAATTGTTCAAATTGTGTTGGTGATAATTTTTCAATATCTGTGATATAAATTTCTAATGAATTATATAATTTGTTGAGACCATATTTTTGAAATAATTTGTATGTTCGGTTTGCCCAAATTTTTATACGGTCTGTTTTGTTCCTTCCGAATCTTTCTAAAAGTGTTCTTTTAAAATTTGTTCTTGGTCTTTATATTCATCAAAAAGTTTGCCTAGATAGTAAGCAGCTTCGATTCTAGGAATTCTTTTTAATTTACTTTTTCCTAACCTTTCAATAGTTCTTATAATTTCGTTGAAGATAATTATTTCATTATTGCCAGAGAAAGGTGAGATGAATACATTATTCGTTTCAGAATTTCGACTCAAATCTCTTGTTATTTTGTCAATTTCTGGTCTATTTTCATTAATTAAGTTTGCTTCATTATTCTGAATAGTGGAATTATCTTCATTAGAATAAGTCGTATTGACTTCAATTAAAGCTTCTTGGGCATTTATCATATCGATATTTTCAAATAATCCTTCACAATTTAGTTTAGATAAGACTTCTGTATTTTCATTGAAAGTAGGAAATATGGATTCATTTCTAAAGGTGTACCAAAAAGGTTTTCTAAGAATTCCTTAATATCTTCAGCAGACTGGTTATTATTATTGACGAAAATGATATTTCTTTTTGTTAATTTTAATTTGATGTTTTCGAAAGATTTTCTTCTCCATTCGTTTAGAAAATTATAGAATCCTGTAATTGATTCTATAGAAAAATTTGTTAAAATTAAATCTTTTAATTCTATTACGTCCATAATGTTATAAAAGGATTTTTTTTTGGTCTGAGGAATTTAAAGAGAATTTTGGGACAAAGGGTATATTTATAAATATTTTAGTTATACGATCTACTACTTGTATTAAGGCCTTGTGTGATAATGATCTGAGGTACTGGAAAATCTTTAATTTTTCTGTCATGGTACAATTTTAGTCTATCACCATAAACTGGGTCTTTTACTTTTTTGCCGTCCACAGTTTGTAGTTTGTAAACTCCAAAATCTAATATATTATGTATTATATATAGTCCCATAAATTGTTCTTCTAATTTAGCAGAAAATATATTTTTAAGAAATGATTTGGCAACTAGAACTTTGTCACCAATTTTTAATTTATGTTTGATGTATTTGTCATGATGTTTTTGTTGATTTTGTTGTGCCGCTTGTATATTTTCTAGAGCTTCATTTTGTTGTTTAATTAAAACATCTTCTATTTCGAACGTTCTTTTTAATAAAGCTTCGTAGAATAGTAAATCTTCTTCATAGTAAGATTCTACTATTGTTTCTATTGGTAATTTGGCTTCATGTCCATAAATAAGAGATAATGGAGTGAACTTAGTAGTACCATGTTTCATGGTTCTATAAGCTAATAATACTGAAGGTAGAATTTCATCTCATTCTTTGTATTTATAACTTGTAATTTTAGCAAGGGCTTCACCAATAGTTCTATTAAATCGTTCAATCATTCCATTCATTTGAGGTCGGTATGCTGATGATTTATGATGTTTTATTTGAAGATTTTGGCACAATTCTTTTATTACTTCACTCATAAAATTGGATCCTCAGTCAAAAAGTAATATGGTAGGGGTCCCATGTCGACAAACAATCTCTTCATAAATGAATTTAGCTACAGTTGTAGCTTTTATATCTGCTACGGCTTTTGCTTCCGGCCATTTTGTTAAATAATCCATTGCAACTATTATATATCTGTTGCCTTGTTTGGTAGGTAGTAAAGGTCCTTTAATATCAATTCCAACTCGATGGAATGGATATTTAACTTCTAGAGGTTGTAGATTTTGTCGTTGTATTTCATGTCCTCTACGTTGGCAAATATCACATGTTTGAACGTACTCTTTAATATCATTGTACATGGTAGGCCAAAAGTATCATTCTTTGATTTTATTATAAGTAGTACTAATTCCTAAATGTACTCCTTGTTCGTCATGTAATGTATATAGGATGAGGTGTTTTTGATCATGTTTGATTACTCTTTGAGGTTTTTCTTTATTTTGTCGATATAGTTTATTATTTTCAATAAAGTAGTTTTTAGCTTCTTTTTGGATTCAAGATTTTTCCTGTTTAGTGGTGTCCTTGTCAAATTGTAGAGTAGAGAGGTATTGATATAGCTGATTATATTGTTTTTCATCCATTGTCCTTTAAATATTCAGATAGGCATGAGAGAAAATCAGCATTTTTATTCTGGCTACCAGCTCGATATTTAATATCAAACTGATATTCTTGTAGAGTTAATCTCCATTTTGTAATCCTTTTGTTATCATTGATTGTACATGAATTAAGTAACTATTGCAAGGCTTTATGATCAGTAATTAAAGTAAATCTCGTTCCATAAATATAATGACGAAAATATTTTATAGCTCAAATAACTGCTAAACATTCAAGTTCGACGGTATTATAATTTTGTTCAGCAGGGGTTAAAGTTCGACTGGCGTAAGCAATTACATGCTCTTGACTATTTTTAATTTGGGATAGAACTGCACCAAGTCCTTGATAAGAAGCGTCGGTAAATAAAATAAAAGGTTCAGAGTAATTGGAGTATTGTAGAATAGGTGATTGGGTTAAGCAATGTTTAAGCCGCGTGCATCTATGTGCTCCCAAACCAGTTTGAAAACCGGTTCCCTAGCCAATCAGTATCAGTTATGTAGATGCTACACGATTGATTAGTGTGTAATGTTAAAATTAAAAAAATATTCGTTTATTCAAAAAATCGTCTTTATCTTGAAATTTCGCATATGAAACTATCTTTTGCATTATAACAAAAAAAATTCCTTGCAAAATTTTGGTATAGATATCTTTCTAACTCTAATACTATCCTGACCCTGATCCTAACCCTAACAGTTAACCTTAGTTTTGTTGTTTTGTTAACATTAAATAACAATAATAACGATTATTTCTATTTTAGATGGGAAGTACATAGTGGCTAAAAACTGGTTTTCAAACTGGTTTGGGGGCGCATAGATGCACTCTGTTTAAGCCAATCAAATACTTTTTGTTGTGGTTCATCCCATTTAAATTCTTAATCTTTTCTAAGTAATTTAAGTAAAGGTCCAGCCTTTTTAGAAAATCCTTCTATAAATCAGCGATAGTACGATGCTAAGCCTAGGAAGGCTCTAAGTTGCAAGATATTTTTCGGAGGTGGAAGTTTATCTAGTTTATTAACCTTTTGAGGGTCAGGTTTAATTCCTTCAATTCTGACTATATGTCCAAGAAATTGCATTTCATTGGTACAGAAATGGCATTTCTCTAGGTTTATTCTAAGGTTGGCGTCCTTAATAAGATTGAATACTTCCTGGATATCTCTTATATGTTGTTTGAATGTTTCAGAATAAATATTAACGTCATTGATGTATACCATAGCTTTCTTCCATAATAAAAGTTGTAGAACAATGTCAATGAGTCTTTAAAAAGTAGAAGGGGCATTGCAGAGTCCAAATGGCATTACATTAAACTCATAAAGACCAAATTTTATTATAAAAGCAGTCTTTTCTTTGTCTTCTTCTTTTACTTCTACTTGCCAATATCCGGAAGTTAAATCAAGAGAAGTAAACCATTTAGCATTTCCAAGATTATCTAACATTTCATCAATTCTTGGCAAAGGGTAAGTGTCCTTTTTAGTTGTACTATTCAACTTTCTAAAATCAACACAAAATCGTAGTTTTCCGTTTTTCTTTTTGACTAGAACAACCAGTAAACTCCAAGGACTTTCTGATTTTCGAATTATACCATCTTTTTCCATTATTTCAATTTCTTTTTGGATGTGGTCTTGTTCCACAGGGGAGGCTCTATATGCCCTTTGTTTGATAGGATACAAATCACCAGTATTTATATCATGATATACGACATTAGTTTTTCGAAGTTCGGAGAATTTAGTGGCGAATATATTTGAATTTTCTAGTAATAAGGGTAATAACAGATATTACGTAATATCTTGAGGGGGGGAGAGTTCTCTGATTTTCTTACGTAGATATATAAATTTATAATAGCCAATCAAATTTATCTTACGTGGGGGGGAGGGGGGTAGGGGTATAGTAACAAAATATTACATAATATCTGTTATTACCCTAATTGTGTTATATCTTCTTTTTGTTGTTCATCAAGATTATGTCCAATAAATGTTGATCTTCAGTAATTGGGATAGAAACTTTCTAATCTTCTTTCTTTTTATCCTTTATTTCTTTGATTTCTGGTTGTATTAATTTGAATATTTCGTCTGGAGAAGGATTCAAAGAGTTATTGATATTTTCAATTTTTATATTAGCGATTAATTGTTCATTAAGTTGAGAAAAGGTATCTCCAATTTGAATAGTGGTGTATATGGGTTCGATAGGGTTGTTATCTTCTAATTCTAACTCTAATTCCTGGTTAGAATAATAGTCTTTAAAATTAATTGGATATACTGTATCAGGATCTGTAATTCGTTGTTTACAAGAGATTGGAACATATTCTATTTGATCTGCAATCCCAATACTTATAAATTCTCCATAATAGTCAATAATAGCATGGACTTTATCTAAATATTCATTTCCTAAGACTACATTATATTCTTTAGATTCTGTTACTAGCATATCAACTAATGTAATTTTTGTACCAAGTTGGATAGGGATGTCCTTAACTCTGCCTAAGGGAACAGATTTATGACCTGTAATATCTACAACTCGGACATTACTTGGTTCATCAATATTTCGACCCATTTTATCAAGAAAGCATTTAGTAACCACACATCCTTTTGAACCAGTATCAATAAGAACATTAATTTCTTTTCCCAAAACTTTAGTGGTAGTAAATAATGCATCTTTAACTTGATTCTTTTGATTGTTATCTTCGAGATAAAAATCAATTTCATTCAAGTTCATTCCTAATATTTCTATAGTTTCATTATAATCTGTCCAGAGATTATAAAATTTATCATCTATATTATTGTTATTTTTGTTAGTTTCGTCATCTTCTTGGTCGAGTAATAAATCAATTTCATCCATTAAGAATAAATAAACATCTTCATTGTTATTATCAATTGAGGGTTTTCAGACTTTAGCATGCTCACCCTCTGGAGATGCTATTTCTAGTTTAAATGTTGTCTTTGTTGGTTGTTATTATTATTATTATTATTATTATAATTATTATTATTGTTTTGGTTGTGGTTATTGTTATGATTATTATTATTGTTGGGAGGAGGATTGTTATTGTTATTATTGAAATTATTGTTATTATAATTGTTATTGTTTCTTCGGTTATTATTATTATTATGGTTATTATTTCGATTGTAATTGTTGTTGTTATAATTGTTATTGTTGTTATTTCTCCAATTTTGATTAAAACAACAATTTTGAGTACCATGTCCAATAGTTGACAGTTGGTACAGAAAGGGGCGGAACAGTTAGCAGCAAAGTGACCAGGTCGATTACATCTCAAACAATTGTTATTTCTTTGTTGGGGTGGTCTATAATTGTTGTTATTGTTATTCCTGTAGTTATTATTATTATTTCTATAATTGTTATTATTATTTTGAGAGGAAGAATTTTGTTGGGCTTGAGAGTTTCGATTCTGATTATGATTCTGCATGGTTCTAGTAACATATTGAACTGCTTCCATTAAATCATCACGTAGACTATGTTGAGGTTGAGCAGGCATGATGGGTTGATTTAGACCAGTGTATCCTCCAAAGAATTGTGGTTGGTAGGTAGTAGGTAATAAGGAATAAGCTGATAAGGAACTTCCTTTAGAGTAAGCTACTTCGATAGCTTTGCTTTATTTACTGCTTGATTAATAGTTATCAGGGTTTCTGCTTGTACAGGTATTTGAAATTCTTGTCTCAATCTATCTACAAATTGTTGAATTTTGTCTACTTCAGGATAATTATTATTGGATCGACTCTTCGCCATAACTCTTCAAGGGCAGAATTATAAGCATCGATAGTCTCTCCTGGTTTTTGTTTTCTACTCCTTAATGTATAATGCTATTGGGATACTTTGAATGGATCTCTAAACTTTCTAGAGAAAAGTTGGACGAAGGAGTGGTTTGTATGGGTATCGTTGTCCTAGTAGATAAAGTTGAACCGATTTTGATTATACCAGGATAGAGCATTGCCTTTAAAGAAATTAGGGACTATAGCGAGTCGTCTATTTTCAGAAATGTTATTACCAACACATGCTCTAGTAAAAGCTTTAACCCATTCAACTGTGTCTTCATCTTGGTTACCAGAGAAAGTAGAAAAATCAATCATTTTATATTCCTTTGAATTGGTAGTTGCAGTTGGTCTTTTGGCGTTATTATTAACAATTTCTTTTAATTCTTCTATAATGCTTTTTATAGCATCCTCAGCATTAAATTCATCCTCTTCATTATCATCACCTTTATCTTCATCTTGACGTTCTTTATTACTATTACTTGGTCTGATAGATACTTGTCTTTTTTCTGTGCCTCTTTGAGAGTTGTCATTTATATATAAATTAGTCATTCTATCATCATCATTAAAATGAAGTAGATCATTATTTTGATCAGTTCTTCTATTGTTATTTCTACCACTTTGAGACATGGTTAAATTTCCTAATTGACAGACAAGACTAGAGAAAATATTATCGTCAAAGTAATTATTAATTTGAGGTTTATCAATAGTTGAATAGTTAATATCAGAAGATTGGGGGTTGTTGGTATCAATTAGATGGTCAGATGTGGTTTGATAGCTATTATTATTGGAAGTGGATGAGCTAGATTCTTCTGTGGTGAGGATGTAGTCATTATTTATTTGACTAAGAATTTGTCGAGTATTATGTAGGCTTCGTCTTATTTGATTATGATTTTGTTCAATTTGGTTATTTATAGTGGGTATAGATGGATTGGAAGAGTGAGAAGATGTAGAGTTTTTTTCAGAATGGTCTTCAAGGTTAATAGCTCCGTTGGAATCTTCTGAATTATCTGAATTATTTGTTTCTAGTATTTCTGTTGATGCAGGCGAGTCAATGAATCTACAAGTTTGTTTCCACTTTTCAATTACTTCTGTTACAATTAAATCAAATTCTTGTGGAGGTTGGTTGTTTTGATATCTGATAGTGGTTATTAATCGATGGATATGAGGTGTTAAATCTTCAGTTATAGGTAACCAAAATGTATCGTTAAAATAGTCAACAGTATAGGCAGAGAGATTTTCAGCTTTGTAAGTAGGATGAAACCAATTCCAAAATCTATAAAATTTTTCAGTGATATAATATTCGTTGGTAGGATGGCAAGCAGGACAGCTGGGGTCGGGTCGTTTACTATATCTTCTACGGTTTACTGATCGATTAGTTTCGTGTAGGAAATTATGATTAGCTATTCGTTGCTTGTATTGGTCAATATTCATAAAGAGGTTTAGTCAAAGTAGGTAGAGAAGCCATGTAGTTGGCGATATTTAAATAGATCGTTTATACCGTCAGTTGATTTAATATTATTATATAATTCTTCTTCGTAAAGTTTCAAATTAGTATACTGGTAAGGAGTATAGGTACATTGAAGGAGAGATTTTTGTTGTGGAATAGCAGAGGTTGGATAGGGAACACCTTGAGAATTATCCAGAGTTGGAAATTCTAAGTAATCAATAGTTTGATAGGAAGGGGTTTGGAATCCTTGGTCAATAACTTGTCCGTTATCCCAAAGATCTTCAGATGTTGGATATGATTTGCCGTTTCTCCAAGAGAAATCAGAGAATTTAAAATATTTAAATAAAATATTGATTTGTTGAGAATTTAAAGGTGACCCGAATTGGAGTTGATTAATAGCAGATTTAAGAGTTTCAATTAGATTATTATATTCCTCGTTAGTAGGAATATGATTGAGGAAATACCAAGCGAAATCAAAGTATTTTTGTGAAAAGGGTTGCATATAGTAAGTACGGGGTTAATATTAAGATATACGAGAGAATATAGAAAGAATTTAAAGAACTTTGATAATAAATAATAATAGTTGGCTAAGATTTAACTAATATTTTAAGGGACTAGTTATATGATAGTATATAATATAAAATAGAACCCCTATACTATAAAATTTTGTTTTGTGTAATATTACTCAAAAATCCAAAGATCTATATAATTCTGACTAGTACGGGTATTTTAAGCTTTGTGTTACGTCAATAAGAAAGGGTAAAAAAAAATTTTAAAATAGTTTGATATAGCTAGCTAAAAGAAATAAAGAAAATTTAAAAGAAAATACGAAAAGAAAAGAAAAGAAGAAAGAAAGAGAATAAAGGAACTTAGAAGAAAGAGTTGTAACTATATAAGAAAGTATAATTCCAAAAAAAATTAACCAAAAATTTTAATCCAAAAACTAAACTGATATAAAAATTTAAGAATCACAAATACAACAAATTTAAGAAAATAAATTGGAAATCACAAACACAAGAAGTTATAGGTCCTGTCGTCGTCGCCAAAACTGTAATATAGTAACTTTTAGGCAATACATAATATCAAAGAAGTCAATAATAAAAGACAATAAATCCAAAAATAGTAATAATACAATTTAATATGTCGACAAAGTAGAAGAGAATAATAATTCAACCAAAGAAATTAATAATCAACAGAATAAAGGTCCTTTATACGATGGATAAAGGATCAAGGAATATAAAGGCAATGGCTTTATATTTTAAAGGATAATATCAGTTTATTAAATATAAAATTTTAAGTACAAATATTTTTATAAAGGAAAAGAATTAAAGGACAGAACCTGCTTTGACTTGAGAGAAAAAGCAGTGTTTATATATCTGTAAAAACTTAAGATTTTCTCTATAACGAGATATAATAACGAGTTATGATAACGAGTTATGATAACGAAATATGATAACAAGTTATAATAACGAGATATGATAACGAGTTATAATATTGAGATATGATAACGAGTTATAATAACGAGTTATAATAACGAGTTATAATAATGAGTTATGATAACGAGTTATTAATAAAAATAACTTCTTTTTGAGAACGGAGAAAAGTTTTTCTAATAAAATTAATACTATAGATTTGATTACTTCAATAAAATTTATACTATTCTAACTATTTTTATGATATTTTCCTAATACTAATATTTTAAAATGATACTAAAATTATACAAATATAACAATATATAAATTTACATATAAAACCCATAGGGCAGTGTCATTAATCACCTGATTATTTTTTATCAGAGGCCTACCCCCCCTCCCTCTTCCTCAATATATAAATAGTCAGGTTCTTATATATAATTTCAACTTTTTTTACCCCCCTCCCTCCCTAAAAAATCACCTGATTTTTGTTACTCCCCATATCTAACTTGATTGGCTAATGATACAAATTCTTAACTATCTCGGGATCCCGTGATTGGATTTTAATGATTTTGGGCTTGTTGGAATTGTCTTATTGAGACGAACATTTTGGTAGTTAAATCATCCAAAATGGACCAGTAGATCAGAAGTTATTCAGGATTAAAATATTTATTTAAAAATTTCAAATTTACTATTAAATTTGTATAAAATTCAAAGTATCTTGGAATCCTGTAATTGGATTTTAATGATTTTGGTCTTGTTAGAATCCTCTCATAGAGATGAACATTTTGGTAGTTAAATTATCTAAAACGGACCAGTGGATCAGAAGTTATTGGCCAATTCCAAAAATAAACCGATATGATAGTAATATGATAATTAAAGTTATTTTTTAAACCAAATTTTACAATTTGTATTAAAATTATATGGGACTTATACTTAGAATTTTAAAAAGTTTGTTAATAAATAAAGATAAAATTTTGTATTTTTTTTTAAAAAAATTGATTTTTAAAAGTTTTACTATATAGACAACTTTATTTTTTTTCTTATAATTTAAAAATAAATATTACTATTTTATAATCCTTATTTTTAAAGGAAAATTATAAATGGCGACTCTATATGATCGGCCAATCAGATTTAAGATTGGTAATCATATACTAGTAGCTTGTCTCTGGAGTACCTGATTCAATCTAGATACCCGATTCGATCTAGATTAGATCTACAGGTAAATCTAGATTTTTTTTTTTTCATTTCGCGTATTTCTTTTTTGGCTGTCTTTAGATAAGTATATTTTTTTTTCTTTTTTTGCTTGTTGCTATCACTAACTTCTCTTTTTTTTAGGTCTTTTAGAACCCCGAATAATCTATGTAAGGTTATATTTGAGCATCATAGTAAAAATTTTTTTGGTTAGGGCAGTATCATTAATCACCTAATTATTTTTTATCAGAGGCCTACCCCCCTCCCTCTTCTTTAATATATATATAGACAGGTTCTTATATATAATTTCAACATTTTTTTACCCCCTCCTCCCCTAAAAAATCACCTGATTTTTGTCACTCCCCTTAGCAGTTTTGGTTTTGTAT
This sequence comes from Gigaspora rosea, assembly GCA_003550325.1. Taxonomy (NCBI): domain Eukaryota; kingdom Fungi; phylum Glomeromycota; class Glomeromycetes; order Diversisporales; family Gigasporaceae; genus Gigaspora; species Gigaspora rosea. The sequence goes on from QKWP01000441.1 coordinate 46,185, forward strand.
ATATAAGCTACATTTCAAACACTAAATCGAACTTTTATCCATCTTTACCTTTTTTTGAAATATAATGTCTCTAAAAAAAAAAAACAAAAAAAA
>QKWP01000441.1:47212-100174 GCA_003550325.1 Gigaspora rosea
AATGACGCTTAGCGACGCTTAACGACGCTTAGTGATGCTTAGTGATGCTTAGCGATGCTTAATGACGCTTAGCGACACTTAGCTCAATAGATATATAAACCCACCTTATTTCTCTTAGTTTTAGACAGATCCAGACATTGTATTTTATCTTTACCTTTATATTAATTACCCTCCTCTATTATTATTAATAAACTCTTGGGATTTCTAAGGAACAGACACCTTGGAATAGCCCTCTTGTTAAATTAATAAACTGTGTATTATCTTTTGTTGTTTTATACCGAACTGCCATAGAGAAGTGTGTAGTTTCTTACAGACATAAAAGAAACTATACTTCCCTCTTGCACACCGCTTCACGCCCAAAGTAAGGGATCTCAGGAGCCGTGTAATTGTTACTTTATCAGAATTAAAAGAAGGCTTCCGGTACTGTAACATTTGGTGCCTTCTAGCAGAAGCCTATTTAAATTATTGGATATTATTAAAGAATTTGGAAATCTTATTATTACTTTTAGCAGAAATTTAATTATTTTTTTTGGCTGTTACTAACACTCTTGCCGTTGATTGCACTCTTATTATTCTCTTACAACTTACTTGGAATTTTCTTTTTGTTGGATATTAACTATTTACTATATTTTGGAGATTAAAATTTTGTTAACAGCTTACTACTAATTTTTTATTTTTGGAGATATTTTATTATTCTTTTATTAGTTTTCTTGAGACTTGGGAACTGCCTTCTCTATATGAATAGAGCATACGAATTATATTTAGAACAAATTGAAGTACACGAAACAAGTCATCCTTCCTCACTTGTAGTAGACATTTTGCAAGCCTACCATTCTGATTTATCTTGTACTATCTGTTATCCTGTTGCTAATTTATACCGTCCCTTTCACCGATTTTGGGGAACATATCGAGACAATTATTTTGCTACCCAATATTCACAAAAGACAAACAACTCTTACTGTGTTTTAGTTGCTACTACTGATTATAATACTGCTAGAGCCGCTGCTCGAAATATTGTTTTTAGTTGCCGCTATAATAACGACCTTTTTGACCCAAAAGAAGTTATTGCTGGTCTACTCCTTGCACATACCCCCTATACTCTTGCACCTACCTTACCTCTTAATTTTGAAGCTACCCTACTCGATCTTCATATCGAGGACCTCTTACCTTCTACACCTACTCCAACTCGACTAAGGACTGAAAACCTTTTATACAATTTCCAAAATCAATTAGGAAGAACTGAATTAAACTTTGACGTTTCTCCACCCAGATCTATATTTACTTTAGGATCTGAACAATTAGCTGACACTGGTATTGGTTCTTCCACTAATACTTATATACCAATCCCTCCAAGCCTTGCACTTCCTTCTTCACCTATCTCAGAAATTCCATATCATTATACTCGTGAAACTACTCCTCCTTCACAAAATCGCTTCTTTCGCTATATACAACAAACCTTTTCTCCTGCTCGCACAACTGTTCCTCCACCTCCTCCTGTGACTGAATTTTACCCTACTGTTAATTTAGATATAAACGTTACTCCACGCCATACACCTCCATTACTTAATACACCTCTTCTTAACGACCAAAATTTAGTTGACCCCCTTGATCATTATATTCAAAACCAAGATACTACTATTGTTAGAGCTGACTCTCCTCCACAATTCGAGGAAATAAATTTACAACCTCTTGTTGAAGAATTAAACCCTATCTTACCTCCTAACCAATCAGAAAATCTAATGGGTGATCAAGCTTTGCAAGCTCTGCACAAGCAATAACTGATCTTGCTAAGGGCAGTATCATTAATCACCTGATTATTTTTTATCAAAGGCCTACCCCCTCTCCCTCTTCCTTAATATATAAATAGTCAGGTTCTTATATATAATTTTAACTTTTTTTACCCCCCTCCCCCTAAAAAATCACCTGATTTTTGTTACTCCCCTAATGCCCTTGGACAAGGCTCTGAGAAAACTCTTATAACTGTTGCAGATTTTTATAGAGTTGGAACCCAAGACCCTGCTGATTGGCTGAAGGAATCTGAAGAGCTGCTACTGCTAACTGATGGAGTGCTGAACGGAAACTTCAACTTGCTCCTGTGTACTTTAAAGGTATTGCTTTGGACTGGTACACCGCTTTAAACCCAGTACCCAATGCTTTTAATGATGACCATAACCAGGACCGAAGTTTCCAGCAGCTTTTTAAGGCACGTTTCTATACTACTAAGCAAAAGGCCCTTTGGCAAAAACAACTTTTCGAGATTAAGCAAGGACCCACAGAGACTATGGATGGATATGTCAACTGATTTCGTACATTACAAAAGAAAGTGGACCCAACCGGTGTTTTTCCTGCTGATTTTGTTAAACAACTTTTTATTCAAGGCTTACGTCCTGAGTATGCAGTTAATGTTCAAGCTGCTATACCTAATACTTTGGCCAATGCTATTGAAGTAGCCCTCTGCTAGGAAACTGGAAAATTAATGACTACCCCTACTACCAATACCGACCAAGCCATTCAACAATTTACAGACCAAATTGCTAAACTAAGTATCAACTTAGCTCAGACACAGACCACACCTACCTCTTCTGTTAATTATGCCGACAACCATGCCCAAACCCCTCGAATGAAAGAGCCTCCTATCTGTTATTATTGTGGATGCACTGGACATTTTATTCAAGATTGTAATAGTAGAAAACAGAACCAACGACAAGGATCCAATTCTCGTCGTAATAATAATAACAATAACCGGAATAGAAATAACAATCAAAATAGGGACTGAAATGGCTGCTCCTCTGACCGATATTCCAATAACCGAGACCGTTCTCGCAGTCGTAATAATTCTCGTCCTAGAAGCCAATCTAGAGATAATAGTTACAGAAGCCGAAATGATGATAACTATCGCTCTTATCAAAACTCCTCTAATCGATCTCCTTCTTCTTATCATTGAAGTGTTAATTATCTTACACAAAATCAGACTCAAATGCCCTCTCTTACTGCTAGCAAGTGGGAAACACTGCTCAATAATCCATCTATCCGAGGTGCCTTAGCTACACACATATAAGAAGAAGCCAAAAATGCCAACCTTGTACAAACACCTGCATATACTACACCTGTCAAATGTAATGTCTCTCTTCAGAATAAACCCTACCAAGCTATTATTGATAGTGGTGCTTCAATCAGCATGATTGCTCACAAGGCAGTCAAGGAACTTGGATTGACTATTGAAAAGGCCTCTAAAAGCCTTATTGTTCCTGCAGTTGGAACTTCCACTCGACCTTTAGGGATTATAAAAGACATGCCAATTAAAATTGATCATATTACTATCCCTCTTACTGTAGAAGTAGTAGACACTACTTCTTACTCTCTTCTCTTAGGCAATGACTGGAATCAAAAAGTAGAAGCAAATTATAATTGGAAAAATGGATGTTATACTTTTAAATGGGAAAACAAGAAACATACTATCCCTACTACTTATGAAAGTAACCAACCTCTACCCAGTCAACACACTGTGACTGCACCAGATGAATTAGACCTTTATGAACCAGAATACTTATACCCTCGAAAAGCTTATACTTTTGATCGAGAAGACTCAGACCAATCTCTGTCACTAGAAGAAAATGAATGGGCCACTTAACATTCTCGCCGTAAAAGCAGAAGAGCCCCTAAACAGCGTGTCTGTGGAAATTGTAGTTCTCCTGACCACCTCTTCGCAAATTGTCCTACCAACCAATGTAATCGATACCAGGAATTTGGCCATATCGCTATTAAATGCCCTAAGCAAACCCCAAGACGAACCACCTGCCCTACTTGCCATGACTCCAACCATCTATACAGGGATTGCCCTAATAATGTTTGCAGAGGATGCAGTACGTTAGGCCATATTGAAGCTTACTGTCCTCTTGCTACTTGAAAAAGACAAAACTTGGTTTACCAGTGTGGATGAACTCTTGATCAAGTTGATAGTAATCGCCTACCTAACCATAGCACTCGCTGTACCCACTATTGTTGTCAATATAAAGTTCCTAACAGACCTGAAGTCCTTAGACTTCTTGAAGAAAAACTTGTATGCCCTGGATGCTATTCTGACTTTCACTGTGCTCTAGACCGAGAAGACCCTAGAAGTATCTATTTCTTTACCCAAGGTGAAGGACGGGGAATACTTGTTAAATACAAAGTATGTGATAAATCAGACACAAGGCCTAGAATGTATCAACTAGACAGTCTTCGAGAAGAATTATGGTTTTGTGAATTAGAACACCTCTACGCATATAAAGCTAGCCAGAATGTCTAGTATAATCCTAACTATAACCTCTGGACCAGAATTAAACGTTATACTGAATCAACAAAGAATGCAGAACATCAATATGAAATGAACCAGACTAGAATTTATCGACTTGCAAAGATTCTCTTGGATGAAAATGACCAGACCATTGCCCAGGGCTTAGAACCTCTGATCTCTGATCGCATAACTCAACCTTGGAGTTATGAGAAAATACAACTTATATTGCAAGCTGAATCAGACCTATTATCAGAAAATAATATTGACCCTCTACAAGCAATTTTGGATGAATTCTTCGACACTAACCACCCAGACTACGACCAGAAGTATGCCCTTGCTGTACTTTGAAGAAACTTTACAGTTCCTGTTGACCTTTGCCAGGAGTGTTTGCATGTTAAACACCAAGAGGAATTGAATATGAATCAGGAATACTGTGATGGTTGCAAAATTCCAGACCCAGAAATTTAATCTCCGCCTATTGAAGAAACTATTAAGGAATTGGATAATGTCTCCCAATTCTATCAGCTTCAACAACAAGTGCAACAACAAGACCAACTGATAAAACAATTACAAACAAGAATTGAAACCTTGAAAACTACCAACGCTGCTTTACTACGCTTTTTCCAAGAAGAAGCCCAAAATACTCACCAACGAGCTAATGCCTTGGATATGCTCTGTCAAAATTTTTAGGGAATCCTAGGCAGGATCATAAACTACCTGTCGACCCAGACCAGACCCTTATACCTAGACCTGTAAATATTATTACTCTTGAACATGAAGAATATACTCTATCGATTCAGACCTCTTTAAATATTGGACCACTTAATAAAGAACAAGGCCTAGCTTTTCGGAAATTATTAGAAGAATTTGCAGACCTCTTTGCAAATGATATAACTGAGCTAGGGCGAACCAACTTGGTTACTCACCGAATCTATACTGAGGATATACACCCTATTCGTTCCCGCCCTTATTCTGTACCTCCAAATGAGCAAGAATTTATACAAGAAGAAATCCAAAGAATGTTAGAACATAAACTTATTCAACCCTCTGATAGCCCATGGACCTCACCTGTTGTTCTAGTACGAAAGAAAAATGGCAAATTACGATTCTGTGTAGACTACAGAAAAATAAATGCTGTTACCAAAAAGGATGCTTACCCTCTACCTCACATTGATGAAATGCTTAATGCCCTTATGGAATGCTCTTGGTTTTCTACTCTCGATCTTGCAAGTGGATATTAGCAAGTTGCCATGGACCCCCATGACAAAGAGAAAACTACCTTTACTACACGATACGGAATTTATGAATTTAATGTAATGCCTTTTGGTCTTTGCAATGCTCCCGCAACTTTCCAAAGGCTAATAAATCGTATATATAAAGGAATTGCATGGAAATTTGTAGTTGTCTACTTAGATGATACAATTGTTTATTCTAGAACATTTGATGAACATTTAACACATTTAAAAAGAGTATTTAATAGAATTAAACAAGCAAGACTCAGACTTAATATAGAAAGTGTACCTTCTGGATGCACCAACTACCTTTTTTTGGACACCTAATCTCTGCTAAGGGTATCGCCCCTGACCCTCAAAAAGTAGAAGCCGTCCAACGAATCCAACCTCCTAAAAACCTTACAGCCCTTCGACCTTTCCTTGGACTTGCAGGATATTACCGCCAATTTATTCAAAACTTTTCATCAATTGCTCGCCCTCTAAATTCCCTCCTACAAAAAAATGAACCCTATCACTGGCAGGATAAACAACAAAAAGCTTTTGAAGAATTAAAATCTAGACTCATTACTGCTCCTATATTAGCCTACCCCAACTTTAAAGAGACATTTATACTTGCTACCGATGCTTCTTACAATGGCTTTGGAGCCACACTAAGCCAACTAGATAGATATGGGAAAGAATACCCTATTGCCTATGCTAGTAAAAGTCTGCGAAAAGAAGAAATGAATTATGCCGCAACTGAACTCGAATGTGCTGCAGTTGTATGGGCCATAGAACATTTCCATAATATCTAGGCACTACAAAATTCATTCTAGTTACGGACCACTTAGCATTGAAATGGTTACGTACTGCTGAACCCAAAGGAAGAATTGGAAGATAGATAACCATACAATTTTGGAATTATTCATAAACCAGACCGAATCCATTCAAATGTTGATGCCCTCTCATGGTTACCGACTCAGACAACTATACCTACTAAATCTCATGAATCTTGACCAATATAATAATCTCTACTATTATTTGGACACAGACCGATTTCCAGATGGACTCACCGACCAAGAACAGAAACGACTTATGACCCAGGCTAAATATTTTGAAATTAGACATCACCTTCTCTATAAGAAGAATAAAAGAAACCCAGACAGTCCTCTTAGAGTTATAAAATGGACAGAAGTTGAACCAGTATTATATATAATGCATAAGTACCCCACTGCTGGACATTTGGGAATGGACGCTATGTATTATAAAATATCAAAAAGTTATTATTGGGATCAAATGTATCGAGATATACAAGAATATGTGAAGACTTGTGAGGAATGCCAAAGAAGACAAAAAGGTCATAGAAAAGAACCTTTACACCCTATACAAATAGGAAGAGCTTTAGAACGTGTTGGAATTGACCTTGTAGGCCCTTTGCCTATAACTAAACAAAACAATCGATATATTATTATTGCTACCGAATACCTGACATGATGGCCAGAAGCTCATGCTGTTTCAGATGCTAGTGCTAGTACACTCACTCAGTTTATCTTTGAAGAGATAATTGTAGACATGGAACTCCAAAAATTATCTTATCAGACCAAGGTCGCAATTTTATTAGTGAAACAATTAGAATTCTCTGTGAGAAATTTCTTATTAAGTATAAATTCTCTTCTCCCTACTACCCTCAGACAAATGGTATGGTAGAAAGATTTAATAGAACATTGTGTGAATCACTTGCAAAAGTGATAGGAGATGACGATTGGGATTTGTATATACCTGCTGTTCTCTTAGCATATAGAACAAAAAGACATGCTACCACAGGATATACCCCCTTTCAACTTATATATGTGAGATATGCTATCTTACCAATCGAAGTACTTTTCCCAGTAGAACCTATAGAAATTGATGATGAAATAGACTTACAAGAGAGTATTCTCCAACGTGCTTATGATTTAATAGAGAAATTACCAAATTATCAGACTCTGGCTAGACAAAATACTGAACGGTCACAGCAGAAACAAAAAGTCCATTTTGACGCCAATACTCGAATAGAGACATTTGAAATTGGTAATAAAGTATAGATACAAAGAAAGGAACTAGAAGCCTCTCGCTCAGCCAAATTTGAAGACAAAAGATTTGGACCTTTTCTTATCCATGAGAAATTAGATAATGGTGTTTATAAATTACGGACAATAGAAGGAAAAATTTTACAAAAATACTATAATAGTGATCGTCTTGCTAAATATCACGAGCCACAAACATGGGAACCAGTAGTTGTTATTGATTCTCCTGGAAATTTCTAGAAGAAATTTGATCTACAAGGGGATGAAACACACAATTTAATTCGTAAAACCTCAAAATGTATTTATACAACTACCCCTTTTGGAATTTTCCCAAAAATGACCACCCTTACATTGCAACCTCAAACCTTGTTAGCCCTCCAATACCTTTTTAAGACATAAAAACAAGATAATGACACCCAAAATTATGCATTGTGGATTACATCACAATGTGTATGGTTATGTGACAAAAATGATACCACTCAGACTATAGACCTTACTAATGTAATTACTTCTTTTCTTGAGCCAGACTAGAGGTTGGAACCGGTTTTAAATATTCGAGTTTATCACATCTAAATTCGAGTTTATCACACCAAAATTCGAGTTTATCACGTCATTTATTAATAGTTGATGTGATAAACTCGAATTTTGGTGTGATAAACTCGAATTTAGATGTGATAAACTCGAATATTTAAAACCGGTTCCAACCTCTAAGCCAGACTCAAATAATTTTCTGAACACTCTAGACAACACAGAACAATTAGAAATTAATGTACCAGAAGTAAATAACACAGAAGAAATGAACCAAAACTTAGAATTAGAAGACATACAAGAAGAAGCATTAACAGTTCCAGTTACTAATCAAGAAGAAGTCACTCCTGCCCCATTACCTGAAAAATTAACCAAGATTGTGCAGGATATTATCCAACCTTGTGGACCCCTAACTCAGACATCTATTCCTCCATATACTGGAATAACGTATCAAGAGAAATTGCAGAAAATTCTCAAACGAATTAAAACTCGAACTAGAAACAGACAAGACCAAAATAAACTGCTCGAAGCTTATTATTATCTTGGTAACCTTATAGACAAGTACCCTAATGCTCATGAAGATATTCAATCTATAATTGAGAAGACTCAAGAAAAAAGAAGAGCCCGAGACACATGGAAGTGTGCCAAACGGATGAAATTGCTTTTCTCTAACCGACCTATAGAAAACATCTCTCGAACAACCTATATTACTTATACAATGATTACGAGGTTAACCGATGCTGAACTTTCTCAAGTCCTTCCCCAAATTAGAACTCACGGAGTTCGTTCTTAAAGGGGAGAGAAATGTTATAGAATAGGTTTTAATTTTGGTAGAAATTAGTTAGAAAATTAGAACTTAATAAGGAAATTTTGTAATAACCGTATTTAGTAATAGTGATATGCGAAATTAATGTGCAATGACACTCAATGACGCTTAGCGACGCTTAACGACGCTTAACGATGCTTAGCGACGCTTAATAATGCTTAGCGACGCTTAACGACGCTTAGTGATGCTTAATGACGCTTAGCAACGCTTAACGACGCTTAGTGACGCTTAGCTCAATAGATATATAAACCACCTTATTTCCCTTAGTTTTAGACAGATCCAGACATTGTATTTTATCTTTACCTTTATATTAATTACCCTCCTCTATTATTATTAATAAACTCTTGGGATTTCTAAGGAACAGACACCTTGGAATAGCCCTCTTGTTAAATTAATAAACTGTGTATTATCTCTTGTTGTTTTATACCGAACTGCCTCAGAGAAGTGTGTAGTTTCTTACAGACATAAAAGAAACTATACTTCCCTCTTGCACACCGCTTCACGCCCAAAGTAAGGGATCTTAGGAGCCGTGTGATTGTTACTTTATCGGAATTAAAAGAAGGCTTCCAGTACTGTAACAATACTAATGTTTACTTATTTAAAAAACCACATATTTATTTAATATTAATTTTATACTAATTTAACTAACTCTATTTTATATTTTTGTAATTAGTAATACGTTACAAAAACACCTTACAACTTCTCCTAATATTGACGATTCTTCGATAGTCTTCTACTTTTAGTTTATAGATCATTAGTAGTTTTAACTTTTTAGCTTGGTTTATTTTGGCAATTCCCAATTTACACGGAAAATATAGTAAGTTTGAATAGTTGCAGTGGCATAGTATCAGATAAGTTGCTTGATACCCAGTGCCCTTTGTTCTGGTGACATATTTTCCAAGATTTCTCCATAACAGATAATAATGCTTTTTGATTCTATTTTAAAATCTGCTAATACGGATAAATCAGTGAAAAGAAATTGCCAATTGCTACCAAGATTATTTGAGACCTTCTTGTTAGCGCTAAATTTTTTACCAAGAATAACCAAAAATTAAAAGCAGGGTTTGCTTTACCAGGCGACATTGATGGAAGCACCATAAGTAATTGAGTTAATTTTTATGGCAATTTTGCTAAAGGTTCATAGTGCAAAATGCGGTTCTCTTAACTTTTAACCAATAAACACAATTCTATGATAAAAAAAGATGGCCTTGACTTTTTTTTTCATTGCAATGACAAGCTCACTTGGTTGTCCTAATTATATTCCGCTAATTAAATATTGAACACTGATCTATTAACTAAGAAAAAGAGGAAAATCGAAATTATTAGAATTCCCACAGTCCTAATGTTTGTCTGTAAACACTTACATGATGGTTATTGAGTATGTGCTCGAAAGCATTCTACGTTACATAAATACCCAATTTTTTAAATTTGATAAATATAATATAATCGATCAATGATTGACCCAATGATTGATTGATTATATATGCTCGAGCTTATAAATTATATGCTTGATCGATTATACTCGATTAATATACATAATCGATTTTTGATCGATCATTGAAAATTTTTTTTAATTAATCATCGATCAACAATTTTTTTGTCGAGTCAATTCACTACTTTTTACTCCTCTCTTCCTTTTTACTCCTCTCTCCCTTTTTACTCCCCTTTTCCTTTTTACTTCTCTTTCCCTTTTTACTCCTCTTTCCCTTTTTACTCCTCTCTCCCTTTTTATTTCTCTCTCCCTTTTTACACCTCTCTCCCTTTTTATTCCTCTTTCCCTTTTTACTTCTCTCTCCCTTTTTATTCCTCTCTCTCTTTTTACTTCTTTCTTCCTTTTTATCCCTTTTTACTTCTCTCTCACTTTTACTCCTTTTTCCCTTTTTACTCCTCTCTCCCTTTTTACTCCTCTCTTCCTTTTTACTCCTCTCTCCCTTTTTACTCCTCTCTCCCTTTTTACTCCTCTCTCCCTTTTTATTCCTCTTTCCCTTTTTATTCCTCTCTCCCTTTTTACTCCTCTCTCCCTTTTCCCTCTCTTACTTTTACTTCTCTCTCCTTTTTCTCCTCTCTTCTTTTTACCTGCTGGGTTACTATTATAGCCCAATTTTTCATTAGCACATTTCAAATATAACATTTATAAAAATTACCCCATTAGCATTCTTTCAAATATACCTATTTTGCTATTTAGCGGGTTTCAAATATAACCTTTTTCTCCAATACCTACTTTTCAAATATAAATTTTTTAAAAAACGGGCCTCCATTAGCTATTTTTCAAATATGATCTCACATAGATTATTCAGGGTTCTGGTCTTTTAAATCTGCTTCAACTTGGTTCTGAGGACGGAAAAGCAACTTCATCGAAACTAAGCTGTAAAATAGGTGAGGTTGGGCTAGTTTTTAGGTCTTTTCGTTTTTGACTTCACTAGATGCCGTTTTTTGTATTCTTGTGGCTTGCAAATTGAGACGCGAAATGGTGCTGTGCCAGTTTTTAGATAAGTGCTAGTGGTTTTTTTTTATTTACTATTTTTTTTCTTCTTTTTTTGCTTGTTGCCTTTACTAACTTCTGTTTTCTTTAGGTCTTTTAAATCAGCTTCAACTTGGTTCTGAGAACGGAAAAGCAATTTCACCAGAGCTAAGCTGAGAAATGGATAGAGCTGGGGCTGGTTTTTAGGTCTTTTCGTCTTCGACTTCGCCGGATGCCATCATTCGTATTCTTGTGACGTGAAATAAGGCTGGGCTAGTTTTTAGATAAGTGCCAGTAGGGGGGTTTTTTTTTTTCTCTCTTCTTCTTTTTCTTTTTTTGCTTGTTGTCGTTACTAATTTCACTTTCTTTAGGTCTTTCAAATCAGCTTCGACTTGGTTTTGAGGACAGAAAAGCAACTTCGCCAGAGCTAAGCTGCGAAATGGGTGGGGTTGGGGCTAGTTTTTAGGTCTTTTTGTCTTCAACTTAGTTCCTGGATGCCGTCTTTCGTATTCTTGTAGCTTGCAAGTTGAGGCGAAATGGTGCTAGACCGGTTTTTAGATAAGTGCTAGTGGGAGGTTTTTTTATTTACTAGTTTTTTTTTTTTTACAACTCTTTCTTTTAGTTGATTCTTTTCTTGAAGTTGTCCTTCCTGGAGTCATCGTTCTTGGTGTGGTTCTTAGAATGAGAGTCAAGATCTTTTTTGGTTTACTGTAAGTGTTTTGTTTTTACTAGTTTTTTTTTGTTACGAGGTACTAACTTTTCTCTTTTTTATTTTTTTTTGGAGTTGTCATTCTGGGAGTCGTCGTTCTGGGAGATGTCGTTCTTGGAGTCTCATTCTTAATCCAAGAAAATGGGTGCTTTTGGTGTTTTCGTTTTGTCACTGTAGGAAATCGATCGAGTCAGGGGTTCTGTTATAGGTGCGTGGGGCTGGGCGAAGTATTTTTTTAAATTAGGATTTTTTTTTTTTGTATCGTTGATTTTTTTTAAAAAAAATAAAAAAAGTTCAGATTGTACCCAGTAGTGATAAATTGTTTCGCTCTTTTTTTTCTTTTTTTTTATATAATTAAAGGATAGTTATGTATCGTTATATATTGTTGATTTTTTTTTAAAAAAATAAAAAAAGTTCAGGTTTTATCTGGTAGTGATAGATAGAGATAGATTTGCTTTTTTTTTTAACATGTAGTTTCGTTATGTAGATGATCAATTGATCAAAATCGGTTTCGTGAATCACATGTACGCTGATTTGCTCTTTGCAAATCGGTCGTAATGTGACTCATGTGATCGATTTTGATTGGTCAATTACGGGGTCGCCAAAACTAATGCTCATTTTTAAATATTAATATATAAAATTTTTTTAAAATATTTTAAATTTTAATAATAATAGATTAGAAACAACTATTTTAACATTTTAGTAGCCAAATATGCCCCCTAACTGCTGATGGTTTAAGGGATAAAAGTTAATTTTTATTAAATAAACTAAACTTCATTATTAAGTAAAATTTTTTAGCATAACAAATTATACATATACAAAATTTTTAAATTTTTTAAAAAAATATTTATAAAATTACTAAATATAATAATAAATAAAATATAATATTTTTGAACATGTGCACTGTAGCGCACCTTATATGATTTGGTGTAATATAAAATCAAAACAACCAAATAACCCATTTATTTGTTAGTTAGGGTTAGAGTGAAGTTAGAATAATGTGTAGACAAAAAAAGAACTTTATAGTAAAATTTTACAAGAATTTTTTTTTGTTAGAGCATGAAGAGTGGTTTCATAAGCAAAATTATAAGCCATAGCCGATTTTTTAAAAGATCGTATTTTTTCTCAGTTTTACATTACACCTGATCCTACGATCTGATTGGTTTATCAGATGGGTGCACAATGCATATGCGCTAAATTACATAAATCTAATAAATATTATATTTAAAAATTTTTCAAAAATTTTTTAATTTTAAATTAATATTTATGCAACTCTTTTCAATGATTTTTTGTACCAAAATTTTCAAAAAATACTGACCTACGAAAACTATATAGTTAGTATATCTAAATACAACAAAACTTCACCAAGCTGCTGTTGGGTACAAAGTCCATTTACTGAATATTCTGCGCCTAAAATAGAGATAAAAAAGACTAGCAGACTTTTAAACGAGGCACTTTGGTTGGCTTTAGTACTATTGAGCAAAGAAGTAATAAAGAACCTCTGAAGCTTTGTCAAGTCCTATTGATATAAAATAGAAGTAGAGACCTAGTTTGGTATACTATTCTTTACAGCATAACTCCTACAAACTCCTTTTGTTTTTGGTACTCATTACGGCATTCTCTTGGACTTTTCAAAATTTTAAGAAATGGGCATTTTAGTTTACCCCTTCAAAAAGATCAGTAGTGTTTACTCTTTCTGAATTGGTAATGCGCCTATCTAATCGGAATCAAGTTATATGTGAAACTGGGTCCTTTGAGATAAACAATGAATGACACATAAGATGTTTTGGTATAAAATTCAAAATGAAATTTCTTTCTAAAATGGTTTATTAGGTATAGTTTTTTTTTTCTTTTCTTAAATCTGTACATATAATATTCAGGTGAGACAATTTCTTGTACAGTATTATATAATTTTTATTGTTTGAACAGACGTAAATAGTGCTATCATAGCCATTACTTTGTGCCCTTTTTCTCTTTCTTTTCATTTTTATGTTATACTATTTTGGTTTTTCGTTTAGATTGTATAGCTTTCCCCCATTTTATTTTTTCTTTTTACTTTTTTATTTTTTGGTAAAATCCTGCTACTCGAGAAGTTAGAAGAAGAGGGTTAGAAAGTAGATAGTTATGATAGGCAACAATCTCCAATTAGTGATTCAGATACTCTAAATCTAACGAGAGAAGGGGCTACTAATGAAAGAAATGTTTGATATAGCAGGTCACATTTAAGGATATTAGAACATCTGGGTGGGTCGCAATTTATAATAAACCAACTTAAAGAAGGTAGATCATTTTGTACTAGTATTATATAAGTGATGAAATAATTTTGTAGAATAACTGCCGAATTAAAAAAAAATTTTAAATTAATATTTAACTTTTATATTTAATAAGAGCTTTACTAAAGCACCTATGGTGTTTTAACCATATTACATAAACTATTAAAATAGCCAATCAAAATTTAAGATCAGGTGTAACAAAAATTTCGTTTTTTGTTTATTTTTTTAAAAAAACATTCATATTATAAAATTTTGTTTATGAAACTATCTTTGGGCTCTAATAAAAAAAAATCCTTGCAAACATACCTGGGTACTCGTCACCATAGCGGGAAGTACAGTTGTTCGCATATTTCTGAATTCGGAACGTCAAATCCTGGGTTTCCAAGTTGCAGAAAAATCAGCTAGTTGCGGCAGCATGCAGGCTTGAGATACTTATTCAATGTGGTAGAGGCAGCTGCATGGCTTGAGATACGAACTCTCGAAAAGTACGCTAGTAAGGAACTAGGTACACCAATTTGGAAGCAGAAAGCGCCTACCTAGAATTACATACACCAAATTGGAAGTAACGATATTAGGAAATGTAGGTAAAGTGGTGGACATGTGAATACTAACGGTTGGTTGGGGAAAAGGGACGTTCAAAACCAGGCTAACTATAAATGGGAGTATGGTAGGCTCTGGTAGGTTTAGGTTATGGATAAAATAGTCCAAGTCTCGATACTTAGTAGATAGTATAATAATTGTAAGCAATATATTGTAATGATTAATATATACTCAATAAAGTCCAGAGGCATGACCCCACTTTCATATTAAAAAAAAAATAAAAAATTTCTTGCTAAATTTTGTATATATTAATGCCCTGATAAAATCCAGGCCTTATTCTAACTCTAAAATAATTAAAATTTATTTTTGTTTTATAAAAATTTATTTTTTTGTTTTTGTTACATGAATTTGCAAATCTAATTTACCTATGGTAGTAAAATACCATAAATGTGTTTTATAATAATTGTTTAATAATAAGGGCGCTGCCAGATATTATGTAATATTTTTTTATTAAGAGGTTACCCCCACCCCCTACATTACATATGAAGTATATATATAGTATATTATGCCCAGCTACCCCCCTAAAAATATTATGTAATATCTGTTAGCGCTCTAATATCTAGCTCAAAATTTTTTAAAAGTTTTTGAAATTTTAGAATTATATATAATTTATTATACTAAACAAATTTTAAATAACAATCATATTTAGTTTATTTATTAATAAAAAAAATTTTTTTATATATAGCAACTATAATGAATAATTTTTTAAAAATTACTAATTATATATATATGTAACATTATGCAAATTTGTATAACTTTGATTAATTTAAAACTAATGCATAGAAGTTTGCAAACTTTTTTTTATTTAAAAGCTATAGATTTAAGTAATATTTTATACAATTTTTAGCTTTATATCTTATTTATTTAGCTCAATATAGATTTTTAAAAAGTGTCCATAATAATATAATACCTCTCATGGGTCAAAATTATACAAATTAGTATAATATCGGGTACCTAATATGCAATATATATATATGATATATACTCGATATGTGTAAGATATATTTATACATATACCCGATATGTGTAGAGTTTATGTAGAATATCAGACACATATCAGACATATATAGTACATATAGTATATATTTCATATACGTATAGAGTACATAAGTTGTATATATCGTATGTGTAAATTCTGTAATACATCATGTACCTAATATATATCATATACAGGGAGTTACCATTGCATTGTAAACACTTTTTGGATTGTAATTACATGAAATCAGATAAGTAACCATAGCACAAAATTTAAATTTGTTAACAAAACTTTAATTAAATATATCTCTGCAACCACCTGATCAAATTTAATGAAAATTTTTTTACTTATTCTACGGATACATAAAATTTAAATAAAAAAATTTTCATCAAATTTGATCAAGTGGATGCAGAGATATTCTTGATCTAAGTTTTGTCAAAAATTTAAACATATCTGTCATATGATATATGTTTTGAAATTCTCTAAAACTTTAATCAAAGATATCTCTGCAACCACCTGATCAAGTTCGATAAAAATTTTTTTATTTAAATTCTATGGATCCATAAAATTCAATAAAAAAACTTTTCATCAAATTTGATTAGGTGGTTGCAGAGATATTTTTGATCAAGTTTTAGAGAATTTCAAACTGCATATCACATGACAGATACATTTAAATTTTTGACAAAACTTTGATCAAGAATATCTCTGCAACCATCTGATAAAATTTGATGAATTTTTTTATTTAAATTTTATGGATTCGTAGAATAAGTAAAAATATTTTCATCAAATTTGATCAGGTGGTTGAAGAGATATTCTTGATCAAAGTTTTGTCAACAAATTTAAATATATCTGTTATATGATATGTGTTTTAAAATTCTCTAAAACTTTGATCAAAGATATCTCTGCAACTACCTGATCAAATTTGATAAAAATTTTTTATTTGAATTCTATGGATCCATAAAATTCAAATAAAAAAATTTTCATCGAATTTGATTAAGTGGTTGCAAAGATATCTTTGATCAAAGTTTTAAAGAATTTCAAAATGCGTATTACATGACAAATACATTTAAATTTTTGACAAAACTTTGATCAAGAATATCTCTGAACCACTTGATCAAATTTGATGAAAATTTTTTATTTAAATTTTATGGATCCATAAAATAAGTAAAAAAATTTTATCAAATTTGATCAGGTGTTTGCAGAAATATCCTTGACCAAAGTTTTGTCAACAAATTTAAATGTATCTATCATATGATATGCATTTTGAAATTCTCTAAAACTTTGATCAAAGATATCTTTGCAACCACTTGATCAAATTCGATAAAATTTTTTTTATTTGAATTCTATAGATCCATAAAATTCAAATAAAAAAATTAAATTGAATTTGGTCAAGAACTTGTAGAGATATCTTTGATGAAAGATTCTTCTATTTCCAAAAAGCATATTATAAAAAAGCTATACTAAATAAAAAAAAGCTATTATGGAATGATTATTTAACCAAAAAACTTGAAATTTTAGAAAGCAAAATTTTAGCATATTCTCTATTGATTGTATTAGTGTGTATTAACTTGTTTTATTTGAACTTGTAAAAATCTAGACTGTGATGGTGATTTTTCTGTTTTTATCAAAATTAAAAATTTTAAAAAATTCTGAATCTGAAAGCAAATTGAAAAATTATTATAACTTTGTCAATATTAATCCGTTTTTGATGAAATTTTAGCTGAAGACTCTCAAATACTATTCTATCAACTTACTAAGTCACATTTTGGAGGTTTTATTTTGAGATAGTGCTTCTGAAAGCATTTGAAGTTTAGAAAAAACTTGCGAAAATGTATGTGTCACAATTTACAAAAATGTTAATATCTTCACGAGTTTTTAATATTTTTTCATGAAATTTGAGATTCTATTAGTCCATGATATGCGCTACAAGTTTTGTTATAAATTTTTTTTCAGTTAGCATAGTAAAATTTCTTGTAAATCATCACCGAACAGTGGGTTATTTTGAAAAAACAAAAAAAACATATTACAAAAAAGCTATATTGAAATTGTTTACAGGAACTTTCATCAAAGATATCTCCACGAGTTCTTGACCAAATTTGATAAAAATTTTTTTATTTTAATTCTATAAATTTTTAGAATTCAAATAAAAAATTATTATTAAATTTGATAAAGAACTCATAGAGATAATATTAATAAAAGTTTTTAAAAGTTAAAATATTTAAGTGACAAAATTGAGATGATTTACATGTATCATGGTGTGAATAGCAATTTCCTTTGAAATATATACTTTAATTGAAATTTTAATATATAGATGTAAATTTTGAAAACATAATTTTGTTAAGGATGCAGCAAAAATTGAAAGACTTTAAAATTAGAAGAAAAAAAATTATTAAGTGATATATAATCAAAAATATTTTACTAATTTTTTAACAAGATTGTTAAAATGTACCACTGGTGTTTAACACTAGTATGAAGATCAATATCAAAAAAATAAACAAAAAAAAAAGAAATAAAAGTTAAAACTAATAAATGTTAAGTTAGAGTTAATAGTTAGAATTAGGGTGAGGCATAGTATATAGTAAAATTTCACAAAAAGGATTAGGTTTATTTTTTTAAAAAAAAAGATGGTTTCATAGATAAAATTTTGAGTTAAAAGGTATTTTTTAAAAAATACCAAAACAACAACAAATTTAAATTACACCTGATCTTACGTTATACTGCATTTAAAAAATTTATTGGTGAAAATCATTGTGGTGTTGAACACTAGTAGTGTGTTTTAGTAATCTCGTTTTTTAACATATAAAATTGTGTAATAATTTTTAATCAAAAAATTCATCATTGTGCAAAAATAAATTAGACTAAACATAAGATAAGTATGGGTATTGTGGTTAGTGATACAAATCGAAAATTGAATTAATCGATTAGTTGTAAAGTCGACAACTAATCAATTTGAATTTTACAGACCCAACTTAGTCGATTAATCGATTAGTCAACCAATCGATTAATCGATTGGCCAACTAATTGATTAATCGACTAATTAATCGATTAGTCAATTGGTCGTTTAATCAACTGATCATATAAGAATGTCAACCCAGCTGTATTTTACCAAGTTTCGTTTATTATTTATTCAATTAATCGATTGGTCAATCGATTAATCAACTAATCGATTAGTCGATTAATCACCAACTAATCGATTAGTTGAATAAAATCGATTAATCGATTAGTTGGATAAAATGATCTATCAACTAATCGATTGAAAAATTTTCATCGATTTGTATCACTAATTGTAGTAAAATTAAGAGAATTTTGGTATAACTCTGGATCTATTGGTCCAAATTGAATGATTTTGGCTCCATTCAATTCGTCTCAATGAGACAAATCAAATGGTAACAAAATCGTTCAATTTGGGATCACAAGATCACAAGTTATTTACAATTATATATTATACAAAATTGGAAGGAGTATTGTGGTAGATAAGGGTATTGTGGCAGAATTTGCAATAACTTGTGACCTATCAGTCCAATCTAAACGATTTTTATACTATTCAAATTGTCTCATTGAGACAATTCAAATAGTATAAAAATCGTTTAATTTTAATGTTCGAATATAATGTATTAGTTTTTTTCAAAAAATTTAATTTAAACATTCAAACACTAATATCTTATGACCTAGTGATTGAAATCAAACGATTTTTGTACCATTTGAATCGTCTCGATGAGACAATTCAAATGGTATAAAAATCACTTAGATTGGGCTGATGGTTTACAAGTTATTAGCAAATTCGCCACAATACCCATATCCACCTAATTACTTTATGTTTGATTTTATTAGATGATTGATTATACTAGTGTACTATGTATATATGCATGCCAGATTACTTTAGCATATTGATGTAAGTTTGATATGTACATGCTTATTGTTTACCAAAAAACAATTAACGTCTAATGTTACAGGTGCTGCTAGTATATAAATATATAGCATACACCAAAAAAAATTTTTTGCCCAATTCTTACTATTTTGAAACCTGCGGTAATTCTGTTCATTTTAAAGTTTGTGATTCAAGAGTTATATTATTAACTTTAACAGTATAGGTAGAAGTAAATTTAGGATAGTAAGATGTAATGAGAAATAAAAAAAATTGAATACAGAGGTCTAGAACATATTTAGTTACAAAAAAAGAATAATATAATCTAAATTTATATTTGCATAAACAGTGCATAAAAGCATCTCTATTTTATCATATCGCTCAAATAATTATTAGTGGTAAATTATAACAATAATGGTATGTATAATCAGTTGTGCAATATTAGATTTAAAAGTATAGCATGATTTATACAATATTTATATATAAAATCAATATAAAATCTTTTTTTGCAAATTAATTCTTTTTACCTTTTGTGTTAATAAAACAATTGCTAAAGCTATTTGGACAAGTAGATTTAATCAAGCAAAAAATTTCATCTCTAATAATAAGCAATAGAGCCTCTAACTATATTTGTTGTGAGACTAAATAGGCTCATAATTACTATTAGATAGCTCAGTACTTAATTGCCAATCCGGATAAGATCAGCAATATTTTTATATTTAGAATTGGGGCAAAACAAATATATAAACAACATAGTACAAAATCTAAAACAGGCCTGTATATATAAAATTTTTATATAATTTAAAGAATTTTAAAGACATTTTTACTTATATCTTCTTATTTACAGATCTGATTTTAATGAAATTTTACTAGTAGATGACAAGAACTTGCTCTACAACTTTACTTATATCAAAAAATAATATTTACTTAGTACAAAAAAAAAACTTTTCATAAAAGTCATAATCAGATTTACTAATATATTCTTTATATATTTGTTTATCTCTAATTTTATATATAGTAATAATATAGCTATAGTGCCGATCTTATCTGGATTGGTAATTAAGCAAAAGTGATTGTTTGGTTCGCAAAAATATGTTATCTACTATATTTATTCTTTATAATAAATAGCTTTCTTAGGTACAGTTATAACCTTTAAAGGTAGGTCTAGGATCCAACTGTTACCTTCCTAAAAGCTATTTTTTTTATATTTATAAAATGTTTATTAAATTTGGGCAAGAACTCATGAAAATATCTTTGATATAAACAATTTTAGCGCAGCTTTGTAATATATGTTTTTTTGTTTTTTCAAAATAACCCAACTTATTATTTTATTTACTTTATAATTATAATTATCCATTTATCATTTTTATCTAGTATATTAGTTGTCTATATCCAACAGTAATGAAAGTCTTCTATTACCAATGATAACAACAAGTTTTGTAGTATTTAGTAATAGTTTAATATAATTGTTTAGATCAAATATTCTTATACATATTTATTAATTTTTCTTCAATATATTAAATAAATACAAATAATCATTGATATAATCAATAATTTGATTAAATCATCGATTGAATTATTTTTTATAATAATGTTCTATGTATATTGGATAATTTATTTATTTTTTGTTTAGAAATTATTAATTTTTTATGAGAACTCTTTCCAATGAATACTTGAACCAAATTACTAACAGAAGAAAAGCAAGAAGGTTTTTGTTAAAGAGTTGCCTATATATAATATATAGTAGAATAACACAGAAAAACAGTTTTTATAAAGGTCAACTACTGACTAGGAACTTCTTTATATATTCGACTTACAAGTTAAAAGCATACTTTTACAAAATAACTGGCAGAAGGTAGAACCCTTGTACAAGAAATTTTGGTAAAGATTAAAGTTTTTTTCTGTTGACAAAGTATCCTGTGGTAAAACAGTAGGGAACAACAAAAAAATGAGTTTTTCTAACTATACCCTCTCCTTTAAATTTCTTTTGAGTATTGTTTTACTTCCTTTTGGATTTTTTTGAAATTTTTACCAAAAAGTAGAAATTCTAGCTTACCCCTTCAAAAGATTGGCAGTGTTTACTCCTTTCAAATCAGGAATAGGACCTAAATTGGGACCAGCGACGTCACGAGTAAATTTGGTTGCTACATACAAATAAACAATAAGTGATGTAGTTGGATCTGAGAGCATGTGAAAAATTTCTTATCTTTTTTATTTTTAGTTTTAGTTTTATTGTTTTTTTTTTACTTTTTTACCGTATATATGACCTTTTGATAGATTTAGTCTATATAGTGTTATATAATTTTTATCATCTCATGCAGATGTAGCAGTGTCTGAAATTGGATTGCGGAGTCTGCGGACTACAACAAATTTTAAATTTCTGCAACCAAAATCTGATATGCATATGTGAATTCCGCACATAAATTTGCAAAGTTTACTTATAAATTTCGATTAAATGCTTAAGCATGCAACTAAATTTTTATAAATTCTTATAATCTGCAACTATTTTTTTTATTTAGTTGCAGCCCGCAACAAATTTAAAAATTGAATTTCATACACTGAGATGTAGTAGCACCTTAATTTTTTATTTTTCTTTGCTTGTTCTTTGGGGTTTGTTTTTTTTTTTTTTTTATTTGTCTTATTGGTTTGTTTTGTTGTCGTTTAGGTTTGTTGTTTTGGCCCCATTTTAGCTTTCCCTTTTTTTTATTCTTTGTCATGAGTAGTTCAGAGAGGAAGTTTTTTAGAAGAAATAGATTATGAATTAGGAAGCTGATACCCAGTGTTGTTGACTGGAAGCAGGAACTTCACTGAACGTCCAGATAATTCCAGTGGTCCAGTGTATACATGCTGGCAAAACCCGGACAAATTCCAACTAATAAAAAAACAATTGCTATTTATAAAAGATTAAATCAAATAAATAATCTTAATATTTTGTAAATATATTATTTATAACTATAAGAATATATATGATTTGTTTAAATAAAGATTATTAATAAAGTTTTTGAGATATTAGTTATACTAGAATTTGGGATTTGGGATTTGGGATGACGGACAAATCCCAAACTATAGTAAGTCGGGATTTTGCCAACATGTATAGTCCAGTGGTTCCAGTGAAGTTTTCACTGAAAGGAATTATTTCACTGGAACCAATATAATATTAGCCAATCAAAATACGAATAAGAAGTAATAGATATTACACAGGCTGTTGTGAATATCATGAGTTAGCACGGCGAAGCCATAGTAATACATGTATTCACGGCACACGTGTAATATCTGATATATTTCACGGTTTCTATGCCTATAACTTCATCATACATATATTGTATATTTTATGCTTTAAATAATCTGCAAGATTAGATCTTTAGATCTCTTTTTTTTAGTTATTTCAGAATTTTCGAACTTTTTTATTTAACTTTTTTTATTTCATTTAATTTTTATTTATTTAATTTTTATTTATTTGTTTGTTTTTTTTGTTGTTATATAAGTTTATATTTCTTTTTTATTTATTATTTATTTTTTTGTTAAAACTTATATATCAATAATATTTACCTTGCTTTTTTTTTTATAATTATAGTAGGATTGGTGGTGGCTTGACTTTTGAACTGCTTTGCTACTCTTGTTTTTGGGCTAGTTGCACCATACTTTCGGTTTCTTTGCCTTGGTGTTGGTGTAAATTGCGCCTAGTTTGTTGCCAGTGTAATTTCATCAGCGTGCTATGCTCATGGTATCATTGCTTAGATGTCGTGTGAATTGCCGTTGGTCTGTATGGTAACGATGCATATTCACTGGACGGTATAAGTTGTTTATTTAGTGTTAGGGTTAGTGTTTAGAATTGTGATAGGGTTAGATTGAGTTGTTTGAGTTAGATTATTTTAATTAGGGTTAGAGTAATTTATCAATAATTATCGTTATGAGTTATTATTATTAATATATTTATTAATTAATAAATTTTAAAATAATACTACTTATCGAAAACCCAAGTAATTACTTAGAAATTTTTACAAAAGCTTTATTAAATGTTGAAGAATAAAGTTACGCTTTAGAATTTCTAAAAATTTGAAAAAATTTAATTAGTTAAAGTAAAAAAAATCAACACAAGTCCAAAGTTTAATAGAATTCTTGCAAAAAATCAAGCATAACTGTTTAGAAATGACTTTTGCGAAGAGTTTTTATTAAAAAAAATTTCGAAAAAGAAGTGCAATATCAAAAGTGCATCTTTTAGAAATTTGTGCATTCTTTATAATTAAATAAAGTAATATTATATTTTAATCGATTATTTTAATTTCATCGATTGAAATCTGATCATAGTAAAATTACTAATATTGCTAACATAGTTTTGATTTACTTAATTGAGATATCACCCTAGTACGTACAGTACATACCTGAATGATCAGTCTCAAATTACAGGCTGTAAGAATATTTACACGTACGATGTACGAATTGTAGAATATTGTACACTATATAGTTATATAGTTAGATAGTTAGTATGTACATTAGGTTCGTACTTGGGCTATTGCTAAATTTATATAAATGACAGTGTAATGGAATCTTATTATAGTAAAGCTTTCAGCATTGGCTTTGTATTAGTTGAACTTGAACATATACAAGTTAATTTTTTTTGACTTGCCGGATCCACTAGACCCCACTGGACCTCACTGGACCTCACTGGAACTTTCATCCAGTAGTAAAAAAAAAGTGGCTGGAAGGGTCTAGTGACAACTTATCACTAAAACCTATATATGTTCCAGTTACATCTAGTTAGTTCCAGTAACCCTTCCAGTTCCAGTGATCTTCACTAAACCGGTCCAGCAACAACATTGCTGATACTAGTTATACTATCTGTTGTTTTAAAGAAGACTGATTCATTAGTAGTGCTTACAAAAATCAGTGTAGTAGCCAAAGTTGGGCACTAATTTGGGCAGTCAGCTTCGCATCAATCATTACAGTTAGAGTATATAATTATATAGCTTCTATATAAATTTTTAATAAAGATCAAATTGGTTACAAAATTTAAAAAAATATATATATATTAATTAACAATTTGTAACAATTAGAAATTCCTATCACTAGTTAATACTGTATTTATCAAGTACCCAATATATAGGGTGTGGTCAATTAAAACAGCAAATTTTTACATATATTTTATTTTGAGATAATTGAGTTTAATCATTTGTTTTGATTTTTGGACTGATCCGGGATTAATAGGACCCCAGATATCTCTCATATAGGTCATAACTAGAGCTGCAGACATTTAGAAGGTCCAAGGTAGTACGTCACTCTTCACGTTATATAAAATTTATATATAATCATATTAAACGTCACGTCACATATGTCACATCATACGTCATAGAATATGTTCATTAATGTTCTAATGTCTGCAGCTCTAGTCATAACTGATCTGCACAAATTTTAAGGGGTTTGCTACCTTTAAAATCAAGTAAATTTGCTAAAAAGTCAATTATTACATGAAGTTTTTATAGTAATTTGCTAAAAACTAAATTATTACATTTAGATAGTGCTCTTGGGTTTAGGTGCTCTAAAAAAATTTGTACAGCATATAAAAATACATTTTACTGGCATATTTACTTTTATATTTCTTGAAAATTTAAAAAGAGATACTTAATTTTGGATTTTTTGATCAAAAAATCAAAAATTAAGCATCTTTTCTTAAATTTTCAAGAAATATAAAAGTAAATTTACTTGCATAATGTATTTTTATGTGCTAAATAAGTTTTATTAGAGCAAAATATTATAATCATTTAATAAAATTTTGGGTATAATATTATTTTATTAATAAAATTAAGGAATTGCTATTCGATTTTGTCACTTAAATATTTTAACTTTTAAAACCTTTTATTAATATTATCTCTATAAGTTCTTGATCAAATTTAATAAAATTTTTTTTATTTGAATTCTATGGATTCGTACAATTAAAATAAAAAAATTTTCATCAAATTTGGTCAAGAACTCGTAAAGATATCTTTGATGAAAGTTCCTGTAAACAATTTCAACGCAGCTTCTTTGCAATATGTTTTTTTGCTTTTTCAAAATAACCCACTGTTCGGCGATGATTTACAAAAAATTTTACTATGCTAACTAAAAAAAATTTTATAACAAGACTTATAGCGCATATCATGGACTAATAGAATCTCAAATTTCATGAAAAAATATTGAAAACTCATAAAGATATTAACGTTTTTGTAAATTTGAACGCATACGTTTTCGCAAGTTTTCCCCTAAATTCAAATGCTTCTGGAGGCACTTTCTCAAAATGAAACATACAAAATACGATTAAATAAGTTGATAGAATAGATATTCAAGAGTTTTCAGTTAAAATTTTATCAAAAACGGATTAATATTGATGAAGTTTTAATGATTTTTTCAATTTGCTTCCAGATTCGGGATTTTCTAAAATTTTCAATTTTGATCAAAACAGAAAAATCACCATCACAGGCTAGATTTTCACAAGTTCAAATGAAACAAGTTACTGCGCACTAATAAAATCAATAGAGAATAGATTAAAATTTTGCTTTCTAAAATTTCAAGTTATTTGGTTAAATATTCATTCTATAATAGCTTTTTTTCATTTGGCGCAGCTTCTTTAAAAGAAGCTGCGCCAAATAAAAAAAGCTATTATAGAATGAATATTTAACCAAATAACTTGAAATTTTAGAAAGCAAAATTTTAATCTATTCTCTATTGATTTTATTAGTGCGCAGTAACTTGTTTCATTTGAACTTGTGAAAATCTAGCCTGTGATGGTGATTTTTCTGTTTTGATCAAAATTGAAAATTTTAGAAAATCCCGAATCTGGAAGCAAATTGAAAAAATCATTAAAACTTCATCAATATTAATCCGTTTTTGATAAAATTTTAACTGAAAACTCTTGAATATCTATTCTATCAACTTATTTAATCGTATTTTGTATGTTTCATTTTGAGAAAGTGCCTCCAGAAGCATTTGAATTTAGGGGAAAACTTGCGAAAACGTATGCGTTCAAATTTACAAAAACGTTAATATCTTTATGAGTTTTCAATATTTTTTCATGAAATTTGAGATTCTATTAGTCCATGATATGCGCTATAAGTCTTGTTATAAAATTTTTTTTAGTTAGCATAGTAAAATTTCTTGTAAATCATCGCCGAACAGTGGGTTATTTTGAAAAAGCAAAAAAACATATTGCAAAGAAGCTGCGTTGAAATTGTTTACAGGAACTTTCATCAAAGATATCTTTACGAGTTCTTGACCAAATTTGATGAAAATTTTTTTATTTTAATTGTACGAATCCATAGAATTCAAATAAAAAAAATTTTATTAAATTTGATCAAGAACTTATAGAGATAATATTAACTACAATTATTATGTGAATTACTAACTAATTCACATCTCTATGCAATTGTATTACATATTTATTTGTTTATTGATATACAATCACGATCAATGATCATAATACATATGTGGGGTAAGTACCAAGTTGCTATTGATACTAAAACCCGATTACATGCTACAACTACTTTTATTTATTTTTAATTATAATTGATTATTACTTTACTCTATATAGCCATTAACAACTTGTTATATCTGGATCGATCATTATAGCGCAACTTAACTTGTTACAATAATTTTTGCAAAAATGTGGGTAAATTGCTAAAAATAAAATATAACATGCATAAAATCTTTGTAATTTTCCAAAATATTCAATTATGACCCTTTTTAAAATTAACTTCAATTTGCTAAAATTTAAATTTGGACCTTAAATCAAATTTGAATCAATTTGCTAAAAACAATATAACATATATCAGAGATATCCGGGGTCCTGGATTAATCAAATTTCACAATTTTGATTGGCTAAATATAACATGTGACTATCGGGTAACCTCGTGATGTGCTAGCTCTACGCAGCTTTATGTAATTTTTCTTTTTACATTATCTTGATTTTTAATTATGCATATCGACTTTCATTTATAATTGAAAAGTGTCAATCATGTCAAAATTTATATAAATTTAATAAAAACCCATTTTTCAAAAAATTGTAAAAATGGGCTGTTTTAATTGACCACACCCCATATATTAAATTAAAAAAAAATTTAAGTAGTAAAATTATATTTTATATCTTAAAGGAAATATTTTTTTGAATATATAGAATATCTGCATTGTAAACAATAATTTAAAATTATAATATATGTAGATTTAAAAATTATTTTTATTACATATACATATTGGGTACCCAATATATGTAAGATTAACCAAACTATATGATATATATATGATAGATCACCAATATGTAGCATTTTATCTATTTTTTAATTATAGTTATATAGTACCCAATAGATGCTGATTTATTGGATTTTGATCCGTGTTATTATAAGATTTTGAGGTTAATTGATGATCCGCCAGTCAACTGATGCATGATAATAGTGTAACGTAACACAAATTACTATGTAAATCACTTTTAAACGAAATGCCATGATCACCCAAGGAAAAATAATTTTCTTATTAAGTTAATGAGTTATATCGACTAATTGAAAGTTGTAGAGCTCATCGAGGCGCATCTAACGGTGGTTAGATCATCAAAATCGGCCCAGTGATGCGGAGATATCGTCAAAAAACGATTGGGCGACTATATAAAATTCTATGTAAACAAACATTTGTTTACATAAAATTTTATATAGTCGCCCAATTGTTTTTTGAAGATAACTCAGCATTTACTGGGCCAATTTTGATGATCTTACCACCTTTAGATTCGTCATAATGAGCTTTACAACTTTAAATTAATCGGCATGATTCATTAACTTAGTAAAAAAAGTATTTTTCCTTGGTAATCATGGCATTTCTACCTACAATATAGATTTTTATAGCAGAAATGCCACGATCACCCAAGAAAAAATATTTTTTTTACTAAGTTAACAAATCATGCCGATTAATTAAAAGTTGTAGAGCTCATTATGACGAATATAAAGGTGGTAAGATCATCAAAATTGGCCCAGTAGATGCTGAGTTATCTTCAAAAAATGATTGGGCGACTATGTAAAATTTTATGTAAACAAATGTTAGTTAATATACCTATACACAACAAAACTTTACCAAACTGCTGTTGGGTACAAAGTCCATTCACTGGATGTTCTGCTCCTGAAATAGAGATAAAAAAATATGCAGACTTTTAAGCGAGGCACCTTGGCAGGCTTTGGTACTATTGAGCAAAGATGTAGTAGAAAGACTCTGGAGCTATAGATATGAAAATAGAAGTAGAGGCTTGGTTAGATATGTTATCTATAGCGTAACTCTGTCAAAATCCTTTAAGTTTGGTACTTTTTTGCCCCTTTGGTTTTTTCGAAATTTCAAAAAGTGGGCATTTTGGTTTACTCCCTCCAAAGGATCAGCAGTGTTTATTTCTTCCAAATCGGGAACGCGCCTACCAAATCAGAATCAAGTCACGAGTAAAATTGGGTCTTTGGATATAAACAGTGAATGCCACGTGAGGTTTTTTGGAGTAAAAGTCGAAATGAAATTTCTTTCTAGAATGTTCTATTAGGCATAGTTTTTTTTTTTTCTCTTTTTCTTTTCTTAATCTGTAAATATAATACTTAGATGAGGCGTTTCCTTGCACAGTATTATATAATTTTTATCGTCAGGCACAGGCGTATATGGTGCTGTTATAGCCACTTACTTTGTGCCTTCTTCTTCTTTCTTTTCATTTTATGTTATATTACTTTGGCTTTTCGTTTAGGTTGTGTAGATTTCCCCCATTTTATTTTTCCTTTTATTTTCTTTATACCTTTTTGTTTTCTGGTAGAATCCTGCTACTCGAGAAGTTAGAAAAAGAGGGTTAGAAAGTAGGCAGTTATAACAGGCGGCAAACTCTAATCAGTGATTCGGTATTTTAATTCCATTGAGAANTCCCTCCAAAGGATCAGCAGTGTTTATTTCTTCCAAATCGGGAACGCGCCTACCAAATCAGAATCAAGTCACGAGTAAAATTGGGTCTTTGGATATAAACAGTGAATGCCACGTGAGGTTTTTTGGAGTAAAAGTCGAAATGAAATTTCTTTCTAGAATGTTCTATTAGGCATAGTTTTTTTTTTTTCTCTTTTTCTTTTCTTAATCTGTAAATATAATACTTAGATGAGGCGTTTCCTTGCACAGTATTATATAATTTTTATCGTCAGGCACAGGCGTATATGGTGCTGTTATAGCCACTTACTTTGTGCCTTCTTCTTCTTTCTTTTCATTTTATGTTATATTACTTTGGCTTTTCGTTTAGGTTGTGTAGATTTCCCCCATTTTATTTTTCCTTTTATTTTCTTTATACCTTTTTGTTTTCTGGTAGAATCCTGCTACTCGAGAAGTTAGAAAAAGAGGGTTAGAAAGTAGGCAGTTATAACAGGCGGCAAACTCTAATCAGTGATTCGGTATTTTAATTCCATTGAGAAGAGGGGTTCTGATGAGAGAAATGTTTGATATAGCAGGTCACATTTAAGGATCTTTAAGACACCTGGGTGGGTCGCACTATAGTATTTTAACCTCAAAGGAGGTAATTATATTGTACTGGCGTTACATACTTAATAAAATAAAGTTGCGGCATGACTGCCGAATATTAAAAAAAACAAAAACTTGACTTGCACCTTCAATATATTTTTTTAAAAAAAAAATTGGCTTGTTTATATGCATATTTGTTTAAATTAATATTAGTTTTAATTGTTCGGAGCATAGCGGAGAATCCTAATGGACAAGTATAAATGTAACAAAAGTTATGTTTTGATGCATTACAAGTTACGATTTTGTAGGATAAGTAGTATGAGGTCCTAGGGCATGCTCTAGAGACATGCCCCCTATCATGTAATTACAAAAAGAATTATTACAAATATAATTGGCTGATATTAAAAACCTAGATTAACTTCAATATCAAGCTAAAAATAATAAAAATTTGTAATTTTTAAATTTAAAAAAATAATAAAATTATTTTTTAAAACATTTATTTGGTTTTATATTACATAAAAGAATCCATTTTGAAAAATTTTAAGCATGCATATTGATGATTTATATACCTAGGGGCATGCCCTAGTGTATAATAAAAAGGTCATACCTCGGCTTGAAGGCATGCTCCTTGAAGCATGCCCTAAATTTTACAATGCCTTCTATCTTATGATTTTGATACAAATACTAAAAACAAAATCAAGAATATAACTTTAAAAAAGGATGGCTGTCTGCATGCGTGACGCATGATTACAAGACTATTTTGATCAACAAACTGGCTATTTGATTAGTAAACAGTAACACTGATCAAATTTGGGTCGATATATAGTACTGTCTATTATAAAAAAATCATTCATTAATAAAATAAAATTTTTTTTTATTATACTATTTTTAAATTTTATGCTTCAAACTTATATTGGTTCCCGATTCCCCAGTAATAATAAGCATATACACATACTTATTGTTCGGAGCATAGCAGAGAACCCTAATGGATGAGTATAAGTGTAACAAAAGTTATGTTTTGATGCATCACAAGTTACGATTTTGATGCAACTACTAAAAACAAAATCAAGAACGTAACTTTGAAAAAGGATGTCTGTCCGCATGTGTGCCGTGTGATTACAAGACTATTTTGATCAACAAACTGG
Organism: Gigaspora rosea; assembly: GCA_003550325.1. Classification (NCBI taxonomy): domain Eukaryota; kingdom Fungi; phylum Glomeromycota; class Glomeromycetes; order Diversisporales; family Gigasporaceae; genus Gigaspora; species Gigaspora rosea. Next base: position 78,625 of record QKWP01000441.1, read on the forward strand.
CTATTTGATTAATAAACATAATATTGATCAAATTTGGGTCGATATGTAGTACTGTATATTATAAAAAAATTTATTTGTTATTAATAAAATAAAATTTTTTTATTATACTATAATTGTCCGGAGCAAAGCGGAGGACTATTTGTTTTTACGACAGCAAGTGATCATTTCGATCACGTGAGAATTCTGTCCGTCCGGTTCTGTGATGCTGATTGGTCATCATAATCATTATATAGATGCAATAAATTTTTAACTCAACTCCGGACTTACACTGGTTTCCAGTTTCTAGTTATATTTTTCGATTCCCTAGCCTATCTATATTATAAAAGTTATAACTGTCTGTCCGCTTAAAGCATTTTGATTGGTCGAATTTGGATACCGTGATCTGGATCGTCATCAGGGGATCTATTGATCTATGCAGAGTAGTGCTCGTACCTGGATAACTTTTTATCCGAAAGGTTGTAACCTTTAACAAAATTTAATAACCGGTTTTATATCCTATTCAAATAAAAGGATAACAGTTATATCCGGATAAGATATTTATATGGTTGTTGATTTATATATACAGTATTAATGCATAAATCAAATAAAGTAACTCTATAATAATAAAGTAAAAAAAATTAGAAAAATAAATAAATAAATAAATCAAAACGAATAAAAATGAATCACTATATGCTCGTCTAAATATTAAATGCTAACTTTTCATACATTAAAAGAATAGTTCTAATATTCATATATATTTAACAATGTAATTAATAATTTTTACATTCCCTGCGTAGAACACATCCACATTTGTTTTTCGGCAATGGCAGGAATCTGGTCGGGTGTCATGTCTAGAAGATAATTACTAAATTTTTTTTAAACAAACATAAATTTATCTTTTTCGACATAAAAAACTTGCATTCCCAAGTTATTCCTATTTTGTTTAGGCATGAGAAGTTCTTCTGTTACGCCAATACAAAAAAATAATGACGAAACAATAAAAGAATAATCTTTATATATATTAATGAAAAAAAATCAATGTAATTATTAATAAGTAATTATTATCAGTAATTTATTACATTGCTGTGCATTTTACAATCGTTGAAAATCGAGAAAGAACGCATGTTCATTCAGAATTAAATTCAGAAATGATGTGGAACAATAAGTAATTATTATCAGTAATTTATTACATGATCTGCATACAAGATGAAAATTGAGAAAGAACACATGTCAATTCAGAACAATAAGTAATTATTATCAATAAGTAATTATTATCAGTAATTTATTACATGATCTGCATACAAGATGAAAATCAGAAAGAACACATGTCAATTCAGAATTTACGTAAATTCAGAAATTGTGTGGAGTATTCTGTACTGTGTAAAGTATGTAATAAAACATAAAGTACTTACTGTATTCATATATATAATATAATAATTATTATTATACTTACAAAAAACTGAAAGCCAGTATAAGTTTAAAGTTTAATTGATTTATATTACCTATTGCTGTATTAAATAAATATAATAAACAAACGAAATATTAAAATCATGTTCTTATTTAAAATACATTAAATTTATGATGTAGACAAGTTTTACACCGAGTGATGCTAGTATATAAATAATACGCAAATTAAAATTTTTATTATAATTGTATTTTACCCTATATTATCCTATATTATATCTTAAGTTAACCGGATACCTCAATAATTTATCTGTTTATCAGTTTCATAATTCGGGTATCCGGGTAGCCTAATAGTTAACCGGTTATTGTACCCTAGGGTACGACCACTAATGCAGAGATCATAATGAAATCCAGATTAAAATAAAATGAAAGTATAAAATCTTGAAAACTAAATTTTTTTGAGGTACATTTTTTAGGGTTAGGGGTTTAGGGTTAGGGTTAGTTTTAAAAAGTATAGAATGTAGATTTCATTTTAAATTATGATCTGCGACAGGGATTAATATTAAAATTCAATTCTGACTAGTCAATTTCGGTGCTTATGTAACCCAATCGTATACGTAACCAAGTTCAGAAAAACAGATTGTATTTTGCTCATTTCATTTACCCTAGATAGACAAGAATTGTTAATTAAACTATTAATAAAAAATAACATGCATACAATTGTAGGTAATATAAAAGATTTATATATTCTAACACGCATATATAAAACAAGTGCTAAAGTTTGATCAAAAACACAACCAATGACGCATACAATTCAATTTCAGTTGTCGTGATCCGGTTCATTATTCATGAGTGCTGACTTATATTATTAAAAAAAATAATATGTATTTGTTATAAAGATAAGTTTTCGAACTTTTGATTTTACCCCTTATTATTTACCAGATTAGGCACTATAAAATCATATACGATACGTAATCACAATCAATAATATCATAAATTTTTCACGAGTTGAATCTAATAAATAATAAATACGGTGCACTTTTTTTTATTTATTTTATTTTATTTCTAAATAAATGCTTTCATACTACAGTACATATAATATCATTTATCTTTTAATACCGTCGTTAATATGGGATCTTTGCTAAAAGAAAAAGAACTCCTTTTGGGACTATAATAGTCCTGAAAGCAAGATATACCATAAATAACTAAGGGTTGAAAACATAAAATTTTGCTTCTGCTTAGGTAGAGTAATGTTAGTGTTAGGGTTTGAATGTGTTTTTGTTTGATTTTATGTTACATGACTTAAATTTTGATTTGACCAGATAGTGAAAATTTTTAAAGGGTGATGCTATGATGTTTGAATGACGTTGATCTTTTCGGAATGGTATTAAAACCAGTTAGGTTAAACCGTTAAACGAACGGATAATTTTTTTTAGGCAATTACAAATAAACTATAGTTGAAGTTATACAGTAAATAAGTTAGCTACATCACTATGTCACGCAAAATCAGAAACGTAAACTATGAATAATAATATACATCATCTATAATATTAAAATTTTATTCATCTTCACTTTTAACCAATTTTGTTGGCTAATTTTAGATCATGTAATCTCTGTCTTATTAAACTCCTAAAAAGGAAACAGACTATAACTTAGATTAGTGCCAATCGTTCACATTTTGAACTAAAAAAGAAAGATCAATTATGATGCTAAGAAAAGTTTCTTACAAGATTTTAATTTAATCTATTACTCGCTAATTTAAAAGATAGACTTTGAAAGTCAACAACCTCAAATTATTTTTATACATTTTAAGTTTATATAGTACATTTAATTTTATTATTTCAATCTTCACCTCTAATTATTCTAATTAAAAAAGGTAACATATTACCTTTTCTTATTCATTTTATTTTTTATTCCAATTAACTATTTATCAATATCGTCGTTGATAATTTTACAATCATTTTGCCATGTGTTTGACATATCAAATTACTATGGAGATGAAACAATTTGGCCCATGTATTTAAGTAATATCATAGATAAGCAGATTGTCGTTAAGAGTTAAAATTATTTAGCAGCACAAAATTTTCTTTATACTGTTAGTTTAAGCTAAATGGTATTAAACCCAAGTGGGTTAAACTGTTAGGCGCATTAAACGATTAATTGTTAAAGAAAAAAAAACTTTTTTCTAGGCGGTTTCAATTTTTGATTGTAAAATATATATATAATTAAGGTTGCAACCCAGGTTGTAATCCGTAATGTCCGTAATTTATACATACTAAATTTGACAAACATACTACTGATTTACTAAATAATCCGCGTGATAAGATTATTACCGTACTATACTTACATTAGACTATATTTATTCTCGGCTATACAATATTTAGACAACGCACCCGATGTAGTACTATGTGTGCTTGCCATTGATTTTTCAGGATTCTTTTTGTTCAAATGTCAGTTGAAAATTAGGTGATGCGGTTTTTCTTTTCATTTAAATACTTTTAAAATGTTTTTTCGTATTTTTTTTTGGGATTTATGATCTCACGTGTGAATAGCATTTAATTTTATTACTGATATGCATTAATTATGCATAAATGAATAATAAAAAAGGGAAAAGGGAATCCAGAAGATTTTTTTTTTCTTATAAAAAATCACTGATTTCAATTTACTCAGAGATCAAAACTAACAATTATCATATTCGCAAAAATTCACAGAAAAAAAAAACTACCATTTTATTACCAATTTGTCTTCAACATGAACCAAAATTTTGTTCTTATACTCGTTTTATTGATTATGCTTTCCATCGTCAATGCTATTCCGCATCAACTTCATAAAAGAAAAACCAAGTTTGGTTCATGTGGATTATCTCCCGTACTCGATGTATCAGTTTCACCTGATCCTATCGTTGCTAATAAAAACGCTACGTATACTATTTCTGGAATACTAAAAAAAGATATCACCGATGCTTACCAAGTTTTTATTCTATATTATGTTGATGGAGCAGAAGGTGGAAATAATCAAAACTTTGACATTTGTACAAAAATTAAATGTCCAGTTAAAGCTGGAACAAAATTTGAAATGAAACAGAAATCTCTAGTTCCACCAGGTTTACCTCCAAATGGTTACGATATAGGTGTTGGAATTGATACTAAGGATAATTCTAAATTTGAATTGATAGGCAGTGCGTGTACTCATGTATAACGAGTTTTCTTTTCTTTTACTTTGTACTTTTGTTTTACTCCGTATTTTATCAATAAAAACCCATGCCTATAAAAAATTATGTAATAAAGTGATTTGTACAAATTCCTTATTATTAAAAGAGTCGCTAATGAGACAATAATGCTGTATTATTTAAGTAAATTTTTTATTTTATTTTTTTCTGATCAAAAACTATAAACTAGTGCTCGTACCCGGATAACTTTTTATCCGAAAGGTTGAAACCTTTAACAAAATTTAATAACCGGTTTTATATCCTATTCAAACAAAAGGATAACGGTTATATCCGGATAAGATATTTATATGATTGTTTATTTATATATACAGTATTAATGCATAAATCAAATAAAGTAACTCTATAATAATAAAGTAAAAAAAAAATTAGAAAAATAAAATAAAAACGAATAAAAATGAATCACTATATGCTCGTCTAAATATTAAATGCTAACATTTCATACATTAAAAGAATAGTTCTAATATTCATATATATTTAACAATGTAATTAATAATTTTTACATTCCCTGCGTAGAACACATCCACATTTGTTTTTCGGCAACGGCAGGAATTTGGTCGGGTGTCATGTCTAGAAGATAATTACTAAATTTTTTTAAACAAACATAAATTTATCTTTTTCGACATAAAAAACTTGCATCCCCAAGTTATTCCTATTTTGTTTAGGCATGAGAAGTTCTTCTGTTACGCCAATACAAAAAAATAATGACGAAACAATAAAAGAATAATCATTATATATATTAATGAAAAAAAATCAATGTAATTATTAATAAGTAATTATTATCAGTAATTTATTACATTGCTGTGCATTTCATAATCGATGAAAATCGAGAAAGAAAAGTAATTATTATATGTCAGGGTGAAACCCGCGCAACTAGCTAGTAAAACCCGCTTTGATCATAGGGTTTGGGTGAAATCCGCGTTAGCATAGTGTGTTTTATAGGTTAACGCGGATTTCACCCTCATGTGATCTGCATAGCGGGTTTTACTAGCTAGCTGCGCCTGGATTAATATTAAAATTCAATTCTGACTAGTCAATTTCGGTGCTTATGTAACCAATCGTATACGTACCAAGTTCAGAAGTGATAAACATATTGTATTCTTGCACATTTCATTTACCCTAGATAGACAAGAATTGTTAATTTATTAATAAAAAATAACATGTATACAATTGTAGGTAATATAAAAGATTTATATATTCTAACACGCATATATAAAACAAGTGCTAAAGTTTGATCAAAAACACAACCAATGACGCATACAATTCAATTTCAGTTGTCGTGATCCGGTTCATTATTCATGAGTGCTGACTTATATTATTAAAAAAAATAATATGTATTTGTTTATAAAGATAAGTTTTCGAACTTTCGATTTTACCCCTTATTATTTACCAGATTAGGCTCTATAAAATCATATACGATACGTAATCACAATCAATAATATCACAAAATTTTCACGAGTTGAATCTAATAAATAATAAATACGGTGCACTTTTTTTATTTATTTTATTTTATTTCTAAATAAATGCCTTCATACTACAGTACATATAATATCATTTATCTTTTGATACCGTCGTTAATATGGAATCTTTGCTAAAAGAAAAAGAACTCCTTTTGGGACTATATAGTCCTGAAAGCAAGAATTCCAATATGGTATGATGATCATGTGATTTACGATATCTACATTATAATCCGAAAGTTGCTAAAATATTTAAAAAATTGGTATACTAAAATCAAGATATACCATAAATAACTAAGGGTTGAAAACATTTAATCACATAAAATTTTGCTTCTGCTTAGGTAGAATAATGTTAGTGTTAGGGTTTGAATGTGTTTTTGTTTAATTTTATGTTACATGTCTTAAATTTTGATTTGACCAGATAGTGAAAATTTTTAAAGGGTGATGCTATGATGGTTGAATGAAGTTGATCTTTTCGGAATGGTATTAAAACCAGTTAGGTTAAACCGTTAAACGAACGGATAATTTTTTTTAGGCAATTACCAAATAAACTATAGTTGAAGTTAAAATAAGTATAAATAAGTTAGCTACATCACTATGTCACGCAAAATCAGAAACGTAAACTATGAATAATAATATACATCATCTATAATATTAAAATTTTATTCATCTTTCACTTTTAACCAATTTTGTTGGCTAATTTTAGATCATGTAATCTCTGTTTGATCTTATTAAACTCCTAAAAAGGAAACAGACTATAACTTAGATTAGTGCCAATCGTTCACATTTTGAACTAAAAAAGAAAGATCAATTATGATGCTAAGAAAAGTTTCTTACAAGATTTTAATTTAATCTATTACTCGCTAATTTAAAAGATAGACTTTGAAAGTCAACAACCTCAAATTATTTTTATACATTTTAAGTTTATATAGTACATTTAATTTTATTATTTCAATCTTCACCTCTAATTATTCTAATTAAAAAAGGTAACATATTACCTTTTCTTATTCATTTTATTTTTTATTCCAATTAACTATTTATCAATATCGTCGTTGATAATTTTACAATCATTTTGCCATGTGTTTGACATATCAAATTACTATGGAGATGAAACAATTTGGCCCATGTATTTAAGTAATATCATAGATAAGCAGATTGTCGTTAAGAGTTAAAATTATTTAGCAGCACAAAATTTTCTTTATACTGTTAGTTTAAGCTAAATGGTATTAAACCCAAGTGGGTTAAACTGTTAGGCGCATTAAACGATTAATTGTTAAAGAAAAAAAAACTTTTTTCTAGGCGGTTTCAATTTTTGATTGTAAAATATATATATAATTAAGGTTGCAACCCAGGTTGTAATCCGTAATGTCCGTAATTTATACATACTAAATTTGACAAACATACTACTGATTTACTAAATAATCCGCGTGATAAGATTATTACCGTACTATACTTACATTAGACTATATTTATTCTCGGCTATACAATATTTAGACAACGCACCCGATGTAGTACTATGTGTGCTTGCCATTGATTTTTCAGGATTCTTTTTGTTCAAATGTCAGTTGAAAATTAGGTGATGCGGTTTTTCTTTTCATTTAAATACTTTTAAAATGTTTTTTCGTATTTTTTTTGGGATTTATGATCTCACGTGTGAATAGCATTTAATTTTATTACTGATATGCATTAATTATGCATAAATGAATAATAAAAAAGGGAAAAGGGAATCCAGAAGATTTTTTTTTTCTTATAAAAAATCACTGATTTCAATTTACTCAGAGATCAAAACTAACAATTATCATATTCGCAAAAATTCACAGAAAAAAAAAACTACCATTTTATTACCAATTTGTCTTCAACATGAACCAAAATTTTGTTCTTATACTCGTTTTATTGATTATGCTTTCCATCGTCAATGCTATTCCGCATCAACTTCATAAAAGAAAAACCAAGTTTGGTTCATGTGGATTATCTCCCGTACTCGATGTATCAGTTTCACCTGATCCTATCGTTGCTAATAAAAACGCTACGTATACTATTTCTGGAATACTAAAAAAAGATATCACCGATGCTTACCAACTTTTTATTCTATATTTTGTTGATGGAGCAAAACGCGGAAATAAACAAAACTTTGACATTTGTACAGAAATTAAATGTCCAGTTAAAGCTGGAAAAAAATTTGAAATGAAACAGAAATCTCTAGTTCCACCAGGTTTACCTCCAAATGGTTACAGTATAGGTGTTGGAATTATCAATTCCAAATCTGAAGTGATAGGCAGTGCGTGTACTCTAGAATAACGAGTTTTCTTTTCTTTTACTTTGTACTTTTGTTTTACTCCGTATTTTATCAATAAAAACCCATGCCTATAATAAAGTAATTTGTACAAATTCCTTATTATTAAAAGAGTCAAAATTTTTTATTTTATTTTTTTCTGATCAAAAACTATAAACAGCATTTAAAAAGCAAAAAAATAAAATAAAAATCATAAGAAAAGTTCTATCCTAATAATCTTGTCAAGAATGTTCATTTCAAAATTATCTTAAAAAAGATTGGTAAAAACTGAACCAATTAAACGTATACAGTCGGCATGGCTTATAACGAATTTGGCGTCCAGGCTAATCAGGCCTTCGTTATAAGAAAATTCGTTTAATATAATACAACAATTTGGTATAATGCGGTATACTGACTGTATTGACTGTATTATATATTATGTATAACGTGAAAGGCTCATGTAACACAAAATATCTTTGTAAATTTCGTTATTAAAGAGTCATTTTATACTTATACTTCTACATTGAAAATCCGTTTACAGTATACTAGTTAATTCGTTATAAAGCTAGCCAGATCAGTTAACTTCCGATCAAATCACGTGCGCGTTACAAATAGTAACACCGATCACTTTTGCAAGATCAAGTTTTTCGCGGTATAGATAATAAATTTTTTATTAGTTCATTTTGCAATTGCTTATCTTCCGATTTCACAATTCTAGCCTTAAGCTCAACATTCTCGGCCTTAATTTTATCATTCTCGACCTCAAGCTTGGCAATGTATTGTTTCAATGAATCGGTCACTATGGAACCATCTATTTCAGATTGCATGCTTGCGTAATGTAGTATTAGTATTTTAGTATGTTAATATTCAAAAGTAAAAATCACGTGTTTCCGAGACCGCGCGGTCCCGCAAATTTGCCAAGAAAAGTTTTATTATCCGATTGCATATCCCACACGAAAAAAAGCAAAGAAAATGTAATTATGGTAGATGTCACTTGGGTAGCTTATTGCAAATCGAAAATGTGTACCAGGTTGTGCTCCGGATGATCATGTGATTGTCCGGAAATCAATCCAAACGATCATTAATGATATCATCGATTAATTAATAATAATAAAAACAATAGTAATTATCGATATAATTATTTTCTTTATTAATTCGCTTCATATTTCGTTTATAGTTCGCTTCATATTTCTCTTCATACTTCGTTTATAGTTTGCTTTATACTTTGTTTTATATTTCGCTTTATACTTTGTTTTATATTTTGCTTTATCATTCGCTTCATACTTTGTTTTATATTTTGCTTCACATTTCACTTTATATTTTGCTTCATATTTCGCTTCACATTTCGCTTTATACATTGCTTTATAATTTGCTTCGTACTTCTTTTATTTTTTGCTTTCCATTTCACTTCTCATTTCACTTCATATTTCACTTCATATTTCGCATCATATTTCACTTCATATTTCACTTCATATTTTGCTTCATATTGCTTCATATTTTGCTTCATATTTTGTTTCATATTTCGCTTCATATTCGCTTTATATTGCTTAATATTCGCTTTATATTTCGCTTCATATGAAAAATAAAACAATAATAATGATGATAATAATGCAACCCGATTCATTCAACTTGTCTGATTTACCTACTCCACTCCAGAAAATACTTCTATTTAATAATACTTATAAAATAAAAATTATAATGAACTTGAACTAATGGTTAAATCTGAAAAATAAATATTGGGCAGTTTAATGTGGATTTATACGTAGATCTTAACAGCAAAGAAGGTGCTTTAAATTGGTTAAGCAAACTTCAGGAAATGTCAAAGACCACTATGCGGCTAAGAAAGATCACGAAAAAAGCTAAATCTTTATTATTGGAAAAACTGGCTGCTTATCTCTATCAACGAAATTCTACCATAACTGATAAAGGCTGAATCATTATGAGTGGAGCAAATTTTGAGTACAAAAATTGAAGAAAGTGGAAGATATCAACTGACTATAATGAAACCATATAAAAAAGGAAAAACTCCAAGAAAAAATGTATAATTTATTGAAAAACATTAACACGAGCAAACAAAGTTAATAATAACGTAAAAGTATTTAGATGTTCATAGATGTATACTTATTTCATATGTTGTAATATTTGCGCGAAGTACATAATTAATGAAAAGAAATATGTAAAATTAACTGCTAAATCAAACTTCAAAAATTTTCTGAATATTCATTCCGGACTATCACGTGATAATCCGGAGCAGCAACCTAGTACACATTTTCGCAGTGCTAGTTTATTAATATAAAAACATGTTTACAAGTATTAATATTTTTTATTCGGAATCTACGGTCGTACTATCTTCTTTCTGTCTATCTAATTTAGATGTAGACCCGTGAGGGAGTAATGACATATTGACTATCAAAATATTACGTAAGATTAATAAAGTCTCTAAAATTTCACTACAACAGCTAGTTCTGACTTTTGCACAGGAACCCTTGACTCGTGTAAATGATAATATCTATCAAATTAGCTCCATCCCTGATAAGAACAGTTAGTCGTAACGTGGTTCCAGCAACTTGCAACCAAATTCATTCTTTTCAGGCCTCCGACCTTTATAAACCCAATACATCCCATCGTTAGTCTCACGCCATATTTTTACTGCATCGTCTTTTATCTTTTGTTCCATACAAAATAGACACGAGCACTCCTGCATCGTCTTTTATCTTTTGTTCCGTACAAAATAGACACGAGCACTCTGTATACATAAGTTCGTATTTTTTCCCTTTATCCATCATTACAAATATGATATCGGGGCATCTTTCCAAATATTTCCTTCTATCTGCACTAGCGATGCTCTGACGCTCATACCTAAAAAAAAATAGCATAAATAAATTTATAATAATTTGTCTTATAAATATTATTTTACTTACGTGCTAATATAGGTGAATTTTCCATGTGGAGATTTTTCAAACTAGCTCGAATTGCTGGAAATATCAAATTTGTTAGATAAGTTCCTTTATTTAATACTTCAGCTTCTTCAGGACTAAATGCTGAATTATTCCAAGAATCATTCCTAATGAAATTAATGCTTTTAAGATAAATATATTCATAATTGCAATCCAACAATAGTAAAATAACTTACAGGTTTCCAAGATTTCATCAGTGATCTCAGCAAGCTTCTCGTTTGATTCCTTCCATCTTCTATCATGTAAAAGTGCTCAGGGTAATTTATTAGTGTCACGACTAGCGAAATCTTGTACAAATTCGTTACATTTCTTTCGTATAAACCCTGGAAGAGTAGTAGGCATCATGTTTCGTGCCGGTTTCTAATAACAGATTAGAATTAGAATTACATTTCTTATTTATTAATTTAATGAATACCTACCATAAAATTTTCACATAATTGTTTTGGCAACTTCTTTATTATATCCGATTCATCTGCAATAACTTGACTACCTAGCAGAACCTTCCATGTTAATTCGTCTATAAATACCTGATTTACGGCTAAGAACAAATGTTGATAAAGAGTTAAAGTGTTTTTTTTTTAAGTTTAGATTTCAACTTATTTATATTGCTTCTGATTTGAGCCGAACTAAGAGGTTCTTCTTCGTTTACTTTACAACTCCAATGGCTCGCAAACTAAAAATAGCTTTATATGAAATTAGGGTTCCGAAGTTCAGTTCAGTTCAATAGAGGTTCAGGTTCAGGTTCAATGAACCTGAACCTGAACCTGAACCTGCTCTAAAAGTTCAATACTGAACTGAACCTGAACTTAAAATTATTGAACATGAACCTGAACCTGAACTTAAAAAAAGTTCAGTTCAGGTTCAGTTCAAGGTTCATGAACATGTTCAGGTTCATAATATATGCACATGTTTTCCTAAATCACAAAGTTAGGATCAATTAGTAAAATTTAAAGAATCATAGAAATTTGTATAATTTTATTAATAAAATTATACAAATTTCTATGATTCTCTAAATTTTACTAATTGATCATAACTTCTTGATATAAGTAAACTTGTTTAGCACCAAAAAATACATCATATCGGTATATTTTATTTTATTTTCCTTAAAATTTGCGTCAAAGATGCTTAATTTTGAATTTTTGATAAAAATTTCCAAAATTAAGCATCTTTTCTTCAAATTTTAAGAAAAGTAAAATAAAATATGCCGATTTGATGTATTTTTTGGTGCTTAACAAGTTTACTTAGTGCAAGAAGTTATGATCAATTAGTAAAATTTAGAGAATCTTAGAAATTTGTATAAGTTTATTAATAAAATTATACAAATATCTATGATTCTCTAAATTTTCTAACTGATTTATACTTCTCACTCTAAGTAAACTTGTTAAGCACCAAAAAAATACATATATTTTTATTCAGATTCAAACTAGTTTGCAAAATTTGGACTAGCCCGACCAAACTTATGATTGAGTTTGAGTTTAGTATAAAGTTTTAATAATAAAATTTAGAGTCTGGACCAGACCAAACCCGGACCCAAACCTAGAATTACTAGTTCATATGAACACCTGACTGAACCTGAACATGTTCATGAACTTATGAACTGAACCTGAACTGAACCTGAACCAGTTCTAAAAGTTCAATACTGAACCTGAACCTGAACATGTTTTAAAAAATGTTAAGGTTCAGGTTCAATACTGAACCTGAACCTGAACCTGAACTTGACCTAAGTTCAGTTCAGTTCAGGTTCATAGGAACACTATATGAAATAACAAACTAACGCAGATATAAAGTAATTAGTTTATACTCATACAAATAATATTATTTTTAGAGGGCATGCACTGTCAGATTGTATACAAGATTTTGTTTTTATAAGGTTAGCTACTCCATCACACAAACAAAAATCTTGTGCGATGCTAAAAATATCAACACAAAATTAAGCATGTATATATAGCTTAAAGAACCTTCCTGCTGTCGAAGAAAATTCTATTGGCAGCTATAGGGAACTTAAACTATTATGCCCTCTTCCTTAGTGGCATCGCTGTCTGCGTCTTCATCATTCAAAATTAATATTTTATAGAAAGCCAGCAAAGTCTTTAATTGTTTTAGGCTCAAGACCTTTACACTCTATTGTCACATACGGTTCAGTAATAAGTGATTTTAAGTGATCATTTGCCTTATGCCATTCCCCAGAAGCTATCCCAGCTTCATTTAAAAGGATGAGTTTTCGTACCTGTATATAACTATTAAATCTTCCTAATACTTTCCCGAGATCAGATGTTGCAAAAAATAATTCTGGCTCCAATACTTGTTTTCCAATAAAATCTGTTAAGATATTTTTTCCAGAGCATGGAGGAGAATGTAATACTAAAACAGTACCAGATTTTTTATCGGGATATTGCACGAGGTATGCAAAACAATTTAGAACATATTTTAAAAGATCTTTATTCCCATCGCACTAGACATTTTCTATATACCAGGTAATCGGTTCTATAAAATTAGAATCAATTTCATTAATATGGGCTTTGAAGCCTAAGAAGTAGGGTCAAAATGGGAGTTCTGGAACAGAAATCTGATAATGTATCCAGAAGAGGCTTCAAGCCCCTCTACAAACCTTTCTAGATATATTTAATCATATATTGAATTCAAGCTCTAAATTACGCTAGAGCCAAATCCTGTTAACTTACTCTTCTTACTCCCAAATTTGGAATTCCAACATTAAGGAGTACATAGTCTTTGTTAACGCTCTGGCTATGTTTTTAATCCCAAACAAGATAACAAAACAATTATGCTATCTCGCTTGCCCTTGAAACAAGCAGATAGCACTGAGGACCGAAGTGTCCGAGTGTGCTTCTCTGTGAGCCCATTCAAGCCTAAAATGCATACTATTTTCTATGTTATCCTAGAATTAATTCAAAAAGCGATTCATTACTATCTAGCAAAGGACAAAAATCTTACCGAAAATGGGGCTTGCCCCATTTTTGGTAAGACTTTTTGTTTCCTATACCCAAGTCTTACCAAAAAGTCTTACCAAAAATTTAATCCGGCAAAGTCTTACCAAAAAGTCTTACCAAAAAAATTTAACCCAGTAAAGTCTTACCAAAAAGTTTTACTAAAAATCACTATCTATTCTGAGTTTTTTAAGGCCTTATTACGCAATCTGTTATAATATTGGATCACATAATAGCCCTTAACATGCAACGAACACTGCCCTGAACTCGAGCCAGTGGGCTTACCACATTCACTACACAGAATGCGTACCTTAGATTTCCAATGAAAGTGGCACCCTTCAGGTCGCATGCAAGGCCTACCGCAAGCCTCGCCATTATTGTGTAAATATGGGCAAGAATATTCTCCGATCATTTTTGCTTATAGGGAAAAATAATTAATTAAAGAAAAAAGTCTGTAAAGGTATTATATATCCCGTAAGTTACTATCATCAAGGGAAATAATTAATTAAAATAAAAATTTTATAAAGTATTATATACAAATCAAGATGGCTAAAGGTAAAAGAATTTGTGATAGATGTGGTTATAACTTTGCAACACCACGTAAACTTCGTGATCATTTAGAAAGAAAATTCAAATGCAAACCAATTACACAAATCACAATCTCCCAAGGCATCCCTTCTTCTGTTACCCACATTCGAGGAAGAGACCGAAGGCTAGAAAGGACAAAAAGAAATAAATCATCAATACCAATTTCTTAAGAACCGGTCCAGGCCCAGCAACCCAAGCATATAGAGAAGAAATAACCTCGCAGAACGAAGTTCAAGAGGTAAAATATGCTTCAAAAGACCATTTTCGATCGATTTACGAAGTAGAAGATGGGGTTATAGAAAAAGAGCCACCCACAAAACATATAGAATTTTTAGAAAGAAGACCCGATCCTGATAGACAACATCAAAATCGCAATCCCATAACAGTATGGGAAGGTATAGTACCCTCAAACAAAAATCCTGCATATGCTTTTAACAAACGTCTAGACAATCAGACAAAATATGCAGACGCACCATACATACCCCAACTCATGGATTCATCACGAAGTGCAATTACAGATATCCTCAAAAAAGAGCTTCGCAAAAAGGACCAAATAAAATCAGCATTAGTTATAAATGCTACATACATAAAATATGAATATAAAGGAATCGGTGATACGGCCGATATAAAAAACTATAATACAAGTTATCACCACCCATATCATAGAAGCAACATGCATGTACTCCTTTCAGAAAATGATATAGACCAGCATTTAACACAATCTGTTGGGGAAATCGATGAAAAGATTGAGGCATATATGAAGGAAGGGTCTGGTAAAATTCTTCTTCGATTAGAAATGATACTTATTGAAACATATACACTTCGTCGATCCAATGGAGGATCCTATATTCCTACTCCCAAAAAGCTAGCCAATACAAAGTGTACTATCAATCTGGACAATCAAGAGCTAGTCGATCCAGAAACAAATACCTTATCAGAAAAATGTCTCCAAGGGGCATTAGGAGCTTACTTTGCCTATCAAGATAGAAATACAAAACATCTTGAATAAATCTTTCGAGCTAAAAAACACAAGCCCTATTTAGATAAAGTTAAGCTCAATGGAATTTCTATGCCTACTCCAGTTTGTTCTCGTATATTTAACAAAATTGAGGAAATGAATTCAGATATCTCTATCAATGTCTGGGAATGAAAAGAAGAAACAGGAACCCCTAAAGCAGTAATAGCTAGCAAAAACTATAAAAGACGGCATATTATTGACCTTTTAGCTCTTACAGATATTACCAAATCTGAGGATAACAAGTACAGGCAAAAAAACCATTTTCTTTGGATTAAGAATATAAATGGGCTAGTTTTTAGAGATACCGCTCATCATGGTAAAAGATATATTTGTAGAAAATGCACTCAAAGTTTTTCTACAATAAAGGCTTTAGATCATCATCGAGAGCACTGTTTCGGTTTGGGAGAAGCAACTCAAGAAGTCAAATTACCTATCAAAGATGTCAATGATTTTGAAAAGTTTAAAAATCATGCCCGGATGATTAATGCCCCATGTGTTATTATAACAGACTTCGAGGCAGACAACAAAAAATGTGATCATTCTGGAGGTATAATGAAACCGGTATCAGAATATGGAGGACAAATGAAAAAGCTTGCCAAACAAAAAGCTAATAGCTTTTGTTATCTAGTTCATTGGATCGATACTGGAGATGTATAGGGGCCTTTTATATATCGAGGCGAAAATGCTACACAAGAATTTGTCTGAAGAATTGATAAGGAGTTGGTCGAAATTAATAAGGTCTTAGCTATTAAGCAAGATCGAATTGAAACTGAAGAAGACAAGAAAAAATTTGCCGAAGCAAATAGTTGTTGGATATGTAAAGAAAAATTTATTATAGATAAAGATAAAGTCAAATGCTTAGAAAATAAGACATTATGGCTTAATAATAAGCTAGAAAATACCACAAAAAATTCGGAAGATTATAAGACCTTAACAAAACAAATTTTCAAGATAACTAAAGATATTAATAAAGCAAAGTCTATGGACATAAAGGTCTGGGACCACTGTCATATTACAGGTAAGTTTCGAGGACCTGCCCACAATTGCTGTAATCTTGAGCTCAGATCGAAGCATGGAAGACGCCTATTCCAGTTATCTTTCATAACTTCCGGGGCAATGACTCTCATTTAGTCTGTGAGTCTGTCGGGTGATCAGTTAATGCACACCAAATCAAAGTCATAGCCGAAACATTTGAGCGTTATAAATCTATGAAGGTAGGTCAGTTAAAATTTATAGATAGCATGCAATTTATGAATAATAGCTTGGCAAATCTTACGAAAAATTTGGGCAACAATCATCCTATTACAAGCCAGTACTTTAAAAACTATACTTCAGATCAAATTTCTCTAGTATGTCGCAAAGGAGTTTATCCCTATGAATATATTGATTCACAAGATAGATTCCTAGAGACTGAGCTTTCGCTAATTCATGAATTTAGTACATATCTTCATGGAAAAATTAGCCAAAAAGATTATGAGCACGCCCAAAAAGTATGGAAGGAATTTAAATGCCAAAATCTAGATGAGTATCATGATCTCTATCTTAAGATTGACGTACTTAGCCTGGCAGATATTTGGACCCAATTTCGAAAAACATGTATGCAATATTATGAGCTCGATCCCAGCTATTATGTATCTGCACCTGCACTAGCTTGGGATGCTATGCTTAAAATGACAGGAGTCAATATTGGACTCTTTACAGACATGGCTATGCATGATTTCATAGAAAAGGCTAAGCGTGACGGGATAGCTATAGCTTGTAAGCGCCATTTCAAAGCAAATAATCCTAAGATGGGTAAGGCCTTTAACCCGTCTAAACCAACAACTTGGATCTCATATGTCGATGCAAATAATCTTTATGGCTGGGCCATGATTCAGTATCTGCCTATTGGAAATTATCAATGGGAAGCAAGCCGTAAATATCTTAAAGATAATCCAAATGAGCAAAAAAAATATCTTGAAAAGATTCTTAATACTGAGGCAAATTCTCTACGAGGTTATTTCCTAAATATTAAGGCACACTTTCCTCTAAAGACCCATGACTATTTGAGTGATTTACCCCCAGCCGTAGAGAATATGGCTGTAAGTAAAGATATGTTGTGTCCCTATACCTCAGAGCTTGTAGATAACTTGGATGGAGGACGGTTTTTAGCAACAAAAAAATTAGTTCCCCATCTTGGTCCACGAAAAGATTATGTTATCCATTACCAAGAACTCCAATATTACGTAAAATTGGGTATGATAGTTGATGAGGTTACAGAAATCCTATCATTCGACCAAACTAACTGGCTTGCCCCTTATATAGCCTTTAATACGGAAAAGCAACAAGGTGCTAAGAATGCTTTTGAGAAAGATTTCTTTAAGCTCATGAATAATTCGGTATATGGCAAAACTATGGAAAATGTTCGCAAATACCAAGACGTCAAGCTCATGGCTATGAATAATGAGCAAGATGAAAAGAAATTTATTAAGCAGATCCGTAAACCCTCTTTTAAATATGCCAGACAGCTGGGAAATACACTTGTAGGAGCACATATGGGAAAGGCCACTGTAACTCTTAACAAGCCTATTATTGTCGGAGCATCAGTCTTGGGCCTTAGCAAGCTTCACATGTACCGCTTTTGGTATGGATATGTAAAAGAGAGATATGGTAATAATGCCCAGCTCGGATATAAGGATACAGACTCATATATGTTTCAAGTTGAGACTGAGGATATCTATAAAGACATGGCAGAGCGACCAGACCTTTTTGATCTTAATGATTCTAAGACTATTGGGCTTTTCAAAGATGAGACTCCAGGCAATGTGATTACAGAATCTTATCATATCCGGGCCAAGTCATACCACTATGTCTTAGCAGATAAGTCTACAAAGTCTAAGCATAAAGGAGTAAGCAAAAAGGGTATGAATGAAATGGCTACCGATACATATTTCCCATCTTTAGGTGGAACTCTACTAGAGGATCCGGTAGACAACACTGAGGTCTTCGATCCAATGACCCAAGTTTATCGAGACTGTCTATTCGGTAAGGAAGTATTCCATGCCAAGAATATAGGTATCCGGTCAAAGGATCATATATTATCTTTAGTCGAATCAGAAAAGAAGGCCCTATGCCCAATCGATACTAAGCGCTGGATCTTATCAGATGGAATTACCTCTTTGCCATATTTTCATTGGCGTAATAAAGCTTATAAGAATATGGTCAAGGCTGGTATACCCCATGAAGAGGCCGAAAAAAGAGCTATAAGGGCCAAGCTCCCAGAGAAGTATCAAAACAAATGTAAGTCTCACATATCTAGCTCACTAGCATAAGTTAGACAAGTGAAACAGAACATATCTATACAAACAGATAGGCAGATTACTGTGCATACATAGTTAATATTTTTTTTCTGCCGAAATAAATATTCAGTTAATTTTTCCAGATATAGAAAATGCCTTTTAAAAAATATCACACAGATTTGGAAAATATATATGCTGTTGAAAAGCTCAAAAAGTCTATTATGGCATTAGAACATGATGTAACTAAAATACATCAAAATCTTAAAAGAATTGCCCTAGAAATATATTACCTATATGAGTCTATGTCACCTGAAGAAGAAATTCGGAAATGAGAAGGAGAAACCTAGAAGGAATCTAACCCAAGCAGTCTGATCTAACTAATTCAGAGCGGTAACAGTACATTTGTGCTTATAATTTTACTAACCTATTTTTTCTATCCAAATCGTCGCGATTGCCAGTAGATCGAATGATCCCTGTTCATAATAAATAATACATAGTTAATAATAGTAATAAAAAACTTATCGATTTTCAAGCAGGATAACAAATGATGAAATTTCTAGTGAAAATCCGGGTATTGCTTTCTCCTGGACATATCTATACTATAAAAAAATAGGTGAGTATAATTTTTGCTCAAGACTCTTTAGCTATAAACATAAGGCAGTATGTATACGACTCCTATCGAAGCTCTTGCAGTTAATATTCTCAAAAGAACAAATGTTCTTCCTAAGAATACTGTTTTTCCAGAAGTAGACCCATGTTTGTTATGCGGAAAAGGTTTTTATTTACCTTGGGAATTCCTACTATTTAAAGAATTCACCTTAGCTTCGTGTGGGCATATCTATCACCAAAAATGTCTTGAAAAACATCTAGTGAGTGGAGAGGCAGTTTGTCCGAATAAGAAGTGCAACAAAGTTATCAAAACTTTTCTTTCTCCAGAACCCCTTAAGGGATCACAAGACAAACCTACAACCTCAATTGCGGAAGACACTGCTACTAAACAAGTAGACTCTGAAAATCCAACTCCCATAGGGGAGGATGCTGATGCAAATTATATGAACGAACTGGGATTATTAGATGGAGAGGATTGTTCGTCCAAGACTACTGAGGTCGCTA
The DNA here is from genome assembly GCA_003550325.1 of Gigaspora rosea. Taxonomy (NCBI): domain Eukaryota; kingdom Fungi; phylum Glomeromycota; class Glomeromycetes; order Diversisporales; family Gigasporaceae; genus Gigaspora; species Gigaspora rosea. The sequence continues at coordinate 98,862 of QKWP01000441.1, forward strand.
AAGAAACTTCTAACCAGGCAACCAGCCCTATTGAGGGATCAACTCTAGTAGAACAGAGCCTGAATGATGCACAGAAAAAACGTTCTAGGGAGGATTCTGAAGGAATCAAATTAGGTGAATCAACTGAAAAATTATCTAGCAAGAAAGCTAAAAAGACTGGTGAGAAAAAAGTATCAAGTATGCTAAAAAATTTTATCAAAAAGTTATTATCTGATGTGGAACCTATTCCCAGTGGAAGCTTGGAAGAAACAAATGATATATAGCTCTCAATACCAGGGGTATTTTTTTGCAACTCTCTGATAAGATAGATAGTGCCGAATCAAAAAATAAAGATGCATCTCGTGCCCTTATCTTCAGCTATTTTGATTTTGGGAAAGCTTTATTTAATCAATATAAGGAGTTAAAACCTACCTATGGCAAAGAGGGAGCTCGAGCTTTGGTCAAAAGTGAGGTTAGAAAGGAAATTTCTAAGACAAAACTCTCTGAAGATGCTTTGCGGAAAAGGATGGAAAGAGCCCGGAAAATGCATAGAATTTTTAATACTATAGGTAAAGAAAAAATAGTGCGTATTGTATCTACCCCTCTGGGACTTATCTTAAATTTAACTGGAGATGATACTGATTATATGATTGCCGAAGTTTTAAAGCACAATACTGCGCCATAAATTACTGCGCCCTTGTGACATAGTGTCCAGGCTCGGCAGTTAGAAAATAGTATTTTTTTATATTTGCATTTTTCAATAATAATAATAAAGTATCGAATTGTTTTCTTACCTCAAACATGTTGCATAAAAATTTTTTGTTTTATATGGTGCGGGGTTTTAGCCTTACGAGGTTTGTAAACAGACCACAAATACAAGTGCTACGCATTACAGGTTTGTACGTATAATAAAAAAGTTTTAGCCACGTTATATTTTTTCCTTTTACTTTATAAAAGATGAAAGGTCAGAATAAGACACTTACACGTAGAGACAACCAAAATTATATCGAAAAGTGGCACATCTTTAAAGGGTGGAAGCATGAGTGTAAGGTTTGCAACGAATACAATCACCACTTACACCTATATTGCAAAACATGCAAAAAAGTAGTGGATGGAATATATAGGCAATGCAAGTGTGAAAATTCTCGAATAACTAACTATATATTAGTGATCGTAGATCACAAGACAGCCTTTTTGTCAATTTACAATCGAGTAAAAAATGGCTGGGTCGCCAACCCCCTTCTTTATTTAATAAAAATTGTTGCCGAAACAACAATATACAAATAAAAAAAAATATCGCTTTATATTGTACGAATACAAATAAAAAAAAAAAA